>CAUYUJ010015528.1:223605-293605 GCA_963575745.1 Prorocentrum cordatum | reverse complement strand
AAGTGTGTGACTGTTGCATCCGGGTATTCAGAATGAGCCTGGGAATGGAGTTCTGGGAAGTCGAAGAGCACGAAGTGTGTGACTGTTGGCGAAAAACGAGCCCGGCACCCTGCCGCCCGGCAACTCCCAACACCTGCCCGGACCCCCCTGTGGAGTGATCTGTGAGCTCTTTTTAGACCACTAGAAACCTATCAGTCTTCGCTGTTAGGTAAAAATTATCCCGGCAAAGCAACCTAACAGCGATGTGTAGAAGCATATCTGAAAGCATTCCCCTTAAGATTCAGATGAAAATCCAGTTGTCGAATTCTGCTGTTCTCGCAGTCGTAGTCGCATTCGCGATGACAGTCGCAGCGGCAACGGCAGTCGCAGTCACAGCCTCAGCCTCAGCCTGCCTCCTCCTCTCCTCCTCTTTCTCCTGCTCCCTCCTCCTCCTCCTCCTCCTCCTCCTCCTCTTCCTCCTGCTCGTCCTCGTTCTCGTCCTCCTCGTCTTGCTCGTCCTCCTCCTCCTGGTGCTCTCTCCTCCTCCTCTCCTCCTCCTCCTCCTCCTCCTCCTCCTCCTGGTGGTCCTCGTTCTCCTCCTCCTGGTGCTCTCCTCCTCCCTCCTCCTCCTCCTCCTCCTCCTCGCCTCCTCCTCCTCCTCCTCCTCCTCCTCCTCCTCCTCCTCCTCCTCCTCCTCCTCCTGGTAGTCCTCCCCCTCCCCTCCTCCTCCTCCTCCTCCTCTTCCTGGTCGTCCTCGTTCTCGTCCTCCTCGTCTTGCTCGTCCTCCTCCTCCTGGTGTCTCTCCTCCTCCTCCTCCTCCTCCTCCTCCTCCTCCTCCTCCTGGTGGTCCTCGTTCTCCTCCTCCTGGTACTCTCCCCCCCCCTCCTCCTCCTCCTCCTCGTCCTCGTCCTCCTCCTCCTCCTCCTCCTCCTCCTCCTCCTCCTCCTCCTCCTCCTCCTCCTCCTCCTGGTACTCCTCCCCCTCCTCCTCCTCCTCCTCCTCCTCTTCCTGGTCGTCCTCCTCCTCCTGGTCGTCCTCCTCCTCCTGCTCGTCCTCCTCCTCCTCCTGCTCGTCCTTCTTCTCCTGCTCCTCCTGCTCCTCGTCCTGCTCCTGCTCGTCCTCGTCCTCCTGGTCTTGCTCGTCCTCCTCCTCGTCGTGCTCTTGCCCCTGCTGAAAATGTGGCCCAGGAATGGGAGTTCTGGGAAGTCGAAGAGCACGAAGTTGCCTACAGTTGGCTACGGGCATTCAAAATGTGGCCCGGGAATGGAGTTCTGGGAACTCGAAGAGCACGAAGTGGCCTACAGTTGGCTCCGGGCATTCAAAATGTGGCCCGGGAATGGAGTTCTGGGAACTCGAAGAGCACGAAGTGGCCTACAGTTGGCTCCGGGCATCCAAAATGTGGCCCGGGAATGGAATTCTGGGAACTCGAAGAGCACGAAGTGTGTGACTGTTGCATCCGGTTATTCTAAATGTGGCCCGGGAATGGCGTTCTGGGATGTCGATGAGCACGAAGTGTGTGACTGTTGCATCCGGTTATTCAGAATGTGGCCCGGGAATGGCGTTCTGGGATCTCGAAGAGCACTTTGTGTGTGACTGTTGCATCCGGGTATTCAGAATGTGGCCTGGGAATGGAGTTCTGGGAAGGCGAAGAGCACGAAGTGTGTGACTGTTGGTGAAAAACGAGCCCGGCACCTGCCGCCCGGCAACTCCCAACACCTGCCCGGACCCCCCTGTGGAGTGATCTGCTGCTCTCTTTTGATCCCACTAGAAACCTATCAGTCTTCGCTGTTAAGTAAAAACCAAATGACAGCCCAAGAGGGCCCCAAGAGCGCCCACACTTGCGCCTCCAGAAGCCGAAATCATTAATTTCCCTTTGGTTTGGTAATATTTTAGCGTTCTCGCCTTGGCGGCCCAAGCAACTTCCCAAATCGCTCCACAACAACCCAAGAAGCCCCCAAGAGGGCCCCAATACGGCCCAACAGAACCCCAAGACGGCCCAAAGAGGCCCCCAAGACGGTCCAAGAGGCCCCTATGACGGCCCAAGAGGACCCCAAGACGGCCCCAAGGCGGCCGCGAGAGGCCCCCAAGACGGCCATCGAGACGGCGAAACGGTGCAAAAGCGCCCCAAGACAGCCAAAGACGCCCCCAAGAGGCCCAAAGAGGCCCCCAAGAGGCCCCCAAGGGGCCCCAAAAAGCCCCCAAGAGGCCTCCAAGAGGTCTTCAACAAGCCTCCCAAAGGCTCCAAAGAAGCGCCCCAAAGGCCACACAGCGACTGGAGTGCAATGCCATTTTTCCAACCTGGGCGAATTGCGGCGCAGCGCCAGCCAGGTGGAAGTTGGTCGCAGCGGCGCCCATGATTAGAGCCGGCGCTGGAAGGATATATGGGGAGGGAGTATGAAAAGGGGCGAGGGGGGAGAGGCCCCAAAGAAACCCCCAAGAGGCCCAAGGAAACTCCCAGAAGGCCTCCAGGAGGCCCCCAAGAGGCTCCCAAGAGGCTCCGCGACGACGTGACTGTACGTGCTCCGGACGTGCACCCCGCGAAGCGAGAGGAATTATGACAGCACCAGCAGAAATACCACCACACGCAAAGTGCGTCAACATCCTCATCATCAATGGTCATCCACCGCAAAAGCACCACCATACTCAGATCACTATCGCCACCATCAAGAAAAGCATCAACATTGACGTCATTAGCAGTCGTAACACAGAAAGCATCACCAGTCATCACGATGAGCATTCTAATACATCAGACCCCGAATCTGAAACCAACTCCGGATCATCTCCATTGCCGTCGTCGGCATTACCATTGCCATCGCCAGCAAACAGCAACACGATCGTCATCACCACTATCATCAACAAATTATGCACCACAGTCATCATTCCTCAGCTGCATCATCGCATCTCCTCACCATGATCATCAGCATTGTATTACGAATCGGCATCCGCCACATAACCAATATCGTAATCACCATCAGTCGCGTGATCAGCTTTAGCCTCGTCAGTCTCATCATCATCAGAATCATCAGCAGCATCAGCATCAGCATGGCCAGCATCATCAACATCATCATCACCATCATCATCAACATCATCATCATTGTCATCATCATCAACATCATCATCATCATTATCAACGTCATCATCATCGTCGTCATCACTCTCATCCTCATCCGTACCCTCGTCCTCGTCGTCATCGTCATCATGCGCAGGATGATCCTAATCCTTAAGATGATAAGACGCATCACCCCCTCCGCGGCCATCATACGTACCATCATGACCATCAGCACGATCACCACGACCAGTATCATCGTCATCGTCCGTATCGTCGTCATAACTCAGAGTCATAGTCGTAGGAAAAGTGGATTCAAACGCGTCATCCTTATCTCCATCACCATCACCAACAACACAAGCATCAGCATCATCAGCATCAAGAGAACCACCATCATCATCAGTCCTAAGAACTATCATCAGGAGCATCATCAGCATCAACATCATAGTTTCCATCATCATCAACATCATCATGAACATCATCATCATCATCATCATCATCATCATCATCATCATCATCATCACCATCATCATCATCATCATCATCATCATCATCATCATCATCATCATTCCCCAGTTAGTGTTTCCACTGTTCCACTAAAGGGGTCCTAGCGGATACTGAAAGATTTGGCGAGCGGCCGGGTTCCCAAATTCCTGGTTCTGGGTTCCCCGCTTCCGGTTTCTGGTTCCGGGCCGATTTCGGTGGGCGGCGGGGTTCGGTGGGCGGCGGGGTTCCCGGGGTTTCAATTCTTGAGTTCCGGGTTCCCGGGTCCCTGGTGGATGTCACTATCGATACCATGACCGATCTCACCATCCATCGCATTCAATCGATCTCACTGTCGATCTCACTACCGACCTCACTCCCGATATCACTATCGATCCCACAATCGATCTCGCTGCCGATCACACTATTCATATCACCACCGATCTCACCATCGACCTCACCATCGATCTTACTAACGATCTCTCAATCGATCTCACGATTGCTCTCACGATCAGTCTCACGATCGATGTCATCATCGATGTGACAATCAATCTCGCTATCGATACCACTATTAATCTCCCTATCGATCGAACGACCGCTCTCACTCAATCGAAATCACAATCAATACCACCGTCGAACACGCGATCGATCTCTCGATCGATTTCACTATCGATCCAACTCAATCGATATAACTATCCATCTCGCTATCAATATCACTATCGATCTTGGTATCGATCTCGCTATCGATTTCGCTCAATCGACCCCACTACCAATCCCACTATCGATTTCACTATCGATATCACTTTCGACCCCAATCAATGGATATCACTATCGATCGCACTATTGATATCACTATCGCTAGCATGACAGCGCATAGCATATAACATAGCACGGGACCCCGCGCGCCACGGGGCGCTACGGGACGCCACGGGAAACCACAGGGGCACTTTCGGGACACCAGCGGGACACCATCGGGACACCACAGGGCAGCTGCTGGCCCACCCCGGGGACAGCAACATGTGGTTCGGCTTCGCCCTGGCAACGGCGAGTTCATTCCTCTCGCCCGTCCACGCAGCTTGGCCTCGTCCGCACGCGCGACACGAACATGAATCCGAAATCAAATATCCCATTGGGGGGGTCTCCATTTCACTGCGATCTCACCACCCAACCTCTGATATGTATATATATATAGAGAGAGAGAGGGAGAGAGAAAGAAAAAGAAAGAGAGACAGGGAGAGAGAGAGAGAGAGAGAAAACGAGAGAGAGAACCCAACAACTAAGGTAAACAAAAATGAGAGAGGCGGAATATATAGAGATACATAAATATAACGTGTGTAGGTACGTAGATATGCGTATGAATATGCACGTGGAACCGAAGATACATATATATATATAGATATGTGTAAGGGGGTGATACATATTTTTGTTGTCAGCGATCCCCTGGGGGCCTGAACGATTTTGAAACATCACGTCGGCCACGATGGCCGAAGACCAGCTCACCCGCTGAGCACGTCTGACGCACAGCCCAGACAGACGAGGCCCCAGATTTAGCCACCCGCCATCCACAAAATCTGATCAAAATCTGGTCACGGTGCGTCGCCTAAAAGCGCGGCAGCGGGCCGTGCCACCGCCGACGCTTCACTGGCCTGAATGCGCGCCAGGAGCGCCGCCATACCTGCCGTCTCTATCAGCCCTGACGGCGAGAGCGGCAGGCTGACATCTGGCGGCGGTGGCCTCTGAGACTCGTAGCAAACGAAAGCCGCGCCTCGCCTCGAGGATTCGTTCACCGCGCTATTGTCACGATAGTGGGGGTAGAGGCCAGCAAAGATCCTCCTCAGCACGGTCGTGCCACCCGCCAGTCGGCGCTGAAGGCACTCCCTGCCGAGCATGCGACAGCGCGCAGAGGAGTGCGCACCGCGCATGGAGCAAAAGAAGAGGGTGAGCCTCCGCTCGCCTTTGCTTACAATGCAATGCGCCAACGAGTGCCCCAAGGGCCGATCCAGGACACCACGCCACAGCCTGCTGGGCCCTTTGCATCCCAACATGGCGCGCGCATCCCGATCAGTGGACAAACAGAGGCAATGCAAACATCTGGCGCAGCCCTGACCTATTGCCTGCCAGGAACGCCAACCTCCCGATTTTTTTTTTAAAGAAAAAATAGTAACAATAATATTTTTTATATAAAAAACAACAACAACAAAATCAGGCCCTCGGCCCCAAGGGCCGACGCCCAAACTTTTCGGGGGGCAAGGTGGCAAGCACGGTGCCCGCCACCCTAGCAGCGAAAGCCAACAAATCACACTTCCTGTCCACCTCCGTACGTTCGTGCACACTGGGTTGGGGATGGAGGAGGAGAGCTTGCTCGGCAAGGGCATCGGCTTTCAAATTGCCGATGCCAATCCGTTTCTCGCGCGCTGGCAGGGCATCCAGAACAGCGCGCGCACGGTGCGCAGGTGCGTGGTGCACCGACGGGATGGGGAACTTCTCATGGAGCAGGGCACCTCTCCGAAGACCAGCATAACAATGTTTATGAAAAACCTGGTACTCCCTCGCCGCCACACAGATGCGCACCACATTCATGCAATCGGTGTGGCGGTCTCCGCCGTTGCTCTGAAACATCGGGAGGAGGGCCATGCAAAGGTGCTCCGCAGCTTGGGAGGTCTGGGGGAGGACCGAAAGAACAGCACCTTTGGCGAACGCAATAACAGTGTCGCCCTCTCCCAAGAAAACCCAGGAGTAAGCCGCTCTGGACAACCCCCTAACGGCATGCCGATAGGCCGAGCCGTCCACGACGACATCGCAACCCGAGAGGTCCACAGAGCCCCAATCAATAATATCCCCTTCAGGAGCGTACAGGATGGGTTGAGTGGCCGAGGACGGAGGAGGGCAGGAGGCTCCAGGGCGCTCCCACTTTAACTCATCAAAGAACAAAGGGCCCTGACTTTCAAGAGCTTCGCCCAGCCATCCAACAAGAGAGTCATCAGTAACACTTCTACGGGCGGCGACGGTGTCAAGGTGAAGGCGCTGCCAAACGCGGTGCCGCACGCTGTCGGGCATCCCGCACTTCGGGCAAAGTCCGTCGCACGAGTATCCAGCAGCCTGAGCCCTCGCTCTGGTCCAAATCCCTTTGCAAAACACACTCAGCGCCAAATACTTCTGCTGAAGGTTGAGTTACCTTCCCTTGGGGCCCAGCAAAAAAATCAGGGAACCGACGCAAAACCGAAAACCGTCGGCTCCAGGGGTGTCCTGACATAAAACCCGCTCATGTTTTCGCTGGACCGCCAACTGCAACGTGTGCGCTAACATAGCGGGCGAGGTGTATCCCAAGTGCACCTCTCGACCGTAGTCGTCCTCAAGAGTAAGGGGGGTCACCGACCTCCGCCCGATCCTAGCCAACGACAGGTGCATGCGCTGCAGAGGTCCTCGTGACGAGCGCCACGTGACCTTGTCATCAAAGGGGACAGGACGCCACAAATGAGCAATCTCCTTGATATTATACCTAGAGACCGACGGGGTGGTGAGAGCCAGCCACACGATCGACGCCCACTGCAGGGCTGGCGCCACAGACGGCCTCCACATCGGGTCTCCAAGGATCACCGGGCGCGCCTGGAGGGGGCACCCTCGGTGCCTAGGGGGGTGCGACGACAACGGCGCACGCTGAGCCACCTGGAGCTCGCCCTGGCTCATCCCCACAACCGACGAGCTTAAACTGGCCGCGGGCAACACTCCGCACGTATAGATCTTTCCCATGCGAGATTTTCTGCGGGGAAGGGCCGAGCGATATCGCATCAAAACATGGAGCATCTTCATGTGGGAAAACCTCTGTTTTCTTTTCCACAGACCATGTTTAGCACCTCGGGTCTGACCTGGTGCGAAATCTGTGCCGAGGGAGACCGCGCCGTTCGTGACCCTACCCGCCAGCTGCCCGAGGTGCCTAGCAATCTTCTGGGCGAGGGTGCGGCCGCCGGCAAAGGTGCTGACCTTGTCGGGCTGAATGCCGACGCGCAGCTCATCCCTAAACAGGACGTACAGGCAAGCAGCAACTCCCGATTTTTTTTTTGGAAGAAAATAGTAATAATAATATTTTTTATATAAAAAAACAACAACAACAAAAAATCAGGCCCTCGGCCCCAAGGGCCGACGCCCAAACTTTTCGGGGGGCAAGGTGGCAAGCACGGTGCCCGCCACCCTAGCAGCGAAAGCCAACAAATCACACTTCCTGTCCACCTCCGTACGTTCGTGCACACTGGGTTGGGGATGGAGGAGGAGAGCTTGCTCGGCAAGGGCATCGGCTTTCAAGTTGCCTATGCCAATCCGTTTCTCGCGCGCTGGCAGGGCATCCAGAACAGCGCGCGCACGGTGCGCAGGTGCGTGGTGCACCGACGGGATGGGGAACTTCTCATGGAGCAGGGCACCTCTCCGAAGACCAGCATAACAATGTTTGTGACAAACCTGGTACTCCCTCGCCGCCACACAGATGCGCACCACATTCATGCAATCGGTGTGGCGGTCTCCGCCGTTGCTCTGAAACATCGGGGGGAGGGCCATGCAAAGGTGCTCCGCAGCTTGGGAGGTCTGGGGGAGGACCGAAAGAACAGCACCTTTGGCGAACGCAATAACAGTGTCGCCCCCTCCCAAGAAAACCCAGGAGTAAGCCGCTCTGGACAACCCCCTAACGGCATGCCGATAGGCCGAGCCGTCCACGACGACATCGCAACCCGAGAGGTCCACAGAGCCCCAATCAATAATATCCCCTTCAGGAGCGTACAGGATGGGTTGAGTGGCCGAGGACGGAGGAGGGCAGGAGGCTCCAGGGCGCTCCCACTTTAACTCATCAAAGAACAAACGGCCCTGACTTTCAAGAGCTTCGCCCAGCCATTCAACAAGAGAGTCATCAGTAACACTTCTACGGGCGGCGACGGTGTCAAGGTGAAGGCACTGCCAAACGCGGTGCCGCACGCTGTCGGGCATCCCGCACTTCGGGCAAAGTCCGTCGCACGAGTATCCAGCAGCCTGAGCCCTCGCTCTGGTCCAAATCCCTTTGCAAAACACACTCAGCGCCAAATACTTCTGCTGAAGGTTGAGTTACCTTCCCTTGGGGCCCAGCAAAAAAATCAGGGAACCGACGCAAAACCGAAAACCGTCGGCTCCAGGGGTGCCCTGACATAAAACCCGCTCATGTTTTCGCTGGACCGCCAACTGCAACGTGTGCGCTAACATAGCGGGCGAGGTGTATCCCAAGTGCACCTCTCGACCGTAGTCGTCCTCAAGAGTAAGGGGGGTCACCGACCTCCGCCCGATCCTAGCCAACGACAGGTGCATGCGCTGCAGAGGTCCTCGTGACGAGCGCCACGTGACCTTGTCATCAAAGGGGACAGGACGCCACAAATGAGCAATCTCCTTGATATTATACCTAGAGACCGACGGGGTGGTGAGAGCCAGCCACACGATCGACGCCCACTGCAGGGCTGGCGCCACAGACGGCCTCCACATCGGGTCTCCAAGGATCACCAGGCGCGCCTGGAGGGGGCACCCTCGGTGCCTAGGGGGGTGCGACGACAACGGCGCACGCTGAGCCACCTGGAGCTCGCCCTGGCTCATCCCCACAACCGACGAGCTTAAACTGGCCGCGGGCAACACTCCGCACGTATAGATCTTTCCCATGCGAGATTTTTTGCGGGGAAGGGCCGAGCGATATCGCATCAAAACATGGAGCATCTTCATGTGGGAAAACCTCTGTTTTCTTTTCCACAGACCATGTTTAGCACCTCGGGTCTGACCTGGTGCGAAATCTGTGCCGAGGGAGACCGCGCCGTTCGTGACCCTACCCGCCAGCTGCCCGAGGTGCCTAGCAATCTTCTGGGCGAGGGTGCGGCCGCCGGCAAAGGTGCTGACCTTGTCGGGCTGAATGCCGACGCGCAGCTCATCCCTAAACAGGACGTACAGGCAAGCAGCCGCCTGAGTGATAGTGGCCAGGACCTCTTGCTCAGAGCCCGACGCTGTGACGCTATCATCATCGACATACGAGGACAAATCGACGCTGGGATTGTCTTCAACAAACTTGTCAAAGGCTTCGATGCTGTAAACTCGAACCATGACATCATTGAAGATATCTCCCGCGGGAAGACCAGACCTGGCGAAATAAGGCTGGGCCCCGCAGTGGGCCCCCAAACGAAGCAAACGGGGGCCCCTCCAATAGTTAAACGTCGTTTTGACAATGACCTCGTTAATACCGTAACGTAGTGCTCTATCCTTGTTAAGGGCTAAATCACATGATTTGTAGTACTTCGTCCCATCCCATATTATACCCCCCGTTTCCTGAGACTCGAAGTGGGCCATCTCGGCCTGGACGGCCTGGTGCCACGCGGCACTCTCAGCACTGCGGCCAGGGCCAAACGCCCAGTAGCTGCGAGGGTAGTTCGCGTTGAAATCCACAATCAGAAGTCTCCGTAAACGTTCCCAGACACGGACGGGGCCGGCGCACAGCAAGATGGGTCGAAGGCCTCCCTTGGGTTTTTCCAAAAGAGGGAAAAGCAGCCAGAACAGTTGTTTGGGAAAGAGGCCCAGGGACTCAATCGCTTGGATTAACGCCCAAAGCGTGTCAAGGGCATCGTCCGAAACCAACGCGAGCTGTCTCGGGTGCAGTCCATCGAGGGGCTGCGAAGTCAGGTGCGAAAAACTGCTGGACGCGCTTCTAATCTCGGCCGCCGTCGGCCTAGGAAGGTGCGCCCGATCAGGAACACACACCTCGGGTGGCATGTGCGACGCGTGCCAAAACTCGGACAGGGATTTGCCTTCAGCCTCAAGCAGCTCTTGAGGGGAGTTAGAAAAACAACCAGCATGATTTTGCACGACGGTCGGGGTCCACCATTGCTTGAGTTTCGTGAGCCTGCGCATGGCCCTCGCTCCCCCAGAAAGAGCGTTCTCCTGCCATTGATCCCAACTATCCTGCTGAACCTTCGCGACGGCCTTGCGCGCCTCGTCCAGGTCGTCGCCCCAAGACGACAGAAACTCCTGACGCTGCTCAACCCAGCTGTCGAGGCCATCATCGAGCGTAAAAGAACGAGCCAAAGTGCGCGCCTGAGCGAGAGTCGCGTCGAGTCTAACATTCTGCCCCTCACCAGGGCATGGTAACATAAGAAGCTGTTGGATCTGGTGGCTCGCATCCTCAGACAAACGCTGGACCTGGGCTTGGTCCGTGGGATCGGTTTCCTGGGCCGCCCTTCGAAATCGAGCTGACACCCCAATGGTTTCAAACAAATGTTGGGCCAGCCAGATCCATCCGACGCGCTGCTCGCGGAGGCTACAGGCCTTGGGTTTAGCAAAAATCGGGGCCCACCGAACTCTCAAGAGGTCCCCTTTGCGTCCTTTGCTTTGAACCTCCACCCCCGTGAAAGCCTCGAGCCCAAGCTCGAGCGTGTTGGAAAAAATCCCCCAGGCAACAGTGAGAAGTTCCCACGCCTCGCCGATGGGGCGAGTGAGAGCCGCAGCAGCAGCGTCCTCAGCAATGATACGGTTGAGGGTCCAGTCCTGGGGTCTGGGGGTCGGCCCGAATGGCAGCTCCGTCGGGGGTCTATGATGCGACCGATACATCAGCTGATGGCGCCGAACGGCATCGGAACGCAACGCGAGGCACACGGGCCTGTGAGGGCGATGAGTCCAGGACATGTCAGCCTCAACCTTATCACAGGAGCGTGCGAAGCGCATGCTCGCTAAAAAGTAGCCGATAGTGGTGAGGCTTCCTGGGGGCAAGCAGGTCTTCTGCGTCGGCACAAACAGGGCCCCTTCAACTCGACAGGGAGGTCCCGTGGAGTCAACCAGATGGGGGTCAAGGTTCCAGCCTCCCCCCACAGTGTACACATGCTTCCCCGTGGGCCTCTCTCCCAATTGCCTCAGAAAGGGGGGGATTGAACGCGCGCAACCCAGCCCCCGACTTAAAGTAGCACGAAGACACGTGCAGGGGCGGCCATCCAGGCAAGTCGACAATCACATGGATGATACGCCCCTTGGCAACAATCCCAGGGGCATCCGACGGCCATCGCAAGCCAATGTGCGTGCGGACGAAAACTCTGGCTCCCGCTCGAGGTCTCCCAGATTCACCAGCAGGGGAGGGGGAACGCAGCATGCCCATCCCAAGCTGGCCGCTGAGGCCGCTCTTTCACCCTCGCGGTCCTCGAGAGCCCCGATCTCCTGCGCCAGCAGGACGAGCGCCGATGTCGAGCACAGCCTCTCGCGCAAAGTCGGCCAGCAATTGCCATCGTAGGTCTCGAAGCTTTCGCCCAAGCCAGCAAGCGAGGACGAGTCGAGCGAGTCGGGGGGAGGCGGGGGTGGAGCAGGAACTCCGAATTTAGACATAGGCAAGCCGCGACACCGCGGGAGCAAAGGGCTACCCCACGCGCGGCTTCTTGCACAGCCTGCTACCGAACTTCTCAATGAACTCACGCTTGTCAATCCGCATGGCTGCATTGAAAATATCCTCGACCATGTCTTCGTCAAGGTCCTCATCATGCTCAAAACCTGGTGTCGGCTGTCGTTGTGCCTCAGCCGCGCCATCTCCGCTGGCGGCCGATGCATCACTAGGAGCACCATGACCGGGCGCACCAGCATCTTCGGACTTGAAAGGCGATGATGCCGATGCCGTAGGTGATGCCTTCGCCTGGGAGGCCGCCAGCAGCTCCGCGAACTTCTTGAACGTGTCGGACTGGAGCATTTCCTTGATCTGCGCTTGCCCACTCGACGCAGCCAGCACCTCAGGATCGACCTCCAAATCCACGACGGGCTTGCCAAGCAACGTACGAACGAGGTCCCGATTGAGGAGCTCGATCTCGCGGTTCGTAGCAGCAACTTGTGCCCGCATGCCATCGATCTTTTCTTGAGCACTCGCGATGAAGCGTAGCTGCTCCTCGATATGGTGCTCAAGTCTCTGCTGTTTGCCTTTAGTACTTGCCAAGCGATGACCCACATTAGTATGCTGAGTGAGCTGGGGCTTGGTCTGATGCAATTCGCGACGTACGGCCTCCAGCTTGATCTCGAGCTCAGCTTTGGCACCTTTGCCCGACTCACCCAGCTTCTCACAGTGCGATATGGCCACCTCGAGCTGCTTGATGTTGTCGCGCAGCTCCTGCTCCTTGGAGTCCTTGGGCGGTTCCTTAGCAGGGTGGCTGGCCACAGGGACAGGGGGCAGGTTACCTCCCCCTGCCAACTTGTCAAATCTGCGCTGGAGCTCGTCCAGCCCCTTCTGAAATTTGTCGTCACGACCACCCCCACCGCCACGAGATAGACCAGCCCGCTGACGATGCTGCTGGCCGCGCGCATGAAGCTCGGCTGCACGGCGCACCTCGGCTGGTGCCTTCTTCCCGCATCTGCAAATGACCCTGGACGCCCAGTTGGCGCTGCGACCGCATGAGCACGCCCAGGTAGGCGTCCTTTGCCCAGGGAAGACCTCAGCGCCATCTCCATCGGTCATGAGAGCCCGTCGGCTTGGATGAATGTGTGGGTTGGGATCCCACGAACTGAAGGTTGGAACGGGGCTCGCAGCAGCGACTACCGCTCTGAAGACTGCTGCTGCAAACCCAGGAATCAACACCTGAGCCAGAACGGCTAGGGGGTGATACATATACATATAGGGGGAGAGAAGGAGAGAGCGAGAGAGAGAGAGAGAAACAAGAGCGATAGAGAGAGAGAGAAATAACACATACAATAACTATACTGGACTTAAAAAAGAGAACGTTGAATGTGACTAGGGCGGGAGGACGGCCGAGAGAGGCACTTACGAAAAACGAATAAATCCGCTGATTGGGGTTTCCTCTGGCGTAGCCATCATCATCAGCATCAGCATGAGCATCATCATCGTATTCGTTATCATCATCGCCATCATCAACATCATCACCAACTGCAGCAGCATCATCATCAGCAGTCGCAGCGCCATCATTATCACCATCACCGCCACCATCCACAGCATCATCACCAGCAGCATTGTCGTCGTCGTCCCTGTCGTCCCTCCCCCTGCATGCATCGCAGCGTTGTCCGTCGTCTTTTCCTCCTCCTCCTCCCCCTCCTCCTCCTCCTCCTCATCCCCCTGATTCCCTCACCCCTCCCTCTATCCTTCAGCGTACTCTGCCCCCTCTCCCTCTCTCGTTCCCTCTCTCGTTTTCTCTCTCGCTCTCTGTCCCTCTCTCTGTCGCTCTCTCTCCCTCTCCCCTCCTCCTCCTCCTCCATCATCATCATCAGCATCACCATCACCTCCACCACCGTCATCATCATCATCATCACCATCATCAGCGTCATCATTATCATCATCGTCATAATCAACCTCATAGTCATCCTCATCCTCCTCATCAGCATCATCATTGTCATCATCATCAGCACTATCATGCACCATCATCGTATCATCAGCCGTCATCATCATCAGCCTCATCACCAGCAGCACCATCATCACCATCATTACCAGCAGCAACATCAGCATCATCATCACCATCGTAATCATCTTCATTAACAACTACATCAGCATCATCATCCTCATACTCATCCTCCCCATCATTATCAGCAGAAGCATCTCCATGGTCATTATCATCATCGGCATCAGCAGCAGCATCTGAATCATCATCAATATCAGCATCATCATCGCCGTCGCCGTCGACGTAGTCGCCATCATCCGCAACCGCATCGGCATCAGCATTGGCGTCTTCATCATCAAAGTCAACCTCCTTCTCCTCCTCCTCCACCTCATCTTCATCAGCAACATCACCTCCATCAGTTTCATCATCGTCATCGTCCCCATCACAGCATCACCAGCATCATCATCAACATCGGCATCACCATCATCATTATCATCATAATCATCATACTCATCAGCATCAGCATCATCATCCTCGTCGCCAGCATAATAATCATGAGCAGCAGCAGCAGCAGCATCACTATCATCATCAGCCACATCATCATTCGCACCATCTGCATCATCCTCATCAGCATCAGCATCATGATCAGCAGCAGCACTAACAACGCCATCATCAGCAGCATCACTATCATCAGTATTTTCAGATTTTCCCTCCTCCTCTGCCTCTCCCTCCTCATCATCATGATCAGCAGCGTCAGCATGATGATGATCAACATCATCATCATCATCATCATCATTATCATCACCAGTAACAGCATCATCATCACCAGCAGCATCATCGTCATCGTCGTCATCATCGTCATCATAATCAACGTCATTATCAGCATCAGCAGCATTCGCATCATCTGCATCATCATAATCATCATCATCATCATCATCACCATCAGCATCGTCGTCATCAACAACATCATAATCACCATCAGAATCATCAGCCTTATCGTCATCATCAGTATCATCGTCAGCAGCATCGTCATCAAGTCTTTCCTCTGAGAATCGGGGTAAAATGACAAAGGGATGAAAGTCTCGTGTTTACTCCGCTCCGTAGTAGAGGATACGAGAAGAGACATCGATGAAACAACAAGTAGCCGTTAAGCAATAGTACTCAGGAGTAGTAAGGGAGGAGGCCGGCCGGCCGACGACCGACGACGCGAGGCGGCCGAAGGCTGGCGCGCTCCTTTTCTCCTTGAGTAGCAAACAGCTGCGGTACAAAGCCGCAAAGTCAAGGAGTGGCAAGGAAGGCAGTGAGAGGAGAAAGTTTAAGAAGAGGCGGAGAGGAGCATATTTACTCATCATCGTCGTCATCGTCATCATCAAGATCATCGTCATCATCCTCATCCTCTCCCCTCCGCTCCTCCTCGCTGCTGCTCCATCGCTCCTCCTCGCCGTCCCCCCTGCTCGGCAGCGGTGCCCTCCACCCCCCTCCTCCGCTCCACCCGAGGCGGGGCCGCGTGGGGGGCGCCGGGCCCCAGCCCGCTCCTGGCCGACCGGTCGCCCTTCCACACCTTGCACCCCGCACCTTGAGGAGGAGGAGGCGGAGGAGGAGGAGGCTGACGCTTCGGGCGTGCGTGCCCAGTGGCCTGCCGGAGAAAAAGGAGGAGGAGGAGGAGCAGGAGGAGCAGGAGGAGGTTTTTTGGCCCTTCCCGGGCGCCCGCTGCGCCGCGCGGCAGCTGAAGCGACGCCGCCGACGACGTCGACGGTGAGGCCGATGGCGACGACGACGACGAGGCCGATGAGGAAGGAGGGGGAAGCGGGAGGGAGAAAGAGAGGGGGAAGCAGGAGGGAGGAGGGGAGGGAGGGAAGGAGGGAAAGGGATGGGCTGTCACGGGAGCCTCAGGCCTGTTGGACTCCGTCCTGACTAGGTGATCGTGTGATTCGCATGGGCACCCCCGAGATTCCGCTGGGTTCGAGGATTTACTTGTTTGATTTCCGGTAGAAAACGCAAGTTCGCGGCGGCTCGCAGGAAGGCGAAAACCGAAGATGCCAAACGACACCAGTACGAAACCACCACGGAATATTGAAAACAACAAAGGCAATGCGGATGTCAGAGAAACGCATGGTGAAACCCACGAAGGGAGGGAGAAACGGAGAGAGACTCAGAGGGCGTCGAGTGAGTTTGGAAACCTTGCGTTGTTTACGTATGTTTCTGCAAGTTTCCAGCCCGCCTCCAGACGCCCTGGGAGAGGTCATAGGAACATAAATGCAGCGACGAGGTGGCTAAACATCCCAAGAGAGCTCCAAGGCGGCCCAAGAGATCCCTAAGACTGCCCACCGAAGAGCTCCGAGACAGCCCCAAAACAACCCAAGCGGGCAATCAGGATTTAACCAGTCGAGCGAATGTTGCATCGATGATCGGCCAGAAGTGCGCTGCATTTCCAGAACATGTGACTCTATAAGCTCCTTCAAAAAGCAGGGGGCGGCGGTGACTCGTCGTAGGGTCCTTATCCCCATTTCTCCTCGCTCGTCATAGTTCCTCCCGTTCACCCCTCCACATTATCAACACTCGTATTCATGCATATGCCTTCCTCTTCTAGTACACCCTCCTGCTCCTCATCCTGCCACTACATGTTCCGCATCGCCCACACCCTTTCAAGATGTGTCACAAGAGTGCACCAGGAGGATCCATCGACAACTGGGAATAAGTCAAACCCTGGTGCATTCATTGCTGTTAGTCTCTTAGACGACTCTGGGGATTCCCAACATTGCAGCGGAAGTATCCCACGGCGTGCATGCTCAAAGGCCGTTCCACGGTGCGCTCTAACCAGGACTTCGAGGCGAATCGGCGGGATCCCCCGAGAAAGGCCCAAGGGCTCGAAAACGGTGGAAAGGTATTAGCGTCTCTTCCACATCGGACCCCCCCCACACGCTGGCCTGCTGGCGGCGGCGCAGCTCCCATTTGGTGAATTGCCGCGCCCTACCCGCTTCCAGGGGAGCATTAACTTGAGCCGCAAGCGGCTGCGGGAGGTTCGCCATGAATCCCTGCGACGCCCCCGCCATTTCATCGCTCCTCCCCCACCCCTCCTCCCTGGGCCTCGTCCTCGAGCTCCTCCTCCTCCTCCTCCTCCTCCTCCTCCCTCCTCCTCCGCCTCCTCCTCCTCCACCACCTCCTCCTCCTCTCCTCCTCCACCACCTCCTCCCCCCCCCCTCCTCCTCCTCCTCCACCTCCTCCTCCTGGCGCCAGCTCGGCCCCGACCCTGGGCCCACGAGCCCGCGTCACGGCGCTCCCGCGCCGCCCGCCGCTCCTCGCCCATCGTCCGCCTCGAGCCGCCGCAACTCCTCGGGCATCCCCCGCCTCTGCGTGGCATGGTGGCCGGGCTTCGCACGGCGGCGTCAGCGGCGCAGTCAGACGGTGGCGCAGCGCCGCGCACAGGATGCACAAGGGCTCCCAACTTCGCGCTTCGCGCTGCGCGAAGCGCGAAGTGCGAATAACTTCGCGCTCTCGCGCCGCCTCCCAGGGGAGAAGAGGAGGATGAGGAATCGGAGCCGAACCGCGAAGCACGAAGCGCGAATTCGCGCCCTCGAGGGCGCCCTTGATGCACGGGCACAGGGCCGTCTCGCCCTTCATCTCCTCACCGCCTTCGAAAAGATCGGCCGCCACCGCGGGCAGCAGCTGAGCTTGCTCGGCGCAGCGCTGAGCCGGGCGCTGGCCGCCCGTCCCCGCGGCGCTCCAGGTGCTGGCGGTGCTGGCAGACCCGACTCGTGCTCGCTGATGCTGGAGGCCAAAGTGGCCAGCGACCATGCGGCGCCCAGCATGAGGCTGGTCAACGTGCCTTGCAGGAGCCCCTTCGGCATTCAGATAGAGCCGCCGTTGCAGCGGGTTCTGCTGGAGGCGGTGATCACCCGCCTGTCGCTGTCGCTGGCGCGGGGGCGGGAGGCGATCCCAACCATGGCCCTCACCGCCTCGGCCAACGAGGCAGAGCAGGCGACGGCAGCCGCGGCCGCTGTCGCGCTTGCGCCTGTCTCGGCCGTCGATGCCCTGGCGGAGGAGCGTGCACCCGTGGGCCCCCACAGGGGAAAACGGCTCTGCTGGCCGTGTAGGTGCTGTGTCCGGTGATGGCGATGCTGATGCCGCTGCGCCCGCGGCAGCGTCTTTCCCTGCTCGTGGCGACTGGCCATGGGTTCGGAGCGCACCAGGTTCTGGATGGCATCCCCACAGTCTTCGACTGCTGCCTGAGGTCGCCCTGAGGGGGTGGGAGTTCGTGCTCGCCCTCGCGTCGTTCTTGGTCGCCTGTTCGTTCAACCAAGAGTGAGCAACGCGGCACGCCTCTTCGGGGGGTCTGTGCCGCGGCCTTCCCGCCCTGGCAGAGATCTCTGAATGGGGAGCAGCGGGCCTGCGCTGTGCTTACCTTCGGCCTGCTCCTCCTCATCTTCTTCTGCACTGACGCGCGCCCCGTGCACGCCGCTGGCAACGCAGCGAACAAAGGGCGGGCCGAGACTGGCGGGCGCCTCTTGATGACTCGCACTCCCCTCCTCCTTCGCATCTTCCTCCTCCTCCTCCTCCCCAGCATCATCATCATCAGCAGCATCATCAGCATTGTCATCATCATCATCACCATCATCATCATCATCATCATCATCATCATCATCATCATCGTCATCATCATCATCATCCTCATCATCATGATCATGATCATCATCATCATCATCATCAGCATCATCATCATCAGCATCATCATCATCATCATCATCATCATCATCATCATTATCACCATCATCATCAGCATCAGCATCAGCATTAGCATCATCATCGTCATCATCATCATCATCAGCAGCATCATTATCATCATCATCATCAGCATCAGCATCAGCATCATCATCATCAGCAGCATCATCATGATCATCAGCAGCAGCATCAGCATCATCAGTATCATCAGCATCATCATCATCATCATGATCATCATCATCATCAGCACCATCATAATCAGCCGTATCATCATCATCATCATCATCATCATCATCAGCATCATCATCATCATCATCATCATCATCATAATCACCATCATCAGCATCATCATCAGCAGTGTCATCATCATCACCATCATCATCAGCAGCATCATCATCATCATCATCACCATCTGCAGCATCAACATACGCAGCATCATCAGCAGCATCAGCATCATCATCATCATCATCATCATCAGCATCACCAGCATCATCATCATCATCGTCATCATCAGCATCATGATCATCATAATGATCATCATCATCCACATGTTCAGCATTACCATCAGAATCATCACCGTCATCATCACAATCATCATCACCATCATCATCAGCAACATCATCATCAGCAGTATCATCATCACCATCAGCAGTGTCATCATCATCACCATCCTTATCATCAGCAACATCAGCATCATAATCATCATCATCAGCATCATCATCGTCTTTATCTTCAGCATCATCAGCAGTGCCATCATAATCATCAACATCATCATCATCCTCATCAGCATTATCACCATCATCACCATCATCATCAGCATCATCGTCATCAGCACAAGCATCCTCATCATCATGATCATTATCATCACTATCTTAAGCATAGTCATCATCACCAAGGGTATCATCATCAGCAGCATCATCAGCATTAGCTTTATCAGCATCATCGTCATCAGGCTCTGAAGGCAAGGCATAGGTATTCGACGAGGAGGTCTCCATATATGCATCTCTTTTCATGTATGTTCTCATCCCCCCTCCACTGCGCCCCTCAACTCCTAGCATGGGGGAAAAGGGTCCTGGACCATGGGGCCTTCCCCCAAGACGAGTTTTTCCTCCCGAACCATTGTTTGACAGCCCCTGGCCCGTGGAGGGCCACGGGAGCCCGAAAGCTGCGCAAAACCTCGGGACACGTTTCCCTCAGGACCCGTCTCCCCCTGGCGACTCCTCGGACTTCTGCCAGGGTGCGCTCTGACCAGCATTTCGGGATCAATCCAGCGGTGGCGACAAGGGCCCCCCAGGAGGCCTTTTTTTGTTCTGTCCAGCCTAAGGCAGAGATGAACAAGTTTAACGCAGGACCTTCTTCTGGGCCACTTGACTCTTGGCAAGCCTTGAGGATCCAGGAGGCAAACCTTGCTGCACTCTCCTCAACTGCCGGTTGCCATAAACATTCAAAATCGCTGAGCATTTCTTGCTCAAACTCCTGACCGCTGGGGTGGCTACACAGCCGCAGGCAAGACTGACAGTGCTCCCGAACTCCTTGTGGTAAGCCAAGGTGTGGGAGCTATGCAAATATATGCCGTTGACCGTGCTCTTGGAAGGCACCGTGATCACCCCCCTGAACAAGCCCTGGTGGCACGGGGTATCTAAAAACTTGGATGCCATTCTCCATGGCGCACTGCCTCCACAACTGTGACACCTTACCTGGGAACCAATCCCCCAGACTGGCTCGTGAGAAGTGAGCTTCAACTTGATACGAATCGCGTGCCTGGCAGGATTCAGGGCCGCCTCTCTCGGCGCACGATTTCCATCAGCTTCGATGGACGCGAGCAGGCTGTGACCGATGTGCTGGCGAACCTGGAAGGCAATCGCTTGCGCATGGGATCTGCTGTCTCTATGCGCCGCAGGAACTCTGATATCTTCAGCCAATTGGTTCGCTATTCGGTCAGCCAGGTCATTCAAACGAAAAAAACAACGGGGAGGTTCCCAGGCCACTGACTTCAGAAATATTCAGATGACTCTCGATTTTGGCAAGCACCACCCCTCTGGATGGGAACTCTGCCAACAAGTCTCGCACATTCTGCCACACATCTAAGTGAGATTGTGGCGTGACGCCCTGCTGAATTCCCTCAAAATTCTTGGCCACATAAATGGAGTCCGTCACAAAGAAACCGTCTGGAACAGGGAGGACAGCCCGCGGAAACTCCAGAAAACTCATCGCTTCCCCCCTGTTGACCGACTGGCGCCAACCTGGGACACTGCCGAAACTAACTCTGTGTGCTTGAATCTCTCTGGGCTCATACTCGCCTCCTGAACGGAGGCCTCTGCAAACAACCCAAGACCAGGCGACGCGGCGGAGGGCTGGGCCCTGCGAGTCAGGCCCCCCGCTGGCGCCCCCTCCTCCGAAGATGAACCATCTACCACCGCCACCCCCAGCCCCCCCCCCCCCCCCCCCCCCCCAAAAGGTACGGAAATCAGCTCCGTCGGGGGGCGGAGGGGCGGCGGTCCAGCTGCTAGGCGTCAGCCCCCGCAACCAAACGCTAGGATTGGCCCCCCAGTCCTCCAGCGCTCTGCGGCGCGCTGACTCGGAGACCTTCGAGAACTCTGCATTCCTAGGGCAGCCCCAAGCCCTGTGCACGTCACACTCAACCAACTCACCGCATATTTAACAGGAGCTGTCCTGGGTGAGACCGCACTCTTGGAACCTAGCCCGTGGCCAGCTGTTGCCAGTCGCCACGGCTTTTAAGATCCCTCTCCACTCGTGTCTGCCCTTCCTCGCTAGAAAGCGAAGCTGGCGCTTAAAGTCATACGCATCTGGGACCTGCTCTAGACCTGACCCGCTCCACGAGTTGGCCGCAGCAGCGGCCCAAAGTTGCCTCGCTTTACTCTGAGCCAGAGCATCAAACAGGTCCGCGAGGTCAACCTTGCCTCGCCCAAGCTTGGTTTCTGAAATCGCGTACCGATCGCCCAGGTCACTCTCCCAGGCCCAGGGGCCCCAGGGCTTCCAACCCACATCCAGCAGAGTGGCAATCGCGGCGGCTGCCGGAGTGCCAATCCCGCGCCAACGATTCCCAGCTGGTTTGGGTTCGAGCTCGGCCGCGACTTTCCTCCAAACGCGCCTCGTCTTTTCGGCGCCAAAGCTCGCGTGGGTTCAAATCTGAAACCAAGCTTCAATAGCGTCGAACGTCGCAAAAAAAAGGCAGGGTCTCGCCAACCGTGCTCCAGCGCAAGAAGCGCGGTCAGGCACCTCCCCCCTTTTCGAGACACCCCCAGTCAACCTACCCAGCGCTCTACGCCAACCAAGAAAAACACTGGGTGGGGTGCCATGGACCTTGTCAGAATATCTGGCTTTGGAAAAAGCCGAGGTCATGGCCATCTTACGAGCCCACCTCTTACAGAGTCTGTTTCCCTTCGCCAACTTGCCGAGCCTGGTGGGCCGCCTCGCAGCCCCCTCTCTCCTGCTGGCTTGCTTGGGCCTCGACGACTTGACCTGGCCTCTGTCAGTGCCTAAATCAGCAGCTACCTTCCTAGCCTGCACGCGGATGCCTTGCGCACAGAAGAAATCCTGGAGTCTCGCGGCCAGCCCCCAGGAGGACGAGATGATGGCCGATGTTGGAGCAATCTGCAACTTGATCTCGCGCAGGCCCTGGACCAATTCCAGGCCCAGCTTTGGCAACTCATTAAAAACTCTATCGGTGCTGCCGTACACGCACTGTACTATGTCATCCACCCACGTGTGCAGCGTCGGCAGAGGGCGGCCCGTGGCTATCTTCCTGCAAACAAAATGGAGGGCCGCCCTACCTAGGTCCACTGCGCCACTGCTGCCTGGGATCAGTGACGTGCCTGGCTGCACCGCCTGAGAGAAACCTCCAGCTTCGCGAAGAAACCTGGCAGCCATGTGGACCTGGAGCTCCAGGGCCAAATAGCACTGAGGAAAATCAAGATCTAACGCTGTATCCAGGACCAGGTCCCAGCGAAGACTGTCGTAAAAACCTTTCACGTCCCAGAGCAAACTGGCACTCTGGTGATCAGGAAGCACCGGGCGAGCAGCTTGCTCGTCTCTGAAAAGCAGGAGAAGTGCTACTTGCAGCGCCGAACAACCAGCAAGTGCTGTGCCCCGCGGCCCCGCTCGCCCCTTCGTCCAACCCGCTCGGTCCGAGGTCCGAAGACGGCCCCCAAAGCGGACGACCCAGGCCAGCAGGCCTATAGCACGATCGGAACTAATGTCTTTGGCCTGGAGCGTAACGAGAACCACCAGGGCCTGCCAAGGCCAGCACACTCTCTGCTCAACAAGGGCGTAGAAATCAGCAAGTTGTTGCAGGCCTAGCTGCGGTGACCACTGAAAGTCCTTCTTTGACAACCTATCAACACCTGGCGCTTTTTCGGGCAAGGCCGAGATGACCCTCCTGAGCCAGTCGGCCCCCAGAGGGGGCCTCGGGTTTGACTTGGCCCTGGACTGGGCCTTGCTCCAGAGGGAACGGACCCTCGGAAGAGAAACGCTCTCCTGCCCACTTCGCTGCCCAGAGATCCGCCACGACAGCCATTCTCTGGCGGGAGTCTTCAGCCGCCCCCCCCCCCCCCCCCCCTCCCAGTCCGAACCTCCCCCGCATGCGCAGACCTGTCTCGGATGCGGCTGCGTGGGCCTCGGCCTCCAGCCTGGCCCCGATGCGTCGCCCACCGGTGGAAGCACGAAAGCGTGCTGTTCAAAACCATTCTCTGGGCCCTCACCGAATTCTGCCTGGCCCTAGCCTCGAAATCTCTGATCGCCTGGTCCGAAGCCTCTCTGGGAACGCGGAGACCGCGGACCCGTTCAGACCGAATCTTGGTGGTGAGAGGCATGGCTGGTGAGACTGGCGTCGTAGCTGCCATGTCTCTGAGACGCCCAAAAAGTCTGGTCGGCCTGCGCTTTGAACGATCTCCCAGAAAACCAACCAGGCCCGACAACAAAAAACTCAAAGTGGCCCAGTGGGCCACAGGGTCCCTGGACGAAACGAAATGGGCACCCTGGGCCTCGGGTCTCTTCTGGAGCTCACCAAGCTGGGCACGACCCTTGAAACGCTGCTGGCCCTTGCGATGGATCTCTAACATTGCGCAGAATAACCCTTCGAAACGCGAGAGCCACTCGGCAAAAGCTGCGCCCACCTGCAACGCCGCCTCCCTGCCCAGGTTGAAAGCGAACGAGTTGGCGATGTAGCCCGGCGCTCTCACCTTGGCCACTGGATCCCTCAACGTCTCCCAGAGTAAGTTCTGCTGCTCCATCGGGACTGTGAGCAGCTGATGTCCATCCCCACCCGTCGGTCGGTACACACTGGCACTCTTGGGCTGGCTGGGGGGCGCTGAGCAGCGCGTGCCGTCTGCCGAAGCCGACGGTCGGTACTCTCTGGAATCCCCTGCGCCGGTCCTGGGTGCTGAGCAGTGCGTGTCGACTGGGGACAGTTCTCCAAATGCCATCTGGGCCTCTCCTGGAAATGCATCTTCAGCCTCTTCCTGCACATCAGTATCCTCCACTGCTTCTTCGGACTCCCCGATGCCCCAATCTCCATTGCTGAAGTAGCTGAAAGGAGGCGGCGACTTGAAACTGATTGGCCTTCTCGTCCTCAAGGTGTTCTGTGCCACAGGCTCCCCCTCGACTTCCGCCGGTTCCTCCTCGAGCTTTGAGCTCAGCTTACGCGACCGCTTGCTGTTCGGATCCTTGGTCATTCTTGGGCATCGGCGGATAGACAAATCTATCCGGCAGTGGCAAGATGCAGCGAGATGTTTGTTCCAACTTGAGCTTCAATTTGAGCTGCAAACCGAAGTGGGCTCTGCTCCCTTCATGGCAGCCTGCGTCGTCCACAACAAGTGAATCAATGAATCTGGCCATAGAAGGCGAGTGCACCATGAAATCGATCAAACTTTTCCTACCCAATGTGCACGTGTAATCTGAACCAACTGCTGTGCGAATGATGCCGTCAACCAACTTGGGCCGACCGGCCTTGATCAGCTCATGCGGCTCCGCATTCTAGTCTCCTATGGCCCATCGAGGTGTACGTATGCCCTGAATCAGCTGCCCCATCTGAATCAACTTGTCAATATTGGTGCCTGTCAATCCTATGCCTGCTGTGAGATAACTCCAATGATGGTGATCGCCTGACCCCCGACCTTCAGCTGGAAAGCGACTAGATCCTTGAAGTCTAGGCCCTTCTGTTTGGCGTTCTCTGGCTCGTTCAGCATACGCAGGCCCATATGCTGGATGGGCTTGTTTGCCAGATGTCGGAATGACTGAAACTTGTAACGCTTCGAGACCCCTGCCGTGATGCCTGCAGCACGCTTGACACTGCTGGCCGCATATGATGGCGCCACTAGCGCCTGGCATCCGCATCTGTCCCACTCATGTAGGACCTCATGGCATTCATCTGGCAGTAGATGTAGTTCTGGAAAAATGATGATATCATGGAGCCTCTCCTTCAGCAGCCCCTTCGCAGGAAAGCCCCATCCAGAGAGGTTACGCATGCAGAGACTCTTCACGTCTTGGGCGCCAGCATCAGGAGCTATACCCGCCCCCCAGACCCTTCTCACTGGCACGAAAACCTCCCACCAGCCCCTCGACCTCTTTCTCGAGGCGGGCCTGCTGTGGGTCCAGAGGGCCGCTAACCCCCACAGCCGCTGGCTGGGGGGCCGTACCCTGTCGATCCTGTGGGTCTGGGGCACGGGCCGCCCCTGCTGCTGACTCCCCACCTCCTGAGCCAGTGGCCTCACCTTCTGGTGGTGTCTCTGGTACCGTCCTCTTTTTCTTCGTCCTCTCCATGACCTCTGCCAGCTGCTTCTTGTGTTCGTCCAACTTTGACTGCAGGGCCCCGTACGACTGCTGCACCGCCTCTGAGAGCGCCTTTTGCAGCTGCAACCTGGCCCCGTCGAGCATCTTGCGGTCTTCCTCCTGCACCTCGAGGCCCTCCAGCTGCGACTCGAAATTGATATCCAGCTCAAGCTTTCCGTCCAGGATCTGTTGCACATCGACCGAGGCTGCTTTTTGGGCAGGCAACGCATGCGGCAGGTACTCCTGGGCGGCTGCAATCTCATCCTTTTTCGGTTCTCTGCACCTCCTGCGTATCCTCTACAAGGTCACGCTCTGCCCTCTCGAGCACCTTCTTGTTGCGGATCCACGCAGCCTTGGCCTTCTCAAGCACTTTTTTGGCGCGACTGACTCGAGCCGAAGCCTGCTGTAGACCTTGACCTGGCTGGAGCGGGGGTTTGGGTGCTGGCTCCTCCAAGGCCTTGAGGAGCCCCTGAGCCGCCAACTGGGCTTTGGAGGGGAGCAGGCGGGCCAGTTTCTTGATCTGTTTCTCTGGAGACTCTCTGGCTGCTGCTGGTGGTCCCGAACTCCACTTGTTTGGCACAGGAGAAACAAGATCATGATCATCAAAGAAGCAGCCACAGTCACAGGTCAAATTCTTCGACTTGAGGCGGTCCTGGAAGAGTTTTTTGCCACAACCGCTGCATTCCACCATGGGCCGCCCACGACGATTACCCCACCATCCTGACATGCTAGGCAAGGGCGGGAAGTCGAGCGACCGATCAGTTCCATGACCTTTTCCTTTCCCACTGGCCCTGCCCGATCCGTACCCACCCTGCACCCACGGCGCATAAGCGAACTTATTGTGCCAAGGCGCATGGCGCTGCACTCCCATCGCACTATGAGAAGTAGGAGTGCGATCGGACTTAGATTATCGAAATGAAAGCCCCGACAGCGGTCGGGTGATGTTGTTGGGGGCCGCGTGCGTCTCTGGGACGCCCCCCTTGCCACAACTCTGTCCGCTGCTGACGCCTGAGCCACCGCTACGGACTTGAGCCAAAATGGCTACGGAGGGGCCCCCTAGGAGGCCCAAAAAGGTGAAATCGAAGGAAGGGTAGCAGTATGGGTACCTCTTCCTCCTCTGATCCTCTGCGCCCCCGCCAGGGCCGGGCGCGCGGCGGGCACAAGCAGACCGGGAACCTGGCGGCGCGCGCGCGGGCGGAGCGCGCGCGCACCGCGGGCCTGCCACGCCCATGCCGTCCAGGCTGGGCGAGGCCCGATGCCGCGCCGCGGCGCGTCCGGCGGCCGGGGCGAGCCCTGGGGGCGCACAAGGACGTGCTGGTACGATGCGTCTTCCTCGGAAACGACCGTCCGACCCGAACGTGTATAGCATAACCATATTGCAATATATCGCTTTCCCGAGCGGTAGCCAGAAAGCGCCCGCCACGGAGCATATACTACAGTGAACCAGTATTTCAAAGGCCTTGGATGGCCATGTTAGCGTTTTCGAACGAGGCTGGCCAGCGAAAGTCGCCACGGATGGACCGAAAAGGACCAGGAGATGCAAAGGTAAGCTTGGCAAGTTGCTCATCCGCGCTATGCGGGTTGATTTTATGGTGCGGTGACGCCGACTGGCGGTCGCGGCGGCGGCAGCGAAGGGCCCCGGATATCCGACGATCTGATTTGTTTCAATCCGGGCGGCTGTGCCACAGCTTTTCGGCTGCTCGCTGGGCGTCGCTTAGTGGGGGGCGATAAATGGGGAGGGAGAATGCCCGTTTCGGGCCGTGTAAGCCCCTCCTTTGTGGCCCGAAGGGGCCCTAAGGCCCTGAAGCTTTGCTGCAGCCTTCGCTGCCCCCCCCCATTCATCGCCCTCTCATTACGCGACGCCCGATCTGGGGACCGCCGTCGGGCCCAGGGACCATCGAAAATGGGTCCGGGACGAACAACTCCCCCATGGAAGGCGCCGGAAGTTGGGGTCGCGCATTTGAAAATCTGATGGGAGATTATCGGGGCCCTTGGAAGACCGAGGCAAGCCAATGCCTGAGGTTGCCAGAGGTGGCCCTGGCCCCAAGTGCCCCCAGTCCCTCGCGCCATGGCGGGGGCCCCAAAAGCCCTCAGGATCTCGAGACGCGCGCAGGGCCACAAGGGTGCTCCACGATCCTCTCGTGCTTCCAGCGTCTGGAATACTTGTTCGGGGCTCGCTTGCGCGTCGGTGTTTCGGGCCGTGCTGGAGGGTTTTCGGGCCTTGCGCGACGCCATGTCTCAGGCGTTCCCATGTTTCCTGTTTCCGAATCCCGTTCGACAGTGATAATGCGAGCCAGCGAAGATCCCATATTGTTGGCGATTGCACCCTCGATGCATGGACCCCACACAGCTGGCTATTGCACACTCAGTGCGCAATGCGCATTGCAAACTCTGCGATGGCACCTGCGGGTGACAAAATATGTGCGTGCCAGCTATATCGCAAAAGCTACGTGATGCAAGCTACGTGGCGCAAGCCACGCGATTGGGGCTGGGCTGTGTGGCGCGAGCTACGCGGTGCGAACTATGTGGTGAAATTCCGTTTGATTGTCTTGAAGCTGTCCTCTCCGCTGCTCGTGCAAACATCCCATACCACAACTTGGTCGCAAGACTTCTCAAGACCGTGACGGTGGGTACCAAATGGCACTTGGCAACGACAGCGACGCCGACGACGACAGCGACAGCGACCACGACGACTACGCCGACGACGACTACGACGACGACGACAACGTCTCCGACGATATTGACGACGACGACCACGACGACGACGACGACGACGGCTGCGACGCCGACGCTGACGACGCCGACGCCGACGACGACGACGATGACGACGCCGACGACGACGACGGCGACGACGACGACGACGAGGACGATGACGATGACGACGCCGACGCCGACGACGACGACCACGACGACAGGACGACGACGACGACGACTTCGACGACGCCGACGCTCGAGCTCTGGGGGCCCCATCGGACTCGGGACCCCCCGGGCCGCCGAGGAGAAACCTGGGGCGATGACGAGGACGAGGACGAGGACGAGGACGACGTCGCCGACGCCGACGAAGACGACGACGAGGGAGGAAGGAGGACGATGACGGCGACGACAACGACAACGACGAAGGAGGAGGGAGGACGGCGACGACGCGAACGACGAAAAAGGACGGAGGACGGCGACGCCGACGACGACAAAGACGAGGGAGGAGAAAAGACGACGACGACGACGACGACGGCGACGAAATAGGAGGGAAGACGACGAGACGCCGACGATGGACGACAACGGCGACGAGGGAGGGGGAAAGACGACCACGGCGACAACGACGGCGGAAACGACGACGAGGCCAAAGAGGACGACGACGACGACGACGAATGAGAGAGGACGACGACGGCGACGACGGCGACGACGAGGGAAGGGGGGGGACGGCGACGACGACGACGACGACGACGACGACGCAAGAACGCGCGCGCACGCTTATTGAAAACCCGTGTTGCGAAGCCCTGTGTTCTCAAATTGCTTGGGAAACTCAATCCCACCAGCCCTCTGGGCGTCGGTGGTTTAGAGCGTTTCCTCTTCCACCCCTCCTTCTTCCCCTTCGGGGAGGGGTTTGCCCCTCCCCCTACCCCCTCCCCACTGACCTGGACAGGGGGTTCCGCGGCGCGTTGGAGCGCCCAAGATGGCCCAACACGGCTCCAAGAGGGCCTCAGGGAGCTCAAGATAACCTCCAAGATGGCTCAATATAGCGCAAGATGCCTCAAGATGGCCCCCATGATGTTCCAAGACGCTCCAAGAACTCCCCAAGACGGTTCCAAGTGCCCACAAGAGCACCATTAGGATGCATCCAAGAGGCCAAAATGCGTCAAAACCATGAGAAAATCAATGTTTTTGGTGTTCTCACTGTTTCGCTTGCGATGCACATCCGACGCGTCAAGATGGCTCCAAGATGGCTCAAGATAGCTCCAAGAGGGGCCCAAGAGAGCGT
Source organism: Prorocentrum cordatum (assembly GCA_963575745.1). Taxonomy (NCBI): domain Eukaryota; class Dinophyceae; order Prorocentrales; family Prorocentraceae; genus Prorocentrum; species Prorocentrum cordatum. The sequence goes on along the minus strand of CAUYUJ010015528.1, from coordinate 264,276 downwards.
CAGGATGGCTCCAAGAGCGGCCACGAGCGCTCCAAGAGCGATCCAAGAGGGGTCCAGGAAGCGATGTTTGGAGCTCCTGGGGGGGGGGGGCTGTAAGAAGCCCCACTTCCTTGGCCGATGTCCTCCACGATGGCCGCAAGAGGCCCCCAGGATGCCCCAAGAGGCCGCAGGATAGCCCCAAGATGGCCCCAAGAGGCCCCCCAAGAAGCCCCCAGGAGGCCCCCAAGAGACCCCCAAGAGGCCCCAAGAGACCCCCCAGATGCACCCAAGGTGCTCCCAGAGGCCCCAGAGGCACCCAAGGTGCTCCCAGAGACCCCCCAGAGGCTCCAAGATGGCCCCAAGAGGCCCCAAGAGGCCCCCAGGAGGCCCCAAAGAGGATCCCGAACGGCCCACAGAGGCCCCCCCGAGGCACCCAAGACGCCACAAAGCCCCTCAGGACGACCCTCTACTCGCCTGGGCGTCGTTTCTGGACGGGCTGGCGGGGATACGTTTGTCCCAACCATCCTGTGGTGTTGGGTCCTCGTTTTGAAGAGACAGCGCTCCGCGTCCCACCTCCTCTCCTCCTCCTCCTCTCCTCCTCCTCCCCCTCCTCCCCCCCATAGGGAGCTCCACCGAAGGCCCCAGTGCTGCCGTCCGCATGCGTCCCGCACACGCATTTCGGCACACCCCTCACACGCTCCGTGGCCCCATAGGGAGCTCCACCGAAGGCCCCAGTGCTGCCGTCCGCATGCGTCCCGCCACCCATTTCGGCACACCCCTCACACGTTTCGTGGCCCCACAGGGAGCTCCACCGAAGGCCCCAGTGCTGCCGTCCGCATGCGTCCCGCACACCCATTTCGGCACACCCCTCACACGTTTCGTGGCCCCATAGGGAGCTCCACCGAAGGCCCCATGGCTGCCGTCCGCATGCGTCCCGCACACCCATTTCGGCACACCCCTCACACGTTTCGTGGCCCCACAGGGAGCTCCACCGAAGGCCCCAGTGCTGCCGTCCGCATGCGTCCCGCACACCCATTTCGGCACACCCCTCACACGTTTCGTGGCCCCACAGGGAGCTCCACCGAAGGCCCCATGGCTGCCGTCCGCATGCGTCCCGCACACCCATTTCGGCACACCCCTCACACGTTTCGTGGCCCCACAGGGAGCTCCAAAGGCCCCAGCCCCAGCTGCCGTCCGCATGCGTCCCGCACACCCATTTCGGCACACCCCTCACACGTTTCGTGGCCCCATAGGGAGCTCCACCGAAGGCCCCAGTGCTGCCGTCCGCATGCGTCCCGCACACCCATTTCGGCACACCCCTCACACGTTTCGTGGCCCCATAGGGAGCTCCACCGAAGGCCCCAGTGCTGCCGTCCGCATGCGTCCCGCACACCCATTTCGGCACACCCCTCACACGTTTCGTGGCCCCATAGGGAGCTCCACCGAAGGCCCCATGGCTGCCGTCCGCATGCGTCCCGCACACCCATTTCGGCACACCCCTCACACGTTTCGTGGCCCCACAGGGAGCTCCACCGAAGGCCCCAGTGCTGCCGTCCGCATGCGTCCCGCACACCCATTTCGGCACACCCCTCACACGTTTCGTGGCCCCATAGGGAGCTCCACCGAAGGCCCCATGGCTGCCGTCCGCATGCGTCCCGCACACCCATTTCGGCACACCCCTCACACGTTTCGTGGCCCCATAGGGAGCTCCACCGAAGGCCCCATGGCTGCCGTCAGCATGCGTCCCGCACACCATTTCGGCACACCCCTCACACGTTTCGTTGCCCCACAGGGAGCTCCACCGAAAGCCCCAGCGCTGCCGTCCGCATGCGTCCCGCACACCCATTTCGGCACACCCCTCACACGTTTCGTGGCCCCATAGGGAGCTCCACCGAAGGCCCCATGGCTGCCGTCCGCATGCGTCCCGCACACCCATTTCGGCACACCCCTCACACGTTTCGTGGCCCCACAGGGAGCTCCACCGAAGGCCCCAGTGCTGCCGTCCGCATGCGTCCCGCACACCCATTTCGGCACACCCCTCACACGTTTCGTGGCCCCATAGGGAGCTCCACCGAAGGCCCCATGGCTGCCGTCCGCATGCGTCCCGCACACCCATTTCGGCACACCCCTCACACGTTTCGTGGCCCCACAGGGAGCTCCACCGAAGGCCCCAGTGCTGCCGTCCGCATGCGTCCCGCACACCAGGTGTGTGGCGTGCCGACATGGGCGTCGCGGCGCGCGGGCGCTGCCGTCGGGGTTCCCAGGGAAGCCCCCTGCAGAGGCGACGCTCAGAGTCACGAGTACCGAGAGTCACGCAGACCCAAACTGTTCACAGTCGTATACATACATTTACACTGGGCGTATCCATGCACGCATTCATGCGAATAGAATCAATCGCGCGCAGATTCATTCATAATCAGACTCGCTCGCGATCCGACTCGCACGCGCTCAAGCTTTCATATTCGGACCTATCGTCTTCGTTCGTGTTGTGTACACTGCCGCGCATTTCGGCGCACCCCTCATACGGCTCGTGGCCCCATAGGGAGCGCCACCGAAGAAGATATTCACAATTGCGGTACTCTCAACTGCATATGGTTGGGCCCTTCGCCAGGCTAATTTTTTTACAGCCGCAGGCGGAAGCGCCAGCGGCGGAAGGTCGCGAACGGGCCGCGGACGCGACTAAATTACCTAACGCGCGCAGGGCCGCGGATCAGGCGGCTCGCGACAGCGCCCAGGGAGGCGAAGACGATGCAATCCAGGTACCGTGACAGCCCCTGAGCGGGCATGCAGGTGCGTCCAACAGGCCTGAGGAAAGCACCGAGACCACCTAGCGCAGCAAAAATGACGCGAAAACGTTCCAACGTCCAAAGGCGGACAAGGGAACGACCGAGGACGCCAGCCCCAGCCTGTCGGGTCGCACAGAGGTCGGGGTGGTAAGTCCAACGAGGATCCCGACGGCGGCAGCGAGCCGCGGCGTCAGCGACATCAAGGTGTATCCATGATCCGAGAAGACTACCACACCAAGACGCATCGGCCCAGACCCAACGGGTGGAAGGGCACCTGATGCACGCTCCCGTCGAAACGCGGCGCGTGCACAACACAGTGTCACAGTGCAGTCCGAGGCGACGGAGAGCACAGGCGGAACGAGACCGCGTATACCCAGGCAAGTCCCACAAAGCCACTGATCCAAGGTCGCGGTAGGAAGCCGTCCAGCAATGGGAGCCCAGAGGGCACCGATCCATGAAGCCGGGAAGGGGGGGGGAGGAAAGCGGGGGCCAGGGCCGTTTTAAATTTGCACATGCATGGGCTGGTCCAGGGAGAACACTGAGCCGCAATACTGGAGCCAGCAGCGCGACTGATCATGTCCAGGAGGGGCCCGACAGGCAGGCCTGTAACAGTTGTGGTGGTGCCATCATCGCTGCCCGCCGCTCTTGCGAGCCAGGACAAGGCGATGCCGGCGCGCAGTGATTGGGTGGTGGCGCCCAGCAGGGCAGCGAGGTCATCCACGTAAGTCGGATCGTCCGCCCCGGTGATGTCGGCCAGGGCGCTGATGAGAGGGTCGTATCCTAGGCGCCAGAGGAGCGGGGGGGCGGTGCCTCCCATTCCGATAGACCGCAAGAGCTTCCTTATTCTGCTTTTGCACCTACCTTTGCAGGTGCGTACGCTCCTGCTACCGACGAGGGAGTCGACGGAGTGCAGGAGCCAGGTCGGGAGCTGCCAACGCCTCGCCAGCTGCCCCATCCACTGCAGGGATACGCGCTCGAAAGGTTTGTTTTGATCGCAGAAGAGAATAGCCGCGCTCGGGGCAGGGCCTAGTTGCCGAGCGGCGACCAGTATATAGCGGCCAACAGCTTCTTGGTGTGCGCCAAGCAGGGCGGTCCAGGAGGGCCCGGGTTCGGTGTCGGGGACGGGGTCCAGGGCAAGATGGTTGGTGGCAGCGGTGATGTTGGGACCGCATTGTCCCCCGCGCTTGGCAGCTTGATTGGAGCTAAGCCTGGGTTCAATCACAGGGCCAAGGCAATCGGCAATGGTCGCTCCATGCAGCCTCCGTAGGCAGGTGGGGAGCTGCAAGGGACGCATGTCGTTAGGACGCTCTGCGGCCGGTTTCCTGCCGATCCAGACCAGAAGGTCGACGGAGGGGCCAAGGGCCAGGTCCAGGAGCCCTGGGTTCAGTGCCGCGGCGTACCGGGCTTGGGCGAAGAGTCCAGCAACAAAGCGCGCACCGGGATGATACAGCTCGTAGGGCTCACCGTCAACACCGGGGGCGCCGCCGCTAGGCCCCAGCACAAGGGAGGCAATCCTGCCCCACTGTGGGCTGGGAGTGTGTGGGAAGTGCCCCGTGTCCTTTTGTCTGAAATACTCGTTAAGGATGCCGTCCGCTGTAGGGGGGAGAGGAGGGGCGGTTTGCCAGATCGGACTCCGGCTCCGCCAAAGGACGTCGTCAACCTCCTTAATTGGTGCGCTCCTTCCAGCTTCCATCTCCGCCGCGTACTCCAAGGATGGCGTGCGTCCTGACGAAGATTTCTCGCCCCGTCTGGTAGTGAGAGGCAAGCGCGGGGCGTTCCACTCCGGGGCCCCTTTGCGCGGGCGCGAGGCGGGTGGCGCGTCTCTGCGCTGCGTCATGGCCCCACCTTCGCAGCCGGAGGGCAGCCTGCTGAGGTGTGAAGTCGTTGCCGGCCCACTCGTATTCCGCGAGCCGGGCAGCAAGTGCTCCCACCGGGCGCGTAGTGGAATCCGTTCTTACCGCGGCCGCAAGCAGGGTCCCTGGCGAGCGGTTGGTTTTGCTTCTGCGCCACTTCCTCCACCAGTCCTGTATTGCGGCTGACAGAGCGCGTCGACCCAGCGTGAGGAGGGCGGGCAGAAGCGGGACGGTGTGGTCATCACCCGGATTAGGGGCCGGGGGAGGGGTGGAGGGTTCCTGCTCTCTTTCCCCTTCGCCGCCGTCGTTGCCACAGTGACTGGCTGGGAATTGACCAGGGGGGGCCGGGCGGACCCAGTCGGCGGGTTGAAGGAGGCCGGTCAGGTCGATGTCCGGCAACTCGAAGGTGCGCTCAAGAAAGGAGTACAGAGTCCTTACTTCAGCGTGCGCCTCGCTGGGGAGTAGGCGGAGGTCGCCCGCGCGGATGGTGTTGTCCCGGCGAGTTCTGGGGGCGCCCTGCGGCTCCATGTAAAGGATGGCGTGGTCGGAGACTGAGGGTTTCCAGGCCTTTCTGACCCCGTAGGCACCGAGCTGACGAAAGGGGCAGGCAACGATGTCGATATTTGATTCATTGTCCGCGTCCACTCTTGTGGGGCCATCGCAGTGGCAGACGCTTGAACCAGTCAGTGAGAGCAGGTCAGCCAGGGCCGCTGCCTCATCTGCTTCACCATCCCTGGGATTGTCCAACTGGATGTTGACGTCCCCTCCCCAGTCTGTAGGGGTGTCGTCCCACCTTTCGATGGCTTGCCTGATGGCATCAATGGTTTCGGCTTTCCTGGAGGGAGGGAGATAAACCGAGACCAGGCGGTAGGTGCTGTCACCTCGGCTAATGGTGGCTGCAACGGCACATCCGGGGACGAGGTCTTCCGCCCGGAGGAGCGCGGTGCCATGAGGAATGATGAGTGCCGGCGCAGCCCCCGGCTGGTCCAACATAGGCTGGAGAGGCGACAAGTGTGCGTGCGTGAAACATGGTGGACCAGACGGCCGCCTCGTGTTCTGTCCAGTGGGTCTCCTGCATGAGTCCGATCCTACCGTTGGTGGTCATCTGCGTCAAGAAGGCATGCTAAATCATGTTCTTGTGAGCAGTCGTGCTTTTGAGGTACCTAACGCTCCAACAGCCCACCTTGAGTGAACCGGCTTGCGCGGCGTTGGAGATGGCATCGATAAGTGAACGGAGGGAAAGGGCCCCGCAGAGGTCCGCCCAGGTGGGGTTGCTCCAGGGGGTAGTGAGTAAGAAAGCCCAAAGGGCTCGCGGTCGCCGGACGGCGCGGTTACTGTGCAGGGCGAGGGCGCGGCTCAGGGAGGAGCAGGCTAGTTGCCAAGCTCTGGTTCTCGCCCCCGGAACGAGAGTTGCGAGCGGGGGAGGCCCAAGGGCGAGATGAAGCGTCCCTGGGTCTTCAGGCGAGTCTAGGGGAACGGCAAACCTTGATCTAGGAGCTGTTGCTGCAGCCTGGCTCGGACTATATCGTCTGGACAGGGATTCCCGGCGAGCGGCGCCCGAGGGCAGTTCCTGTCGGCAAAGCTGCGCGCATGTCTCCATGCGGCCCAGATCTGGCCCTCTATCGGAGCTTCGTGCTGGCACCCGGAGATGTTCTCGCCCCTACTCCGATCCAGTATGGCGGACGCAAGTCTGCGCTGTAGGCATCTCGGGTCCAGGTGGGCTCCCACGGCGTCGTAGAGTTTCTTTCCACTGACGTCCAGGGACCGATAGTAGGAGCACAGTCCCACTGATCGGGCCCGCTCCTCCGGAGATGGGATCCTGAGTCCATGTTCTCTGCCGTGGGCCAGGAGCCAACCCGCCCAGGCCCTCGCTTTTCCTTCGCTGGCGAGGCTCTCTCTCTCTCTCTCTCTCTCTCTCTCTCTCTCTCTCTCTCTCTCTCTCTCTCTCTCTCTCTCTCTCTCTCTCTTCCGTGGCAGACGAGCGTCAGTCCTTCCGTGCAGCCCAGGAAGTTGCGCTCGGCTCCGGTCTCTTGAAGAATGTGTCTGATGCAATTCCTGGTGTCGACGAGGGTGCGGAGGAGCCATCTGTGGCTGCTGTCCCCATTGTGTAGCAAGCAGAGGGGATGTGTATGGTAACTGCAAGGGGCTATTGCCTCAGGGGGGTTGGCAGGATCCCGTCAGGTCTGTAAGTCCATTGCCTTTCCCAGGGACTGGGGGGCCGAGGGTGCGTAACTAGGTTCTCCGCGGGAGGGCAACTACTGAACTACATCGGTCCCTCGGGCTGGCGACTGCGGCCGCGGAGTCCACGCGGACCGCCCATTCTGGGGGGAGCCCCCCCAGTGCAGTGCACATTGCCTGCTTGTGTGCCTGTAGGATGGTGGCTGGACCTTCGCAGCATATTATGACGTGGATGTCCGGCAACTCGAAGGTGCGCTCAAGAAAGGAGCACAGAGTCCTTACTTCAGCGTGCGCCTCGCTGGGGAGTAGGCGGAGGTCGCCCGCGCGGATGGTGTTGTCCCGGCGAGTTCTGGGGGCGCCCTGCGGCTCCATGTAAAGGATGGCGTGGTCGGAGACTGAGGGTGTCCAGGCCTTTCTGACCCCGTAGGCACCGAGCTGACGAAAGGGGCAGGCAACGATGTCGATCTTTGATTCATTGTCCGCGTCCACTCTTGTGGGGCCATCGCAGTGGCAGACGCTTGAACCAGTCAGTGAGAGCAGGTCAGCCAGGGCCGCTGCCTCATCTGCTTCACCATCCCTGGGATTGTCCAACTGGATGTTGACGTCCCCTCCCCAGTCTGTAGGGGTGCCGTCCCACCTTTCGATGGCTTGCCTGATGGCATCAATGGTTTCGGCTTTCCTGGAGGGAGGGAGATAAACCGAGACCAGGCGGTAGGTGCTGTCACCTCGGCTAATGGTGGCTGCAACGGCACATCCGGGGACGAGGTCTTCCGCCCGGAGGAGCGCGGTGCCATGAGGAATGATGATCGCCACTCCGCCGGCGCAGCCCCCGGCTGGTCCAACATAGGCTGGAGAGGCGACAAGTGTGCGTGCGTGAAACATGGTGGACCAGACGGCCGCCTCGTGTTCTGTCCAGTGGGTCTCCTGCATGAGTCCGATCCTACCGTTGGTGGTCATCTGCGTCAAGAAGGCATGCTAAATCATGTTCTTGTGAGCAGTCGTGCTTTTGAGGTACCTAACGTTCCAACAGCCCACCTTGAGTGAACCGGCTTGCGCGGCGTTGGAGATGGCATCGATGAGTGAACGGAGGGAAAGGGCCCCGCAGAGGTCCGCCCAGGTGGGGTTGCTCCAGGGGGTAGTGAGTAAGAAAGCCCAAAGGGCTCGCGGTCGCCGGACGGCGCGGTTACTGTGCAGGGCGAGGGCGCGGCTCAGGGAGGAGCAGGCTAGTTGCCAAGCTCTGGTTCTCGCCCCCGGAACGAGAGTTGCGAGCGGGGGGGGCCCAAGGGCGAGATGAAGCGTCCCTGGGTCTTCAGGCGAGTCTAGGGGAACGGCAAACCTTGATCTAGGAGCTGTTGCTGCAGCCTGGCTCGGACTATATCGTCTGGACAGGGATTCCCGGCGAGCGGCGCCCGAGGGCAGTTCCTGTCGGCAAAGCTGCGTGCATGTCTCCACGCGGCCCAGATCTGGCCCTCGATCGGAGCTTCGTGCTGGCACCCGGAGATGTTCTCGCTCCTACTCCGATCCAGTATGGCGGACGCAAGTCTGCGCTGTAGGCATCTCGGGTCCAGGTGGGCCCCCACGGCGTCGTAGAGTTTCTTTCCACTGACGTCCAGGGACCGATAGTAGGAGCACAGTCCAACTGATCGGGCCCGCTCCTCCGGAGATGGGATCCTGAGTCCATGTTCTCTGCCGTGGGCCAGGAGCCAACCCGCCCAGGCCCTCGCTTTTCCTTCGCTGGCGAGGCTCTCTCTCTCTCTCTCTCTCTCTCTCTCTCTTTTTCTCTCTCTCTCTCTCTCTCTCTCTCTCTCTCTCGCTCTCTCTTCCGTGGCAGACGAGCGTCAGTCCTTCCGTGCAGCCCAGGAAGTTGCGCTCGGCTCCGGTCTCTTGAAGAATGTGTCTGATGCAATTCCTGGTGTCGACGAGGGTGCGGAGGAGCCATCTGTGGCTGCTGTCCCCATTGTATAGCAAGCAGAGGGGATGTGTATGGTAACTGCAAGGGGCTATTGCCTCAGGGGGGTTGGCAGGATCCCGTCAGGTCTGTAAGTCCATTGCCTTTCCCAGGGACTGGGGGGCCGAGGGTGCGTAACTAGGTTCTCCGCGGGAGGGCAACTACTGAACCACAATCGGCCCCTCGGGCTGGCGACTGCGGCCGCGGAGTCCACGCGGACCGCCCATTCTGGGGGGAGCCCCCCCAGTGCAGTGCACATTGCCTGCTTGTGTGCCTGTAGGATGGTGGCTGGACCTTCGCAGCATATTATGACGTGGATGTCCGGGCGGAGTCTGCGGGCGGCGTTCCACAGGAGAGGCGCGGCGAAGAACTGCGCTGTCTGGGAATGCGCGAGTCCATCTAGCCCTCCGTGCTGGCTGGCTGCAGAAAGGCTGGCACCTGGGAGCCCCGCCGTGATGACGAGTAAGCTTCCAGGGTCCAGGTTTCTGAGGTGGTCGGTCCAGGGACTCCGACCGTCGTCCTCCCTCAGGAGGTCCCACACATCAGCTCCCAACCTGATGTGCGGGTTCCTCCATCAAAGCGCGCGGCAGCGTCCCTGTCCCAACGCCTCTCCACCCGAGCAGCAGCTTCGTCGCTGAACTCGACGAACGCGGAAGATCTGAACCGAGAAGTCGCGGCAACTTTGGCTAGGAGGTCGCCTACCGCAAGCCTCGCCAGGCCCCATTCATCGAAGAGTGATACAAGATGAAGACTAGCCTCTGCAGTGGTGCCCGGGCCAGGTCGAGGGTTGACTATGCGTGCCCTCGTCTGCTGGGTGAAGTCGTAAGTCCAGTCCCCCCCATGTCTGGGGTCACTGATGGGGTGGAGCCTGAGGTGCCCCGCGATGTCCCACGTGCCGTCGGGGGAAACGCTGGAAACGAGGCCATCCTGCTGGAGGGTCCTTAGCGTGTTGATGATCTGTGCATTGTCCAGGCCCGCGGCCTGGTACGCGGCAAGCGTCGTTTCAGCAGGTGTGACTGGGGAGAGGCCAGTTCGCCCGTCCCTATGCTGCTCCCAAACCTGCTGAAGCATGTCGGCAGGCTGGGGGGCGGCCGTGGGCCCGCCGGTCTGGACGCTCGCCTTGTGGTACCTCTTCCTGCGACCCCGGTGGGAGGGCCCTCCCCTGGGCGGGAGCGTTCCCAAAGGTCGACCAGAGTTCTTGGGTGGGGAGATCTGCTGTCTGGTCGGGTGGACCTTTCCCTGTCTGTGTTGCCCGCAGCCCTGCGTCGTGTCACACCGCGTAGTGTGGTCCTGCGCGCGCCGTCATTTCTGCCTCTGGGTGGCCGGTGGGTCGGACTCCCACGGGCCCTGTCAGCGGCGGTAGTATGGGGCTGGGTGCTGGGCGCTACCGGTCGCGGTCCGGTCGAACCTCGATGACGGGCGCGTCTGAATTGCCCGCCGTCGGCTGCGCTCACTGCAGCGCTGGCCGGGGCACGTGCAGGTCTGGGAGTGCCGGCGCGCCGGGCGGTGCTACCGGTACTGCGTAGGTTCCTTGGAGAGGCCTGCACCGTCTCGCTCAGGACCTGGCCCCTGTCATCCGAGAAAGGGGGGCCCGCGCCCGCGCGCAGGATGGTGCAGAGCATGGCTGGCGTCAGGCTCTGAAAGGGGGGGGCTGGTGTCGACGCACTGTCCGAGCGCGAGGCCGGACCACTTGCGAGTTGCCTCAACTGAGCGCAGGCCGCGTCTGCAGTCAGAGCTGCTTGGCGTGAGTTTATCCTCCTGCCAGCGGGGTTGCGCGTACCCGGAGGAGGGTGGGTAGTCCAGTAAGCGCCGAAGGCGTCTGGGATTCGCGTAGCGAGTCCAAGCTCTTGGTGAAGGTCTCTGACAGTTTTGTCCAGCTGGGGTATCGCTGCAGCCCATGCGATCACACTGAGCACTTGGTTCCAATCGGCTTCGGAGGGGGGGGTGCCTGTGCCATCTGAGGCGTGTGTCTGCGCCAGTCTGAGCGCACGCGCCATGGCTTCAAATTCCCGTCTCCAGTCCGCGCCCATGCATGGGGGGAGCTCAGGCCCAGCTCGCGGTGTGTCTCCTCGCCCCAAAAGGGCGTTGCAAGTGCTGGGCGCCGTGCCCGGCGGCGGTCTCCTGCTCTGGACTGTCGCCGGATCCGTGGGGACCCGTGGAGGCGCGTCCTCGTTGCATGCCGCGCCCCCCGCGTCTGTGGTGCTGGCAGCCGGGGCCGCACGCCGGACCTCCTCTGTACTGTCGAGCGTCGCGGCTCCACACCCTCTGGTCGATCGCAGCTCAGCGTTGGTGTTTGTTCCGTCCTGAGAGATCCGTGGGCTCCCAGGGGTATTCACGCCGATGTGTCTCTCGGGAGGTGCCGCGGGGTCAGGACTATCTCGTCTCACAGCTTCAGCGCCGCTGCAGGCTGCGGAGGGGACTTCGCCTGCGCCCGGGCTCGGCGTGGCAGCGCAGACCGGGGCGTGTGAACGTGCTGGTCCCTCTCTGCGTGTCGCGGGGATCGCAGAGGTCGTCCGGGGTGGGAGTTGGACGGTGCTGCCGGCCCGGGTAGCGGCCTCGTCCGATACCCCTTCGCCGACCAGTCTGGCCACGGAGGGTGGTGCCGTACTTTGCTCTTGTGGTGCCGTCTGCCGTCGAGGTTGTGCTCCCAGTGCGGTGAGTGTCGGAATGTCGTTGGCGTCTCTGCTGGGGTTGGCGCAAGTCTGTGGTGTCACCGACGTGGGGAGCCCGGGGCATGCAGGTGCGGCTGGCGGTCTCGGGCCTGCCGCAGTAGGTGGTCTGGCGTCACTTGCCTGCATGCCTGCCACGTCCGCCTCATTGTTCGCCCGACTGCGGCTTCTGCGCTGGCTCGTACCTGGGTTGTCCGTGGGTCTGTCCCCCGCTCCGGCGGTTCTGGGGGTCTGCGAGGTGCCTCTCCTTCCCCGGGTGACTCTCCCGGGGTCGTGGCGCTGTCGCTCCTCCCAGTGTAGGTTGGACAGCCTGTTGATCAGGGCGTCCAGGGCATTCGAGACACCTTCCGGGACTGGGAGCGCCGTGGTGGCATCTACGTCTGCACCTCTGGATCCAGGGACCTCGAGCCAGGGCTGGTGGGCTGAGTAGGTGCCGTCCGGCTCAGGCGCGAGCCATTGGATGAAAGGGAGCTGTCTCGTGACTTCTTCTCGGATCCCGAGCTCTCGTATGAGTTGCCAAACGTGGTCTCGGCCCAGGCTCCCCGGGCTTGCGAGTTGCAGGATCCAGATGGCGGCGAACATGTCCCAGTTGTACCTCTGGATGGGCCGGCCCTCGAGTTGTCTTGGACGCCGCGCGCCATGTCGTGCACTGCGGACCACGGCAGCGCATCTACCCAGCATCCCCCGCGCGATGCGGACCGCATCTTCACCGGCTCTTACCAGTTCGGCTGGGGGCGGCCTGCACGCACGCACTAGTACCTCAGCGAGCTCTGGAAAGTGAGTGGGTCTGGCGGGTTCAGGGAGTGGGTTGAGCGAAGCCGAGGTGCGTCTAGGAAGTGGCTGCTGGGAGGGAGCGTGGGCCCTCAGCCCCACTGATGCGGGAGTTGGTGTGGCTGCGGGAGCAGAGTCCAGGCGTGCAACGTGGATGGGGCCCGCGGCAAACTGAAATTTGAATCTCGCTTGTGGTCTGTCGCCGAAGAGAAACGGAAACCTGCCTCACCGCTAGTGGTGACCTCAACGGCCCCGCCAGCCGCTATTGCGGCGAGTAAGTGTTCTCCGGGCTGTAGGACAGTGTCGTAGTCCCGTAGGCCGCTTCCCTGCGACATGCTAGGTACCGCATTGGGCGCGCTCCTGCTCATCGCCCTGGCGTTATCTCGGAGCCAGTCCCCCGTGATGATAGGTGGGGCAGCTCTGGCGTTGGCTGGGTGTGAGGCACCGTCCGGGCCCTCCGGGAGTGGCCAGAGTCGAGTTAGTAGCTGGGCGTTCGCTGAGCCGACCGATGCAGAGAAGAGCCGTAGCGTACTGTGTCCAGGGAGCCAAGCGTCAGGACGCATGCTGCGTGGGCGAATTTCTCCCAGCTGCGTCCCGTGCCTGTCGAGAGTGGCGATCTCGAGGACTTGGGGCTGAATGGCGCGTCTGGGGGCCTGTCGCACAGATGCTGGCCAGCGCGTCCACATGCTCTTGCAGTTCACTGGATGTCGCAGCCGCTCTGCGCATGGGGTCCCTGCTAGGTGTGGCGGGAAAGATCCAGACCGTCTGTGCTCCGATCACAATACAACTGGTGCCCACGAAGGCTGCTGCCATGGCATCGGCCGCAGCTAAGCGTATGCGAACTTGCGTCATGTATCTGTAGTCAGAGACGTCTGGGAACCAAGCGTATACGGTGGAAACCTGTTCGACTGTGCCAGGACCAGTCGTGGCCTCTACGGCTTGCAGGACGTCCTCTGGCCGTGTTTGTCCCATGTCAGCGAGATTCCATCTCAGGTGGAAGCCGTCCTCGGGGTCAGAGAGGCGCACAAATGAGGGTCCTCCATCCCGCGGCCCTTCCAGGAGGATGCGGCGCGGCCCTAGTGCCATGGAGGAGGAGGCGTCCCCAAAGACCCGCGGGAGCTCGTCTCGGAGGTGCCTCAAGACGGGGGCGGCAATCCGCTCTGGAGTGGAGATCAGGAGAAGCCCCGTCCCGCAAATTCCGACTCTGTGCCCCATAGCTCCAGCTGTTGTGGAGGCTACAGAGTGGGCTATGCAGATCGCTCTGGGGGGGGGACTGGGATGTGCAAAGAGTCACTTGTCTCGTGTGTTCTCCAGACGCATGCCGTCTGGTAGGCCAGCATGGTGGTTTGAGCTGCCGCCTGCAGATTATCCAGGGGGGCACGTATGCCGTCCTCACAGCTCGTGGGTCTCGATGCTCTGCAGCGGAGGACGTGGTGGAAGAGCATCTCGAGTCCCTGGCATCTCAGGAGCTCGTCCCAGGGGAGCTGCACTCTCGTGGCGACCCAGTCGGCTGCGATCATCCCGTTGTGAGATCGCCATAGTTCATCCCTCCACCTCATGATCTGCGCAACGACACCGTCATTGCCGCTCTCAGGGGTTAGGATGTGTAGCGCATCAGAGTTGTCCCCATTCCTTCCACCCCAGTGCACAACTATTGACGGGGGTAGGATCGTGCGCAGTGTCCTGCCCTCTAGGTCGAACTGAGCGGCGAAGAGTTGCTGCATTGGTGGGCTGGGCTTGCCTGTTCGGTAGGAGTGTCCAATCGGCACGAGATGGGTAATCTTGCTGGCGGCTCGGTGTCCCCACTGCGCGTTTGCCAGGGCTGCAAGCTCGACGGGACCCGGTCCTCCAGGTGACGGCACTCCCTCAGTGGCCAGGGCGACGAGGCAGCATGGGCTGCCCGCGGCGGTAGCTGCCGTCAAGGCGGCATCCATGTGTTGAGCTAGGGCATCTACCGCGAGGATTGTTGGGGCGGCGCCCCCCTGAGGCTGGTTCCTGCGCTCCGAGACTACTGCTTCGATATGCTCCCAGGCGTCTGGGCCTGCGAAGGCAAAGGTGACTCCAGTCTCGTCCGCTACACGTTCGCCGAGGTAGGTGCTTCTGGATATTACCAGATCGGCTGCAATGTCTCGGACGGCCGCTGTGAGCAGCCCTACCGGGAACCGGCCAGGTCCCCTCCTCATGGGTTCATCCTCTGGGGGGTTCCGTCCCAGTAGCAGTGCCCATCTTCCGAAAGTGATTCGCGGGGCTTGCCGTATCCTATCTGTCCTGTTGGTGGGAGCAGGGGGTCGCTGCGGAGGCGAGGTCCCAGGTCCCTGCGTGCTGTTGTGGGTGTCGTCGGAGTCCCTGCCGCTTCCACCGGTCCCGCCGTCTGGTGGGGCCCCGTCCACTTCCATCGAGGCATGACGTGCCTCCTGCGCGGTTCTCCTCTCCGTAACGTGCGCGTGGATTCTGCGCATGTCTGAAAGTGTGACGTATGTGTGGGGACGTCGGATGGAGAGTGTTTGTGCTCTGAGGCAGTCCAGATCTGGGGCCAGGTGCTTGAAGGCATCGGCTAACTCATGCAGGCTCAGGAATGGCTGGAGTGGGAGAAGGGTCCGTCGCGGAGCTGTAGGAGGTCTGGTGGTACCGCAATGTCCGCGGCGTCGGCATCTCGTGGTCGGTCTGGAATCCTTACGGAGACGCTACCAATATCTACGGAGCGGCATATGGGACAGTTCACTGGGAAACATCTTCCGTGGGACAGGGCCTGCGCTGGCTGGCTAATCCTCCACTGTCTCAGGCTTTCGGCGTGATACAGGTGGCCGCATGGTACCAGGGCTTCCGCGAAACCTAGGATGTCCTCGCTGCAGATCATGCATCGAGGGGTTCCTACCTCCCGGTCCCAGGGAGGAACTTCCACGGCGTCCATGCTTTCCGGAGGGAGCCTGACACTGTCCCCAGGAGGGTGGCTGAGTTGGGATAAGCCGCCCCCCAGGCTCTCGATGAGGCTCTGGCGGACATGCTGGCGTCGAGGTGTGTCAGACTAGCTCCTTCACTGAGGTGGGATATGAGGGCCTGGATTTGTGAGTTGCTGAGGTCGGAGTATGGAGCTAGATCGGCATCCGGGAAGTCCCTCCGAAGGCAGGCCACGAGGTCTTCCGGCGTGTGTATCTCATTCCTGGTCATCCAGCGGTAGAGATCGTCGTAGGGTCGGGAGTCCAGGGCCCGCACAGTCAGCACTGGCTTGAGGAGGGGGAAGTAGTGTGGGGCCAGGCAGAGCCACAGGGCTCTGGAGATCCAGGGACCCGGTTGTCGATCTACCCTGTGTTCCAGGAGCATGCTTTGTGCGAGGCACTGTGCCTGGTCCCCATTGATAAAGATCCTTTCTCCAGGGGCCGGCATGGTACCTCTGTCCGCCTCCTCTTCATCCCGCTGCCTGGCGTCGAGAGTGCGTATGAGTCTGTCCAGGAGCCCTTCTCTGGTACTGCCAGCCGGTAACCTGCCCTGGGGAGTAGCGAAGCTTGCGCGGTTGAGCATCTGTCTTATATCCGCGTGCCATGGCGTGGTTGTGCTTGCGGCTTCCACAATTTCGGTTTCTACTCCAGGGCGTGGTCTGCCCTCGCTCGCGGGCCCGCTGTTCCTTGGGTTTGACCTCGGTCCGGTACTGGCCATTTGCGCCCGAACCCTCGCTCCAGCCTCCGCCGCCTGCCGATCTCCAGACAGGATGGCAGTCTGAAGGAAGCCGCTTGCATCCAGGTGCAGCATCATTCGCTCCTGGAGCTGGGGTGCGATGTAGCCGCCTACCTCGGGGGCCTCGAGCGAGGCACCAGCTGCCCTGAACGCCATGTCTGCTTCGGATGCGAGCGCTAACTAAGCATCCCTGTAAGAGCTGACGCCTCGTGTTCTCCACCAGGCTGCTGCATGTTCGATAATAGCGGTGCTGAGGCTGCTGCTCCTGAAGGCTAGTTCGAGGACATTTCGACCTCTGTTGGTGGCCGTGCCCCAAATACAGGGGACCAGGACACTGCTCCAACGCATGCCAGGGGTGACGGAGTTGCTTGCGACCCTCGCCCTGATTCTCCTCACCTCCTCGATGAATGCGTCTCGCTGCAACCGCTCCGCCTGAGAAAGCCCCTCCTCCAGGACTGGGGGGGGTCTTTGGGGAGGCCCTTCGGTAGGACGCCCGGAACGCTCTTGGTCCTGCCCCCTGCTGTCTGCCTCCAGGCGCCTGATGACGGCGTCCGTGACGAGGTTTCCCAGGGGGGTACCCTGCCCCATTAGGGGATGTATTGGGCGCCCAGTCAGTGCGCGCGGCTGCTTGCAGCGCCCTTCTCATTACTTCTGCTGTTTCAGAGTAGGGGCTATCTCTATTGTGCCACCAGCGTCTGCTGAGATCGGTGTGATCACGTGCGTCGCTTATAGCGCGGTCAAGGTGGTCCCCGCCGATGGTGTATCTTAGCCAGCAGAGGTCGCCCAGGTGCACCCGAGTGTTCGGTCCAATGGGAACGGATGTAGTTGTTCTGCTGGGTAGTGGGGGCCTCCGGCATGTTTGTGGGTGAGTGTCTGTGCCGCCGTGGTAGAGAGAGGGAGGGAACCACCCATCGAGCCGACCGTGGGGGTGGGACCTGATTATGTGCCGAATTTCCTGGCAAGCGTTTGAGGCCCAGGAGCCTGGCGCTGAGCAAAGTAAAGCCAGCGAGATCGACGCTGTGCGGAGTTGCCAATCGCTCCCGACCTCTTCGAGGCCTCCTGAGTCTTCGTATGACCAGATTTCAGGTAGGCCTGCAGCGTGGGCCACCATATGCCTCCAGGCTCCCAGGAGTTCACCCACAAGCCACGTTGGGGTGAAGTCGGAGGGGCCAGGCGGTGTGGGGGAGTACAGGTGCTCGGCGATTGGGGCGTATCGCATGCCCGCTTTGACGAGCTGAATCAACAGAGTCCCGCCCAGGAGGTCGAGGGCGTGCCTGTTGGGTGGCTGGCCAAGATCTGCTCCTGGGTGACTCTGAGGTGAGGCGTCTGCTCGCGGCTCCTCTGGGTTGTAACTCCAGGGGATGGCCAGTCTGTGGCAAGTGATGCAGGTTCGTCCTGTGGGATCTCGGAGCATCCAGGTGCCACAGAAATTGCATCTCTCTCCTGGGCAGAAAAAGTCCCGCAGCCGTAGTCTGTAAGCTGTGGTGGACCATGGCCAAGCGTCGTCGCAACTGTCGCTTCCTTGGATGGGGACTCCAGGGATGCCCGCGGAACTGGCGGGCATTCCCGAGAGGGCGGCCTCTACCCATGGGACTGGGCCTCTACCTGCTTGTCGTCTCGAGCGCACGTCACTTCCCATACGCTCGAGGTTCCCTCTCGTGATGGCCCACTGCCTGACGTCCCCGTGGTCCAGAAAGTTTACTATGTTTTGCCTGCGCTCGTGAATCAGGACTCGGTGGGCGCAACCCATGACCTCGTCATCCATGGGGTCCTGCGTCCCGTCTGCTCGGTTGGGGCCACCGATGTGCAGAGGGGCAGAGTCCTCAGGGGATCTGGTGGGCATGAGTATCCTATCTGTGTCGTATCCGCTCGGGAGCTCCATTCCTATGTCGCAGTAGTGTGCAGCTGCGGCCATGGCAACGTACTCTAGCCGTGCTAGTTGCCTCTCAGTCACTGAGGGGCTGGCTGCGTCCATTCTTTCACTCCTTACACTGGGATCATGAGTAATGCTCGCAAAGCGGAAGGCGAGGACCTGGACTGGGTCCGGTTGAACGCCTCCCAGACGCCCTTCATAGTCTCCTCCAGTAATGGACCATACCAGCCAGGTGTGGTCCAGAATGGCGAGGATTGGGGCTGAAGTGGCGACCTCGGAGTAACGTCCAGGGAGGGCTGGTTCTACGGGAGCCGTGCGCATGGGGCTGTCAGCTCGTATGCCTGGGTGGCCTGGGCGGTGCCTCCTCCACGCGTGGTGTATGAGGAGCTCCAGGTTGCTGGTCCCCCGAGATGTTCTCGGCGCTCCGCGGTTGGGGACCTCGCGCCATGGCCCCTCAGTGTGCACAAGGTGCCGGCGTAAGGCCCTCATGGTGCCCCCCTGCCAGAGATTCTGGCGTCTGCAACGCGCGGGCCACAAATGGGTCCGCCCGCCGCCCAGCTGGCTGCCCAGTCAGCATTCGTGTGCCCAGTGGCGTCCAGCCACCGTGCGTGGAGGTCCGCAGCGCTTTGCCCCCTGCGCCTCAGCGCTTGGCTGTGGTCGTCAAGGTCTGAGGGGGTGGGTGGGTTCTCCATTCCCAGATCATCTTCCAGGGCGAGATCTGGAGATGGGTAGGATGGGGGGGGTCCGTGAGGACGGGACCCCTGTGCGCCGCCTGGCTGACCTCGAGGGGCGCGCCGCTGTTCGTCCAAAGGAGGGGCCCCCGCAGTCTGCCCTGTGACGAGTAGTCAGGTCCACGACGGCGTTCACCGAGCGCAGCGCTAGGAAACTCGAGCCCAGGGGGCAGGTCGGGAGGGGGGAAGTCGGGGGGAGAGCTGGTGGACGAGGGAGGAAAGTCACGAGGAGATCCATCCGCCGGGATCGGAGACCTTGCCCGATCGATCGGATCGACATGAGGAGCGGCCCCGACCGCGGGATCGAAAGCGACCCTGGGGGTGCTGGGCGAACGAGGAGGCCCGTCAGGCCCTCCAACAGCCAAACCCATGGCAAGGCAGAGGCGATGGATCATCCCTGTGGAGGAGGGCGCCTCCCTGCGATCACTGGAGCCGGGGACCCCCGACTCTCGCACCCCTCCCTCAGGCGCGAGGCAAGGCCCGTGGCCTACTCCTGGGGGGCATCGGGAGGCCGCGGTATCAGCGCGTATACTGAAGACGCTGTCCCGTCCCGCCTCTGCGGGGGCAGGGTTACAGGTCATGTCTTCCCTCTGCCAACGATCCC
Source organism: Prorocentrum cordatum (assembly GCA_963575745.1). NCBI lineage: Eukaryota > Dinophyceae > Prorocentrales > Prorocentraceae > Prorocentrum > Prorocentrum cordatum. Next base: position 245,212 of record CAUYUJ010015528.1, on the reverse strand, counting down.
TGGGTTGAACGCCGCGCGCCTCTCTCTGCGCGCCGTCGTCCGGTCCAGGGTAGCGACGGAAGGTCGCACGTTCTGTGTGTATCGCGGGGGGAGAGCCCCATCCCCTCCTTGAGTGTGGTGCCTGGCGCTCTCGTCTCCAGTGGGTCGACTGGAGGCGGCAGCGCTGGGGTGCACATGACCACCGTACCCCCGTCCAACCCCCAAGGGGGTAGGGTCCCTGTTCCTAGCTCCCCCGTCCGTCTGTTCCCTGGGTCGCAAGCCTTGGGCGTCATCCAGCCTTCCGCCATCCGCTCCAGGGTAGCGACGGAAGGTCGCACAGTTTGGGTGTATATCAGGGATGTCTGCATCCCCCCCCCCCCCCCCCCTTCTCCAGCATTATGCCTGCCGCTCTCGGGTGCGCGGGAGCGGTCAACTGCTGCGTCGGCGGCGGGATGCCCTTCACGGGTGGAAGGAGGGGCCCCGCCGCTTAGCTCGCCAGCGGGGACGGCCTCGCCCAGCGCAGGCGCGCCCAGGGGGAGGGGTTCGGCGGTGGGTTGGCGTGAGCCTTGACGGGGCGCGCAGGGGCTGCAGGCAGCGGCTTGCCCGCACCTGTTGCATATGCCCTCGTGAGCGTCCCCAGAGGATATCAGCTCCCTGTGCACGACATCAGAGTCAACCTGTCCCCTGGGAAGACCGCGGCGGATGTTCGTCTGTTCCTCGTCGGTTGTCCTGAGCGCGACAGGATCCCCGGGGGAGTTTTGTGCCGAAGCGGGGCCCTCTCCCCCCGTAGCCCTGGCAACGCCTGGGGTCGTTTCACTCTGCCCGGCAGCGCCTGGAGCGAGGGAAGTTGGGCGTCCTGCAGTGGGCATGGGAGCGGCGGAGGTGAGAGAGGCGGTCGGGCTAGACAGGAGGGCTTCGCGCCCAAGGTCATCGCGTCCAAGGGAGCGGCGGAAGGTCGCAGCGTCGGGTTGTTCTCTGCCAAGGTTACCACGACCATCCTCCACGGGGGTCAGCTCCCTGGTGCGTTCTACCCCTACACACCGTTCCCTGGGCTGAACATCGCGGGCGTTACTGCCCGTCGCGGTCCGCTCCAGGGTAGCGACGGAAGGTCGCACTTCCGCGTGAATTGTGGGGATAGCCGCACTACCCCCTCCTTCAGTGCCACGCCTGCCGCCGTCAGGCTCCTGAGGGCGGCCTGGAGTGGTGCCAGAGTCGAGGTGCGCGCCGCAACCGTTGTTGGGAGCAGCCTCAATCGGGGCGGCCGCGCCCAGAGAAGGGGGCACGGCGGAGCGAGGGCAAGAGCCCCTAAAATGCGTGACGGGGCCGAGGCGACGTGACTGCCCGTCTCCCCCCACTTCGCCTTCAGGGGCGCTTGCTGGGGGTGTCGGGTCCATGCAGTCCCCATCCACGCCATCGAGGTCTCTGCGTCGGGAGCCGAGGGCAACTCCCAGCTCGTCGCGACTGCCCGAGAGGAGGGGGGTTCGTGGGAGAATGAACTACTTCAGGAGTGGTCCCGTCGGCCCCCGTGAGTCTAGCATCGCCATGGGCGGTCCCGCCGTGCCCAGCGCTGCCTGGAGAAAAGGAGATTGGGCGTCCAGCCGCGGGCAGAGGAATAGCAAGGGCAACGGAAGGATAGCTGGGCGGGAGGGCCTCATGTCTGACAATACCTCCAGGATGGCGACGGAAGGTCGCGCTTTCAATGTGAAACGGTGGGCTGAACGTATCAACCCTGTCTACCGCAGCGCATCCGTCGATCTCAAGTCCAGGGTAGCGACGGAAGGTCGCACTTTCGGTGTGTATCACAGTGCCGAGGGGATCAGCCCCTCCCTCCGATTGACGGGGGATTATTTGCCCTCGCGTGCCCGAAGCGTCGGCCGAAGCGCTCCAATTCCAGTGAACAGAGAGCGACGGTTGCCCCGGCGGGATGGTGTCCTGAGACCCAGGGCGAGTCTGTCCAAAGTCGTTGAGCCCAGTGGCCCCGAGGCCGACATCGGATGATGCGGCTCTTTCCCCCACAGGGATGACAGGATTGTCGCGAATCGATCGCGAGCTATCAGGCCGACCATCCATGAGGCAGCGGTCCTGATCCGATCTGAGCCTCGGGCCGCTGAGCCCGTCTGCGCGGCGGGCAAGCGTTCGCGATGGCTGGCGCGCCCGGTGCCGGAGGGGGTCCAGGGCCGCGGGCCCCCGGCGCAGCGTCTGGGCGCCCCCTTGAGCGGCGGGAGACTGCCCCGGAGAGGGCAGGCCCACCAGACGGCTTGAGCCAAAGGGGCTACGGACTGGCGGGGATACGCGAAGCGTCTAGAACTCTGAAAATCCTTCCAAAACGGAGAGTTGTTGAAGGATTTTGGCGCGCGCGCGCGACAGCGCGCGCGCATTTCGCCCCATTTTTGCAAGGGGAACCCCGCGACGGCACGCGCGCAAGGGCAATCGAACGATTTCGACAGGCGCGCGCGAAGCCCGTTTCGTAGTGCGCTTTGAAAACGCGGAACAGACGCTGTGTTCCTAAGATGTCGCAAGAGCGCGCGTGTAAGTTTTTAAGATGAGCGTTGCGATACCGTGCGTACTGATATTTTGATCGGGAACTCGGTTTGGGAATCCTTCCAAAACCTACGGTTTTTGAAGAGTTTCGGCACGCGCGCGCAAGGGCGCGCGCGTGCACTCCGTCCCATCCGTCTCAAGGGATGTCTGAACATTTTTTGTTTTTGATAAACGAGTGCGCGCGCATACTATTTTGTGCGGAGGATGGCGGGGAAGTGTGTGTGTGTGGGGGGGGGGGGATACCGGCCTGGCTGGGATAGTATGACTTCACAGGTATGATGGAAGACGGGGCAGAATCATATGAAAATTGCCATGCGAAATGGGATCGAAAATTTCGGGAAGGGGGGGGGGGTAGAATCTGTTCATATTCTGGAACGGAGAATTAGCGTTGCGAAAGCTGCGCGATGCACGTGCGCAACACCTGCGATGGAAGATCAATGGACGATAAGCGATGCAAGCCATGTGAAACAAGTTGTTTTCCCCACTGGCCACGCAGCTCGGCTCTGCGCGCCCGACCGCACGGTTCGTAGGCTCCCTCGGGAACCCATTCGCTCAGTCCCCGATGTATTCGATGTCCACGAGGTTCACCGCCACGTCTTTGGACTTGCCCTTGGCCGTGCCACCCCGCACAGTCGGGTCGAAGCGAACGACCATCATGCTGGCGCCGCTGTTCTACACTCGGCCCGAGCGCACCGCCATGGGGCCCGCCGCCGCGCGCGCCCTCACGAGGCGCTGACGGGCGCCCCCCCGACGGGGCACCCACGAGGCGGCCACGGGCGGCCATGATGTGCACACGGGCGCCCAACAAACGAGCGCCGGGCGAAACCCAAGCAGACCCATCCATATACCTGGGTAACACAAATTCGCCGGCCCAGCGGGCCAGAGGAGTGCTAAGATCTCCGGAAACTGGTAAACAAAATTTCTGGTTCGCGCGCGCGGGGCGGCCCCTGGGGTCCCTGGATCAAAAATACCCCGGGCGGAGCCCGGGACACGCCCGGGACGCACCCGGGACACGCCCGGGACACTCCCCCAGATCCTCCAGGATCGCCCCAAGAGGGCCCCAAGAGGCCCCCAACACAATCCAAGAGAGGTCCGAAACGCCCGAGGATCGCTCCACGGCGCCCAAGATGGCCTCCAAACGGCCCAAGAGGTCTCCAAGATGACCCAACAAGCCTCCAAGATGCCCCAAGAGGCCTCCAGGAGCACTTCCAAGAGGGCCTCAAGAGGCAAAAATCAATGCTTTCTCTTTGGTTTTGGACAGATTTGGGCGTTTCAACCTTTTCGGTTCCCCGACGCCCCTAAACGGCTCAAGAGGCCTCCAAGATCGCCCCAAGAGGGCCCAAAAGGCCCTCAAAAGGGCCCCAAGAGAGCCCAAGACGGCTCCAAGACGGCCCCAGAGGCCTCCAAGACGGCCCAAGAGGGCCCCAAGAACGCCCCCAACACGGTCCAAGAGAGGTCCGAAACGCCCGAAGATCGTTCCACGGCGCCCAAGATGGCCTCCAGAAAGCCTAAAACGTCTCCTAGATGGCCCAAGAGGCCCTCAAGAGGCCTCAAGAGGCCTCCAAGAGAACTCCCAAGAGTGCCCCAAGAGGCAACAAACTGTGTTTTTTTTCCGTTGGTTTTGGACAGATTTGGGCGTTTTAACCTTTTCGGTTCCCCGACGCCCCTAAACGGCTCAAGAGGCCTCCAAGATCGCCCAAAGAGGGCCCAAGAGGCCCCCAAGAGGGCCCCAAGGCGGCCCAAGACGGCTCCAAAACGGGCCCAGAAGCCTCCAGGACGGCCCAAAAGGGCCTCAAGAACGCCCCCAACACGGTCCAAGAGAGGTCCGAAACGCCCGAATATCGCTCCACGACGCCCAAGATGGCCTCCAGACGGCCCAAAACGTTTCCATGATGACCCAAGAAGCTTCCCAGATCCCCAGGAGGTCTCCACGTGCATTCCCAAGAAGGCCCCAAGAGGCAAACAAACAATGTTTTTCCTTTGGTTTTGGACAGATTTGGGCGTTTTAACCTTTTCGGTTCCGCGACGCCCCGAAACGGCTCAAGAGGCCTCCAAGATCGCCCCAAAAGAGCCCAAGAGGCCCCCAAGAGGGTTCCAAGATGGCCCAAGACGGCTCCAAGACGGCCCAAGAGGCCTCCAAGGCGGCTCAAGAGGGCCCCAAGAACGCTTCAAGAACGCCCCAAGAGGGGGTTCACGAAACAGAATTTCAAGCTCTCGGCCCTTAGAGGCCCCCGGGAGGCCCCAAGACGCCCTCAAAGGCCCCACGAGGCCCCCAAGAGGCCCTCAAGAGGCCTCAAGAGGACTCCAAAAGGCCCTCTGGAGGCACGAAAAAACCCTCAGGAGGCCCCCAGGACGCCTCCAAGACTCCAGCCAGACGCGACTTGGGAAACGCGGGTCGGGGTGGTCCTCCTCCCCCGCGTTCGGCCTCCAGCCTCGAGCCTCGACCCTCCACGACGACGACGACGACGACGACGCCAGCGGGTGGCGGCGGCGGGCGGCGGCGGCGGCGACGACGACAAAGGCGCTCCTCATCGCTCCTCCTCCCACTCCTCCTTCCTCCTCCTCCTCCTCCTCCTCCTCCTCTTCCTCCTCCTCTTCCTCCTCCTCCTCCTCCTCCTCCTCGTCGTCGTCCTCCTCCTTCTCCTCCGGTCCAATTAGAAAGGAGGTGGTAAGAGAAACGCCACCAGAAAGTGTTCCTTCACGCCCGTGTCCGCAACGCCAGAGGACATCAGGACGATAACAGAGCCAACGTTAGCATTCAAAGCCCGCCACCCTCCGACACGAGGGTTCCCCCATCGCATAAGATGTCTCTTCCCCCGGCTCGAACGGCCCCACAGCGGGATACCACGGGCAACACGCCCCCACGATGGCACCAAAGCCGTCAAAAAACTGCAAACACCTAGAAGCCCCATGAAAAAACATTAACAAAATTATCGACAACTACACAGCTCCCGACGCCGCAGCTCCACACTGCAAACGACCACTCGGACAGGCGACCACGGTGCGACATTATGGGCCGGCGGAATGAGCGAAGCGATTAAATAGTACCCCCCAACACTGATTGGGCAATATATGGTCGAGCCTATGGTGTATTTGCTCTTACCTTGCTGGTCGTCTCCGGTTCTTGCCGACGCGGTGCGGTGTCTCAGGTACTTCCCTGTTCCCATATCCCCCGCCCAAAGAAAACACTGATGCAATCTGGCCCGAATAAGGAAACATTATGCTTTCTCTGGCCCATGGCGAAATGTGTCTGCCCTAGCGAGTCGCGTTTCGGTCCTCGCCAACACAGTGTCGCATGTGTTCCCTTGCTTCCATGCTTCCCTGCACCATCGGCCCGAACAAAAACATCGGACCCATGGTGTGTTTGCTCTGGTCTTGCCTGTGCTTTGATCCTGTCCGCCTCACTGACCCTGGGTGGGCCCGTCCTCGGCCCGAGGTCGCTGCCTGTGCAGAACGGCGCGTGCACCGTAGGCCCAAGATCGGCCCGGCAAAGATCGGTGAAGTGGATAGCTCTGGGGCACCTAAAACGGTGCGGTGACGGACCGCGCATTGACCTCGAATTCCCAACAGGCCTGAACCGCACGGTCCGTCACCGCACGGTCTTGGGCCCCGGGCCCCGGTCCCAAAATCGCGCGAATCGAAGATTAGGTGTGTCTGTGGTTTTGTCTCCCTCCTGGCATGTCCTGGCATGCCCCCAGGGCAAGGTTCTCAACATGAGCCACTCGTCGACGGCCCCAGGGCCAGGGGAGCGAGGGCCCCGCGAGAGCCCGAACAAGAAACGGCGAGAAGTCACCAGGGACCGAAAACCCCTCAGGACAGCTGTCCTTCACGGCGAGAGCGGGGAGGAGGGAGGAGGGAGGAGGAGGAGGAGGAGGAGGAGGTGGAGGAGGAAGAGGAGGAGGAAGAGGAGGAAGAGGAGGAGGAGGGGCGGCGGCTCGTGGAGGCCGCGGCGCGGCGGCCCAGGGCAGCGGCGCGGGGACGGCTGGGGCGGCCGTGGCGCTGCTGGCAGGCTGGCAGCGGCGGCGGCCGGCGGCCAGGGCGCGCGGGGGCCCGCGCGCGGCGGGCTAGCGCGGGCCGCGGCGCGCTCGAGCTCTGGGGGTCCCATCGGACTCGGGACCCCCCGGGCTGCCGAGGAGGAAAAGGACGAGGAGGAGGACGAGGACGATGACGAGGAAGAGGACGATGACGATGACGAGGACGAGGACGACGACGACGAGGCTAACGCCGCGACGGTCTGACTGGGCTGCCGCGACGCGGGCGGCGGGGAGGCCGCCTTCGCCCGCCGCGGGGGCGGGACGCTTCCGACCGCCGGCGGGCGGCAGCGAGAAACTGGCGGGCGGGGCGCGCGCGCGCTGCGGCTGCCGCCGCCCTCCCGCGAGGCTGCCGGGCCTCCAGGCCTTGGAACGTTTTTACCGGTTTCATCTTTCCCCTGTCGTTTCCGCTTCCGTCGCCGTGTTTTTGTTCTGGTTCCGATTCCAACACGGATCCATTTCGGTGATACATGTTTTTAATCGTTGTCAGAATCAAGTGGAAGCGTTAAAAAACGGCCCTGCCGTTTCCAAGGCCCACCAAGCTCTGGACCCCTGGCGGTTCTGACACCGAGTGGGTCGTTCAGCCCTGAGAGGTCGCAACTAGTATCAAGACGGGCCCGACACCGAATGTGTCGCTCAGATCGTCCTCTGGCATCAAGATGGGCCTGGCCAGGATCCGTGTACGTGCACACGGCAGGACGTCGGCGTTGGTTGCCGACACCGCGCGCATCGTTCAATCGTGAACGATCGCAGCTTTCCGACGCCGCTCGCTCGACATCGGGCGACTCGGGGCCACCAGCGGCGCCTTGCCTTGCACGTCCGCGCCGGAGTCGCCGCGAAGTCTACGCCGCGCGAACCTGCCGCGGGTCACCCAACGCCGCGCATCGCGCCGCGTGGTGCGCGACGCGCGAGCAACTGCACGCCCTCGCGCCGCCCCCCACGCAGCAGGGCAGCCGCTCTGGCCCAGACCGCGTCGCGCGAAGCGCAGCCACCTTCGCGCCCCCGCGGGCTGCCTACAAAGTTTCTGGCTGGAGCGCGCTCCCTGTCTTTCGAGTAGGGGATCGACTACAGAATTGAATTGCCCCAGAATTGATTCTCTCGCCGAGCCATGAGAAAAAGAAGTAAAATGATCCGTAGATTCGACGGGGAATCAACTTTGGGGTAGGTCTACAGTCGGATTTGATTAGAGAGGACACGCGCAAGGACACAAGACCCTTCCGAGGGCCACGTTGCAGTAGGAATGCAGAAGGCATGGGTCGCGAAACACAGGACACAAGGATACCCTCGACCTGGCAGGGTAGACTTACTAATCAGGGCCGACTGTATTCGGTAGTCGATCTTCGACGGATGGCGGTGTTGTTCTGTCGTAGTTCGTGTCTCCGACGGCCGCTCGTTACGATTGTGACACCCCTGTTAAGCCGTCGACATGCTTTCCGACAGCTGCGCCTCGTCGAGGTCGGGAGGTGTCAGAATGGCCTAGAGCGGCCCGCAGGCAAGAGCGGCCCGCAGGCAAGGGCTAGGCGGCGAGAGGGGAAGTGAGGACTCGGGGCGCGTGGATCCCATGGCGGGGCAGTGAGATGTCCTAGATGTTCTGGCCCCTTCTCTTTCTGCCCCTACTGGAGTCTTGACCTTCCCGGCCCCCGCGGGCCCAGGCTCCGAGGCCGCCCACGGCGACCGCAGCAGCGAGCGCCGACCGAGCCGACAGCGAGGCCGAGACTGGCCGACACCGACAGGGCCGCGGGCAGCCTGCGGGGGCGCGGAGGCGCGGCAGCGGCACCACAGCCGACCGAACGGGCCCGATCGAACCGCGGACACCCTTCCTCCTCCTCCTCCTCCTCCTCCACCTCCTCCTCCTGCTGCTTCTCCTCCTCCTCCTCCTCCTCCTGCTCCTCCTCCTCCTCCCTCCCTCCTCCCTCCTCCTCCTCCTCCTCCTCCTCCTCCTCCTCCCTCCTCCCTCCTCCCTCCTCCTCCTCCTCCTCCTCTCCTCCTCCCTCCTCCCTCCTCCCTCCCTCCTCCTCCCTCCTCCTTCCTCCCTCCTCCTCCTCCTCCTCCTCCTCCTCCTCCTCCTGTTGGCTCCAGTTGGCTCCATAGCAGTCTGTTACCGCTGGCCAAGCCTGCAATAAAGCTGCGAAAAACAGTGCTGGTAAAAGGTTGGATAAAAGGGTCGGGGAGGGGTCACGCCGCCTTGGACGCCCAGCACAACCCATCCCAGACCAGGGGGACCGACCTCCCCACGAACTTCTTTAAACTGGGGTCGATCCCCCCCTTGAGCATCTTCAGAGATTCCTCTGCGTGCCGATTGCGCGGGCCCCCGTGGCATTCCTGGAGGAGGTACGGGCGGGCCCGAGCGCTTCCAAACGCAGCGCAACGCACACACCAGGCAACCCTCCCCCCCATCAGCCACAGACGATGGCTCTTGTGGCAGGTCCGCGCAATTTTCGGCGGCCCTCCGCAGGGAAACACACAGACCGCGGCGCGAGTCTTCCCTCGCTCACCGCAGTGGAAACACAAATATGAACCTTTCGCGATACACTCGACCGCATGGCCTCTCGGGTCTGGGACCAGCTCCAGGAGAGACGGCTTGGCCCGACGGGGCCTGCGGATTTTGGAAACGTCGGGAAATCCACGGGCCGATAAATCATCAATAATTTCTGCAATCAGCCAAGCCGACTGCCGAATCAGAGGCGCCAAACCTTTAAACTGTTCACGCGTCCAAGGGTTGTGGGGTTGGGCCTCGGCACCACGACGGGCCAGCTCATGAGCCTTCTTATGGCCCCGCCATTTCCAATCTTCTACAGCAAGCCTACGGGCCTGGGCCAGGGAGAGGTGAGACCTGATCTTAGTCACAGAAATCCTATCGGGGCCGATCTCAGCAGCGAGCCTGAAAATGTCCCCCCAGAGCTCCGAGAAAGCGACCTTTTCCAGATCCTGAGTAGGTCCCATCTTCCAGGTGTCCAGGACGGCCTTGCAGTCTGTGACAACCTCCATGGCCTCAGGCCCCGCGAGCCTCAAAGCCATGACCAGCGCATACACTTCCCCGCAGCCACTGGCCTGGACTGCGTGGGGCAACGGTCCGAACGCAGACCCAGTAACATATCCTCCCCAAGAGTCCAAAGACATGGATACGACCGCCCATCCAGCTCTCGTGAACTGAGGCAGCTTGGGGTCCAATCCAGACCCATCCAGACAAATTCTCGGCCCCAGGTGTCCCCCAGGAGGAAACACATCCCACTTGTGACCAGCTACGGTGTGCGGCGCTGGCCACTGCCACTCTGGACTCGGGGCAAGCGCACGTGTGACCAGCAACTGGTTAGCAGGCGTGCAATCCAAGGCGAGAAGACCGCCCGCATCTAGGTCACGCCGAACAGCGGCATGAGCGGGGCAGCAGCGGAGGCGATGACTGGGCGTGCCCAGCCTTTCTCCACAAAGCTGGCAGAGGGGGTCCACAACACGACGATCGTCATGCAGAATCAGCTGGGTTGGGTAGCCTCCAGAGACAATCCCAGCGAGTCCCGTGGCTGCCGTGAACCTTTCTTCTCCCCGAAGCTTCTGAAGGACCTCGATGACGGGCTCGAGCATAGGCCCTCCTGAAAGACCTGGGACTCTGACACCATCTCCCAAACCTCTCAGCAGCATATCCCGAACGGCCTGGTGAAGAACAACCTGGAGCGACCTGTATCCCAAGAAGCTCACATCTACTTCAACTCCCCGAACCGTCACAAACTTGCACCAGCTTTTTACCTGCCAACCCAGCCTTTCGATCGTGAGGACAGCTGCGCCCGCGGGCCCACGGACATCTTGCCACCCACGAGCAGGTCGGCGATAAAACGAATTGAAACACTCCTCCATGACGCGCTGCTCTGCCCAGCTCAAGCGAGCGGCTTGTCCCCAAGCAAGGATGGGTAACGCATGCACGTCATATGATGGATCCGCCTTGGGCTCCACCGAGAGGGGAAACTCCAACGTCCTGCACCTCCCTTTTGGAGTCCCAAAGAGCGCACTCCCCAAACTGGCACGAAGCTGGCCAAGAGCGGAGGTGGACATACCATTGACACGGCAACCGTAAGTGGCCGAGGGAAGGCCTCCCGTCCGAGCAACCTTGAACAAACCCTTCTTGGCACTGCTGAGCCCTCGGAGTCTGCCCCTCCGAAGCCTGATTCTATGCAGCCGTTTTTGGAGGACCTTGGATCCCGTGGCTCCTTTCTGCATCGTCTGGTCGCAGCCCAGGTTCCGTCCAGAGCTAGCGCCAGTAAAACTCCACTTCTTAAGCCTAGACACAATGGTCACCCTCGCCGCCGAGTGACTGCAAAGGACGAGGCCCTTCGACCTCGAGATCACCAGTAGCAGCTTCTCGAGCTGCAGGCACAGAAAGTATACAGCTCGGGGCAGGACGCTCTCGACATGCTTCCTACTGCCCGAAGCCTGCGCCGTGATGTCGTCTACTACATTGAACAACTGCACACTAAAGTAAAACTCCCTGGTGAGGTCCATGGGGTCCATGAGCATCACACGTAAAAGCGTAGTCGCAAAACCACAGCCTGCCAGGATCCCTTGGAACGCCTGCACGGGGTTTCCAACCACTCCACACACATTGATGATTCTTCTCGCACGGTAGAGCGACAGCAAAAGGCGCAGCTTCACCAGACCAAACTTATGCTTGACGGCCGCGACGGCCAGCAAATAATGGCACACCTTCTCGTAGGCCTTTGTGAGGTCCACGAGGCACGAGCCTGAACAGCCACCTACACTTACATGCTGCTCGACCGTCAAACTCTGCTCCCAAACCGCTCGTTCGCAACTCTTGCCGTGCACACCGGAAAGATAAGCACGATTCTTATCACGCCCCCAACGCTTTATCTCGCCCCGCGACAGCTTGGAGAACACACGCGTTGGTGCGGGCAGCAGAGCTATCGGGCGAAAACCTCCTTCGGGCTTCCCCAACATGGCAAGGATGGCGGTGAGGAGGATGGTGGGGTAGGTGCCCAGGAGCTCCATCTTAGGCCACAGCGCACCCAAAACCTCCAGCAGGCCATCCGAGGCCTTGTCCAGGTCCCGAGGCCGAAGCGCATCCACTCCAGCCGCCGTCCTTTTTCGGAAACTTCCCGATGGCAACCCTGATGTCTCCCACGGACCGCTCCTCCAAACATAGCTCCTGGACCGAGACTCCCTGCTCGTCAGCCTGGGACTGGATCTGGTGCGTCAGGAACTGGATGGGATCGGGGAACTTCGAGGCCTCTGGGAGGGGCTCCCAGATGTCACACCAGAACTTGGTAAGCCCATCGACCGACTCTTGAGGTCCCAGCGGGACCGAGAAACCTCCAGCCTTGACCGTGCTTGACTCAGGGGGTACCCAGCCGATCGGGCACTGCGAATACTTGTGCGCCTTGCCAGCGCCAGCAGATACAGCCTCCTGCACCCACTCTCGCCAACGCTTGCCACGCTCCGCGGTAAATTTACGTTCATACACTTTGGCGAAACCTTCCGCCTCAACGCCCCAGGCCTGCAACTGCTCGAGGGAGGCGTGAAACATACTTCCAACAGACGGGGCCCACTACTGCCAGGACATGTCTTTGCGCAACTGCTTAGGTCCCCACTCGACCGCCTTCAGAAGCCCCATAGACTCGCCCTCACCCCATCGGAGTCCCCGTCTCTTGATGCAAACCAGCTCCGAGAAAAGCTTGGAAACGCGACGCCACCCACGACTCTCAGGACATCCGACGGGATACCGACCTCCAGACGTCCTGACAGCTGATACTTTCACAATGGTAGGCTCCTCCGCTCTACCAAAATACTGCTTCTGCTCCAAGACTCCGTGATAGGTCCCAAGCTCACGTTCCAGCGACTCGACGAATAACCGATAGCACGCATCTAACGACTCACGATCCCCCACCGATCGAGCAGAGTCCAGGAGCTCCCGATAATCGAGTGGTTCTGGCATGGGTCCTATCACACTGTCCTGCGGGAAAGCCCTCGGCTGGCAGCGACTGGACCAGCGCGCTCAAGGGCTCGCCGCGCGACGGGCCAGTGCGGCTTCGTCGACGCCTCCCTACTGATGGCACAAGAATGGACGCTGGCCGCCAGACCTGCAGACATCACAAAATAATCGATCGTTTTCCAGACCTTGGCAGTGGACCTACACGTGTAAGAAGCTGGCTTCACAATCTGTCCCCCAAGACGACCAGCCCACCCCAACTCCAGGAGTCTATCTGGTGAAACGTTCCAGTCACCTCCAAGGACAAACGGTAAGCCCCAAGAATGTAACTGCTCTCCGATTCTACTCAATATTTGGCTCCCCGTGGGCCCCAATGGGTCCTGGTCGGGCAAGTAGATGGACCCGATGATGAGCCCCCCTGGCACATACGCGTTGACCCACATCAGCTGCTGGCGATGCGGGCCCGGCAAGCGCTCGACGTCCGTCGGCGGCAAGCCCAGCCCGACGAAATCCCTGCACGCAACCGTGACGCCTCCTGACAGGCCTCCAGCCTCGGTGACCTCCGACGGGTGAATCGACGCCTGCCAGCCTAGCTTCTTCAACTGAGCTTCACAATCAACTCGATCCGACGGGTCGACAGTTAGTTCCTGAAGCATGACGATCTGACTCGATGCTTCCCCCTGGAGAAACTGCTTCGCCGAGGACCAAGCCGTGGTATTACAGGTTTCTAGACAGAAAAACTCTCCCTGGCTAGACCTGGACGATTTATTCTTACTCTGCCCTGGCTGGGCAGACCTAAACTTACGAACTAGTTGTGGCCCTGTAAGAGGCCTGGCACCAGGGGGGAGGAAGAGCTGGGGACGGCAGATCGGGGGGATGGGATGTCGGCGGGGGCGGGGGCCAAACCAGGGACCGAAAGAAAATCCCAGGCGGCCGCGACGGACCCGCCGCCGCGTTGCCCCACCAGCAGGTGGGGCAAGGCAGGCTGCTACCCACCAGACGTTTTCCCCTGGGCCCCTCCTGCCGCCCCAGACGCGCCTGGGACGCCTCCAGCTTCCCTTCCAGCACCGCTTCCTCCTCCCTTGCTTCCAAGAGCCTCGGCGGCCCTAGCACGCACATCAACCTTGGGTGAGCTGGCCGTGGCTCCGCCACCGCCCGAGCCTCGCTCAGGGCTGTCGCGGGCGTCAGGGCCTCGCAGCAGCTGGAGGAGCAGCACCGCCAGGCGGCTCCGCTCCGCGCTGCACGCCACCCTCGGAGTTGCCCTCGGCGCCCTTCCGCTTCTTCTGCAGCCTGCTGACGTGCGCGGAGTGTTCCTGTCGCAACTTTTCTGCGGTCTCCTTGGCCTCGCCGAAGAGCTGCTTCGCCATGTCCTGCACTCCTTTTCGCAGCTGCTCCTTCCTGGCAGCTGCCTCCTTCTTGTCCGTGTCGGTGAACTCGTATATGTCAGCGAGGCCGAAGAAGTCGTCGCAGCCGTCCAGGTCGATGCACGACGTGTCGCCTGCCAGCAACTGCTCCAACTTGATCTTCGGCGCCGCGGGCTGGTCGCTGTGGGCCTGGCTGCACATGGCTTTGAGCAGGCACTTATACTCGTCGTCCGCTTCGCCGAGCTTCGTCTGCAGCAGCTGGACCTCCGTCTCCTGGTCTGCGACCGCTTGGCGTAGCCGTCCCAACTTGTCGATCGCTGCCTCGAGCACCTTCTCGAGGTGCACGACCTGTGCGTGCGCTCTGTGCGCACGCACCTGCAGCGGCGGCTCCTTCGGCAGGACCGCCTCCTTCTGCTTGTACTCCAGCAACTTCTGGTACTTGGTGACCAGAGCGTGGTCGCCCGTCTTGGAGCCAAGGCTGATGAGCTGCTGGATCTCGTCCACCGAGAGCTGTGCGTCCCCGTTGCCCAGGCCAGGCGGGAGCTGCAAGCCGACCGAGCGGGGCGTGCCGTCCGTCGCGAGCTCGCCCTCCTCCTCAGCGACGGGCTCGTTCCAGGCAGCGTGGCAGTGAACACAGTACCAGGAGCTCCAAACGTTTTTCTTACAACCGCAAGTCTGACACTGCCACCTCCGATGGGGCCCCTTCGAGCCTCCACGCTTGTTGCTGCCACGCTCGTCGGCCCAAGACACACTCTTCTGGTGCCCACCTGCCGCATGCTCTCCCCAAGCCATGAGAGAACTCGAACAGGAATCTTGAGCCACGAGGTGTGGCCGGTAGACTGAAAAGTAGGACCCTCACCCTGGGCAGGGCCACTGATCGAGGGTCGTGCGGGTCTCTGACCAGCTCGAGCCCCAACCCCAGGGAAGGCGAAGGCCCCAGGCAACGGCTTGAGCCAAATGGCTACGGACTCCTCCTCCGCTCCTCCTCCTCCTCCTCCTCCTCCTCCTCCTCCTCCTCCTCCTCCCTTTCCTCCTCCTCCTCCTCCTCCTCCTCCTCCTCCTCCCTTTCCTCCTCCTCCTCCTCCTCCTCCTCCTCCTCCCTCCCTCCTCCTCCTCCTCCTCCTCCTCCTCCTCCTCCTCCTCCTCCTCCTCCTCCTCCTCCTCCTCCTCCTCCTCCTCCCTCCTCCTCCTCCTCCCCCTCCCCTCCTCCCTCCTCCCTCCTCCCTCCTCCCTCCTCCCTCCTCCCTCCTCCCTCCCCCCTCCCTCCTCCCTCCTCCCTCCTCCCTCCCCCTCCTCCTCCTCCCCTTCCTCCTCTCCTCCTCCTCCTCTCCTCCTCTCCTCCTCCTGCTCCTCCTCCTCCTCCTCCTCCTCCTCCTCCTCCTCCTCCTCCTCCTCCTCCTCCTCCTCCTCCTCCCTCCTCCTCCTCCCTCCTCTGGCAGAAATACTGGTTACCGGCATGTTTCTCGGGAACTTCTGGACAGGGGATCGGCTTCGAGAGTCGGGGTATTTGCACAACGGAAGTTCTCCTTTGTGTGGTATGCCAGATTCCCTTGTCCACAGGCAGTGGTTTTGCGACGCTGGGGAGATCCGCCAGACTCGCATTGATTGCGTTGGTGAGGACATCATCCTCGAAACTCGCAGCAAAGTTTATGACGATCCTCTGTTCTGGTCGCGTTTGATCGTCGCCCAGCCGCATGGCATCCCTGATCCCTCCTGGGACCTCGACCCTATCCTCCAAGATGCCGACGGCCAGGCGATCGAGATCGACCGTTTCCTGGAGCTGATTCGAGGGTGCGATGTCGTTGTAGACGGCTCTGCCACCCAACTGATTTTTCGTGAATTGAATCGAGCTGCTTTAGCGGCTGTTTTTTTTTTAAATGGTTCGGGGGGAAGATAACGTCATCCGTGCTCGCATCATTGGAGTCGTGTGGCCAACCTTGTTTCAAATGCTCCAATCTGCAGAACATCTGGGGCGGGCTTGCCACGTTGAGCTCGCATGTTGATGGTGCTTGTAGCTCGCCTAATAGCGACTCCCTGGGAGCCGTTCGTCTGCAGAATTCCAGTTTGAGGGAACAGTTGTCCCCAACGCAAGTGTTTGCAGGTTTGCGGCGAATGGCCATGGAGAGTGATCTTGATAAACTCCTCGGCCTGGCGCGGCACACCGCAGCCCACCGTTCAGAGGGGGTGATCGAAGCTCTGCCGGTTGGGGAGCGTCGCATCGCCCAGGGCAACCAAGACGCTGACAGGCTTGCCAAACATGCTCTTACTCTGCACCCAGGGGCTTCGGCAGAAGTCCTTGAGGCCCTTGATTCCTTCAGCGTGCGTACCAAGATGCTCGCCAACATGTTTTCTGCTGTGCTATCCTGTTATCCCAAACTTGAGTTCCGCCGCCCACCCAAGGGCCACCGACCAAGGCTGGTCAGAGAGAGGTCTGAGCGGAAGCGTTTCACCGCTTCTTTTACGGAGGACCGTCCCATGACGGGATGTAAGGGCCTTCCCACGGCCATCAGAAAACTTCGTGGAGCGGAGGTGCGTGGCCATAAGCTCGGTGTCGCGATTGTCCAGGATGCAGCGTCCCAGCCTCTAGTTGTTTGCCTGCGGTGTGGAGCGTACTCAAACAAACGCTGTGTACGCATTGCTGGCGATTGCCCCCCGCAGATCCCCAAGAGCGGTGAGCAAACCTCGTACCGCATTCGTCGTGGTTTACACCCACACTACTCGAAAGAGGCAGCGGTTGACTCCACAGGTCGGCCCGCTATTTCGTTCTTGCTCGAGGCTGCTACTGCGTCCACACCGGCACCAAGCAATTCGAGAACCAGGCTCATCCCGACCTCGGGGATGTTGGCACTGGCCGACCGCGTAAAGGCGCGGGAACTGGCAGCCACATCTTCGTCTTGTTGATGTTCCGTTTGTCGTACCTTGTTACGTTCTGCTCTGACGCCCTCGAGGAAAAAATCCTCCTCCTCCTCCTCCTCGTCCTCCTCCTCCCTCCCTCCTCTTGCAAACCCCATCATGTCGCGGATGCCACCAGGTAGGTCGCAACCACCTCCTGAGGAGGGGAGGAGGACCGCAGCACCCCTCAGGGCACCCCACCCCCCAGAACGAGCATAGACATCCAAACGCCTCTCCGATCCTCGATCCTTCATCAATCTCCTGATCCCCGATCGGCAGGGGAAGTGGAGGAGGTGGCGACCCCACACAGGGTGACCCGATGGCGCTGCATGCCTGAGGGGTAACATTAGAAGGAGACTGGCTCAGAGGGGGGGGGAACATCGACCTGGAATCAGCGATCCATCTCCGATAGATCGGCGACAGGCCCCAAATAGCGAAGCCGCACGATCCTGGGCGGAGCGGGCTATTGGGCCCCGATCGGCGATCAATGCGCGAAGGGGGTTGATGCACCCCCCCCGGGTCAGATCTGCTCGAAATCGGTCCCCGACCCCTCCCAAGGCCCAGGGCCCATCTGGTCCCGTCTTTTTGAGGCGGAGCCGGCCGTGGCGACGAGAATCCCCTAGGAGACCCCCAAAAAGACGAAAAAGGTCAGGCAGAGCCACCGTTGTCTCGTCTAGTGCCCCCCGAGAGATCCCCAGATAGTTTTGCTCTGGCAATCCGCGGCCCGAGAGCCCCAAACCCCATCTCCAGGAGAGTTTTGCGTCCCGGACTCATCATTGATGGTCCGAGGGCCCGATGACGGGCACCAGAAGCCGAAAGCGGGGGAAGCACGCCCAAATAGGAAAAAACACAGATGGTCGGATGTCCTGGAAGCCAGGGCTTGAGATAAACGAATAAAGCGCCAGGGCTTGAAATCGAAGAAAAACGTCAGGCTTGGAATTAGCAAATGTCCTCGGAGCTCTGGGCCAGAGCCTATCCCCCGCGAACGAGGTCCCCTGGATGGCCCCCTGTCCCCTCGGCGGTTCAAAGACGGAGTCACGAGGGATGGGGTCCTGAGGACAAGGTGCCTCAAGCAATGTAAATCCACGCTTGGATCCCTTCCTCTCCAAAGGCCCCCATCCGTCAGGACCGGGTCTTTAAACCACCGACTCCCGACATCCCCCCCCCACCGGGCGCCCACGCCGCGGACCGCAGGCGGGGCGGGCCTTTCCAGGCCGATCGTGGGGCCTCTGCGCTACGGGCGGCACCCTCCCCGCCCTCCACCATCTTCTCCTCCTTCTCCCCCTTCCCCTTGTCCTCCTCGCCATCCTCCTCCTTTTGTTCATATTATCCGCCTCCTCCTCCTCCTCCTCCTCTTCCTCCTCCATTCCTTTTCCTTAAACTCCGCCCTTTCGCGCCCAGAGGCCGGTCGAAGGGACGGCTGGGCGTTTAGCCTGAGACTTCGCAGCCTGGCTTAAAGACAACAGTTTTACAGATGGAGGGCGAGTCGCTTCCGAAATATAGCACTCGCCTTACCGCCGCGCACACTCGTCTTAAAACATTGCACGGGTTTCACGGATTGAGGGCGGGTGGACTTCGAAATGTGGCTCTCGCTTCAGCGCCGCGCACATTCTTAATAAATTAGAAATCGTTTCACAATGTGAGGGCGGCTCCGTTTCAGAATGTGTCTCGCGCCTCAACGCCGTGCACACTCGTCTTACAAATGTGCAACAGGTTCCGCGGATTAAAGGAGGCTCCTTTTCCGAAATGTGGCTCTCGCCTTAGCGCCGCACAAGTTCGCCTTAAACATGTTCAAAAATGTCGCGGGTTCTCATGGTTAACATTCCAGGAATAGTTCGTTTCGAACGATTCGGGATTGCCAGGGCGCACCAATGACGTGGATGACTCAAGCAAATCGGGCCTGAGTACCTCGCGAACCACATCTTGGAATCCAGAGTTGTGTGAGGACGTCTCGAGCGAAACGAGCCAGAACACACCAAGTCCGGGCATCTCGGAGCCCGAGGTTCCGCGGATGGCCGTCTGTGGGCCATGGAGCGCACCCGGCACCGCACCTCCCAGGCACCGCCGATGGGGTTGCCGCGGTCGCCCGGAACTGCCCCGGGCGACCCGGGCACCCGGGCCAAGGTCCTTGAGGTGCACTGCCCCGCCCGCCAGCCAAGGCAAGGCCTGGACGTGGCCCAAAACAACCCCAAAAGCCAACCGAAGTGGCCAGCGAGGACCATGCGGCTCCGAACACACACCTTTACACCGTAAAACAAACGGACCTTTCAATCGAGACATCCCGACAATCTGGGCGCGAACGGGCCAGTGACGCACCCTTCGTCGGCAGAGCACTGGCCCGCATCACAAGGCACGATCGAGACGCATCCAGCCCTGGCGAGGAGAAGTGTCTCGAGAGCACTGAAAACAATAAATAGTACTTGTCTGACAGCAATACGAGCATCATCATTCCTCCCCCTCGTCCTCAGTCATCCTGTTCCTCCTCCTCCTGCCCCTCCTCCTTCGCTTCGCACTCCTCAAAGGTTGCTCGAAATTGCGGGGGCGTCTCATGCGAACCTGGCCGGACTCCCTCGCACGCGGCATCTCCCCGCCCAGTATTGCGGGGACGTCTCAGGCGAAACTGACCAGATTACCTCGCGGGGTGCGTCTTCAGGCCTAGCGTAGCGTTGTGGGGGACGATCAATGGATAGGAAGCATGTTACCAAATGATTTCCAAATGTCTAGAACATGTGCTTAATCTGTTTCAAAATGTAACAACAAAAATCAGAACATGCATCCGACATTTTAAACACATGTTAATTCGATGATAGGACTGTTAGGGTGTCCATTGTCGTGGCATCCACAAACGTAGCGACGATGACTCAGGCGAAACGGACGAAGCAACCTCCGAACCCAAAAGATCTGTGGATGCTTCAGGCGACGTGGGCCGAAACAGCTCTCGCGTAGCGTCTGGGAGCCGAGGGCTGCGAGGATCTCAAGCAAAACGGGCCAAACTGAGGATCTTTCATGCGAAACGGGCCGAACGACCTCAGCATGTTGCGAATGTCTCGACGCGCGGGTCCCTCGGGCGGCATTCGTTCTTACCGCAACAATGCCCCCCGGCACCAGCCGGGCGACCCGGGAAAACTCCAAGACAAAACGGCTTGAGCGGAAACAATCGAGAAGTTCTCGTACACCTAAAACACAGTACAGCGCATGCACATGCATATACACGTGTAAAGGGCGAGAGAGAAAAGGAGAGAGCGCAAAATATGAAAGAAAGAGAGATATAGACAGAGAGGGAGAGAGAAAGGAACAGACAGAGTTCGAAAGAAAGGCGCCGCGCCGTGTTCGCCGCCAGCCCCGAAACCGATCCCGTGGCGCGGCGCCCCGGCGAAGCGCCACGAGGCCATCTGACCCGCGGCGCCTGCGGTCGCCGTGCAGCGACATCGGAAGCGAGAGGGGGGGGGGAGCGGGAAGAGAGGGCGGAGGAGGGGGGTTCTGGGATCAGAGGAGGCCCACGTTTTCGGGCCGCTTCTCAAATCTACGTCGGGGAACGTCGTCCTTGCCAAGGCTGGCCGTGGCCAGGAAAGCGCCTGCATTATACATTTGATCGCTCCTGACAGTCGCACGATGGATGTATCCTAGAGGGCAAGATGACGAAGCCTCAGAACATTTACCCCCACAAGCAACCCTTGTTAGTAAGCGCACTTTGGATACAGAAACGAACTTGGCAGGATGGCCAGGTAAACGCCCAGGACTGTTTGGCAAACGCCAGGTATGGGAGCTGGGGTGCCGCCCTTGATGTACGCAGAAGCTCTCTGCCGCCATTTCTTTTCCTGGCCGAGGCCAGGAGGTTTGCAACTACACCATCTAGGGCCCACGGGATACGCCCTGGCCTGGCACAGCGGTGGTACAGGCGACTTCTGCGGAGGCGAGGGGGGAAGTCAAGGGGCATGGATTGGTACGGCGGGTTCGCGTCGTGACGACCCCAGCGTCGGTCTCTGGCACCTCGTGGATCATTAAACCTTGAACGATCAGCGGTTTCTCGATCGCCAGAAACTTCCATGTTGGACGACTCTGGGCCACTGACGACCTTCAACCTTCAGCACCCTTCGGTACGACGCGAATCTACCGTAATGTACGGGGCCAAACTCCCAACAGGAGCCCCACAAGAGGAAGCTGCAGTCTCGCTAGTTCCCGCACGCCCTCCTGCATCAGCAGTGGCACCCGAAACGCGTGAATAGGCAACAGTCGCCAATTCCATGGACAACCATTGAGAATCGATGCAATAGGTACACACGGTAAGAAATTCAAAGAAAATGAATATTGGGGCACATTCTTCGTCTATCAGTAAGGCTCCGAAGGCTCCCAAGAGACTATGTCGGCCCCTGGAGCCAGCGGGACATTAGAAAACTCCGTGGAGAACCTGCGAAAGGGGGAGGAGATGCGGGAGGCGGGAGGGGAAGGAACTGGAGAGGAGAGTGGGCGAAGTGAGAGGGTGGCGCAGTGGGACAGAGAAGGGCAGGTGGAAGCGCTGCAGAGAAAAGCAAGCCGACGGCGAGTGTCTCCGGGTCCGCAGGGGCGGGCGTCCAGACGCCCTCGACGCCCTGGAAGGCACGGCGCACTCTGCGACCAGGGGCCCCGGCGGCCCCCCCTCTTCCCTCCCTGGTCCCCCTGTGTGGGCAAGGGGGAAAAGAGGGGGGGGTCGCCCTCGCCCCTGTGAGGGGTGCCCTGGAGGTGAGATCCCGGGTCTGATTACCGCCCTTCCAGGGGGGATCGCCAGCGGGGGTCTGGCGGGAGATCCCGCCTAAGGGGGGGAGGATGGTCCCGGGTCAGAATGCCGCCCTCCGGGGTCCCGACGGATCCCGGGGGGGAGGCGCCAGCGT
>CAUYUJ010015528.1:143605-208605 GCA_963575745.1 Prorocentrum cordatum | reverse complement strand
GACTCGTCTGGCAATGCGTGCGCGGCATTCAACACGCGCTCGCCAGTTCCGTCGGCAACCGCCATCGCGGCCGCATCAGCTGTACCAAACCGGCTGGCCGGTGTGACTTCGGCCCCCAGTTGTGCCAGCTTTGCTTCTTATGTTGTGGGAGGGCGGTTGGGACTGGGCATGCCATGCTTGACTCGCTCGAGCTGGCTAGCTTGACTCCTACTCCTACTCCTACTCCTACTCCTACTCCTCCTCCTCCTCGGAGGAGGAGGAGGAGGAGAAAGAAGAGGAGGAGGAGAAGGCGGAAGAGCTGCAGGAGCAGGAGCAGAAGAGGGGTGACGACGATCGGTGGGCGATTCCGAGGTACGCACCCGCGAACACGGAGCGGATCGGGCTGCCGGCCGTGAGCAAAGGGTGGGGCCAGGGGGTGGGGGTGCGGCCCCCCGAGAGGTCACGGGGCGCGTCCACGAGGCGAAGGGCCTTCTCGAAGGATTCGTTCCCTCCTCCCTTCCTGCTTCCACCTCGCCCACCTTCTGCTCCTCATCTGCCTCGTCTGCCCCTCCTCCATCCTCCCGCCCGCCTTCCCTGGCCCCCCTCCTCTCCCTCCTCCTCCTCCTCCTCCTCTCCTACCTCTGCTCCTGCTTACTCTCCCCCTTACCTCCCTCCACCTCCTCTCATCATTCACTCTCCTCATCATCATCATCACCCTCATCATCATCATCATCATCATCATCATCAGCATCATCATCATCATCACCATCATCATTGTCCTGCTCTTTCTCTCTCTCTCTCTCATTATCCCCTGTCCCTGCGCTTCGCGGTCGTTGCAGCTGTTTTCCCCGAGCCCCCCTCGCACTCCCCCCGGCGGGCGCCTTATGCAGGCGCTCGCTCAGGCGGCCATTTGAGGGGGCGGCTGAGGTGCTCTCCCGAGGCCTACGAGCCGCGCTCTTCGAGCGGCTCGTGGGCCAGCCTCTCCCTTCGCTCGCGGACCTCGGCGCCCCCTCCGCGGGGACGCCGTGGTCCACACGGGCCGACCCGGGCCTCCCGCATTGCATCCTGGTGCATGTCACTCCGGGCATCCAAGCTGAGCGCCCTCACCGGCATGCTTTCCTCTCGGAAGCTTGGGGTGTGGCCAAGCTGTGGAAACTTGCCGAGGCCCCGCCCCCCCCACACACCGCCCGCCGCTGGCCCGTGCCCTCCTCCGGGCGATGGCGGGCCTCAGTCTGCTCTGGGACTGACCCCCACTGGTTGCTGTGCTGCTGATGGGTTTCACCATGTCCATTCGCTCCGGCGAACTGCTGGTTGCCCGCCGTTGCGACCTCTCGTTGCCCAGCGATCGTTTGGGAGCCAGCGGCGATGCCTTTCTTGCCACAAAGGCGCCGAAGACCCGCCGTGCCTGTCCGACGCTGCACGCTCGTTGCTCCGATAATTAGGTCGTCGGTGAGGCTGTTGGAATTGGTGTTCCAGCATTTCTCCACCGATCCGATTCCGCCCTTCGGGCAGAGCGGCTTCCGTACTCTGTGGAACCATTTGCTTTCGGCCACGGGCGCCCCGCAGTCAAGAGCAGCCTGCGGACTAAACCTCACGCTTGCTTGCTTGCGAAGTTCTGGGGCGACAGACTTTTACATGGCCACGGAACACGTTCCTCACGTCTTCTGGCGTGGCCGCTGGCGTCAGGCCTCCAGCACTGAGCGCTATTTCCAGGGCGCCGCCGCCTCGTCTGCTCTGCCCGCCGTTCCTGCTTTAGCTCGTGCGCGCGTTGCGGACTTCGCTCCTGCTAGCCACCGCCTTGTCGTTTCTTTTCTTGCTGTTGGCCGCTCTGCGCGGTCAACGCAAGTTGCGGTCGGCCGCGGCCCCGCGCGCTCCGACGACCGCTCGCTTCCGCGGGAGCGGGAGAATGCCCGCTCTTTTCCGCCCCTTTTCCCTGCGTTTCGCGCTCGTTGCAGCTGTCTCGCCCCTCACCCTCTCCCCCCTCCTCTTCGTCGCCGAGGCTAGCCGCTGCTGACGCCCTCCGGCGTCCATGGCGACGTACTTCGCCTCAGCGGCGGCGTTCGGCCCTCGCACGCCCAAGGGGGGCCCCGGCCTCTCGCGGGCAACCCCCCCGCGCATCGGCCGCGGCCCCGCGCGCTCCGACGACTGCTCACTTGCGCGGGAGCGGGAGAATCATCGTCATCCTCCAGTTCCATCTTCATCATCATCGTCATTATGATCATCATCAGCATCATTATTACCACTCGCATCAACACCAGCATCACCACCATCACCGTCACCATCGTCGCCATCGCCATCATCATCGTCATCACCAGCCCCATCATCATCACCATCACCATCATGTCAATCACAGCACCACGCGCAGGCGCTTCCATACCTAGCACCGTCGGCTGTCGCCATCAAATCTTCTCAGTCTCCCGAATTGGGAACTCGAGGTGTTCCACCCACGTAGTGCGTGTTCCCCGTCCGCCGCGCTTCCGCACCAGGCCACCGCATTTCGCAGGCCCCGCACTGCGCTGCTAACTTCCTCACAACCGTGCTCCAAGTTCGCCGTCAGCCGCCTCTTACCGAATCACCATTATCATCAGCATCAGCAGCATCATCATCACCGCCATCCTCCTCATCAGCATCACCACCACAAGCATCTGCACCAGTATCGTTATAAACATCGTCACCACCATTATCACCATCACCATCATCACCACCATCATCATCATCAGCAGCAGCAGCAGAACCATCAGAATTTCCACCATTAGCTTTATCAGAATCATCCCTCTCCCCGCTCGCAGTCGTTATTTCGGGCCCTCCTTGGGGTCGTCGTGGAGGCCTCGTGGGCTAGCGTTTTCTTGCTTCGCCTGGCCATTCCCAGCCTTTCTGGCCTTCCCTGGCCTCCTACAGCTCTCCCGCCCCCTGCCCTGCCAGTCCACAGTTCCTTCTGCCCCTCTCGACTTTTGCCCTCCGCACCCACGTGCAGCGGCGGCAGCGGCGGCGCCTGCCGCGCAACGAGCGCAGAAGGAAAGGTCGACAGATGGACGACGCCAACCGTGTACCAGACCAGCTCAATACGCGTTGTCGCGCTTGCCAGGATGCCCAGGCGTGATAATCGAGCCGATTTGGTACGCGGTCGGGATCGTCCAGGGCATGGTCAGAAGGAAACCAGGAAAGGCCGACGAGGGCCGGGAAGGCCGGAGGAAGCCGCAGAGGTTGGAGGGGGCAAAGGGAGGCAAGAGAAGGAGGGGTCGAGGCCGAGGGCCTTGCCCCTGCTCGCTTCCCGCCGAGGCTGGCGCTGGCGCCCTCGAACACGGAGCGGATCGCGGAAGCCCTTGCGGGGGACGCGGGGGCGGGGCCGCGATTGCACGTGCTGGCGCAGCTTCGGGTGGCGTGCCCCGAAAATGCAGCCCCTCCCGTCATGTCCTCCGCCCTCCCTGAGAGCCTCCGCAGGTCTGCATGCTCTGAGCAGTCTTGGGCTTTAGGGGAGGCTCCTCGTGACCACGGTTGGACGCGTCTCCAAAAATTGGCCAGGACGGCGTCTGAATTGGTCAGAAGGCGAAGAGGAGGAGGAGGAGGAGGAGGAGGAGGAGGAGGAGGAAAGGAGCCGCGCGCGTTGACTGGTTGTGAGAGAAAGTGGGGCGGGCCCGACCACGCCAGCGGCGTGGGGGGGGGCTCAAGTGGGGGCCTCAGGGGCACCGACCGGCAGAGTTTTCGGAGGGCACAGAAGGAACCCCTTGGGAGTACTTCGGAGAAGGCCTCTGGAAGCGCGACCCCCTTCCCCCTGACCTGGGCCCACCCCAATGCTATCAACCCTTTTCTTCTCGCTCGTTCGTCGTTTCTGCATTCGTGTGTTCGATCGTGGTCCCCCTCCCCTTCCCCCGCATCTGAGGCCCCCCTCCACTCTGGCTCGGACCACCTCCATGCCTCCCGACTCTTCACTTTCATTCGTTCGTCGTTCGGTCGTCGTTCGCTCGTTCGTGGTCCCCCCAGGCCCTCCCCGCTCCTGGCATGCCTCCCCTCGGGGGAGCCTTTGGAGGGGCCTCTGGGGAGCCTCTGGGGTGTCATTGAAAGAGCCTCTGGGAGGTCTTCTGATGAGGAGGGCTCTGGGGGGGAACATCCAGGGGGGCGCCTCTGGGGCAGCTTCCGGGAGGAGCTCCTGGGGGGGGTCTGAGAGGCTTCTGGGAGAGCTTCTGGAAGGGTCTCTGGGGTCTCAAGGGGTGCCTCCAGGAAACCATCCGGGGGAGCCTCTGAGGGTCTTTGAGGGGCCTCTGAGACGGCTTCTTGGGGGGGGCCTCTGAGGTCTCTGAGACGGCTTGAGGAGCGCATCTGGGGAGGCCTCTGGAGTACTGTCTGGGATAATCTCTGGGGGGGGGGCTTTTGAGAGGACCGTCGGGAATACATCGGGGAAGGCTTGTGGCTGAGCCACTGGAGGAACCGCTCGGAGCCTACTAATATCTTGTGCAGTTGTGTTCTAGACCTCGGAGCCCTCAGTTTTCGCCGTCGCTCGTTCGTTCGCTCGTCGCCCCCCCGTCCCGGCCCCCCTCTCGGTGGCCACGAGAACAACACTAGGATAGCCCCGAGAACCCCCCCCCTCCTCGCCATGCTTCTCGTGGGCCTCGCCCTCCCACGTGCAGGTGCCAGGGCGTGCGGGCCACGTGGTTTCTCCTCCGACTGATGTGCGCTTGTCAGCATGGTCGCGCAAACACGTCGGAGGAAGGGGAAGAAGCCGGAGGAATCCTGGAGGCAGCGGCCGCCAGGGCAAGATCTGCATGAATAGAGTCGCATGTCTGCAGTAGTCCTTGATACTGGTCGCTACGGCTCCTCCTCCCCCTCCTCCTCCTCCTCCTCCTCAACATCATCATCCTCATCATCCCCTCTGCTTTTACCGGGGTCATCCACCGGGTCTCAGCTAGGCCCAGACGCTAGTCCGAGATGGTGGGCGTTCGTTCGCGCGTTCGTTCCCTTCCTCCCTCCATCCCTTCCCTCCCTCCCCCTTCTCAGTCATCCCCCCCGTCCCCCACACCTCCCTCCTGCCTCCCACCCCTGTCCCTCGTCATCATCCTCATCCTTCCTTCCTCTCTCCCTCCCTCCCCTCCCCCCCTCCCCCTCAATCGTCACCCCCCTCTTCCCCCACACCTCCCTCCTGCCTCCCACCCCGGCGACCCTGCTACTTCTCCTCGTCATGCTCTTGCCGCCCTCCTCCCCCCCTCGTCATCATCCTCATCCTCCCTCCTCCTCCCTCGCTCCTCCCTCCCTCCTCTTCCTCATCCTCCCCGCCCTCCGCCCTCCCTGGTCATCATCGTCATCATCCGCCCCATCCCTCTCCTCCCTCCCTCGTCATCATCCTCATCCTCCATCCCTCCCTCCCTCCCCCTCTTCGTCACCACCCTCTTCCCCCACACCGCCGGCATGGAGCCGACGGGCCCCGAGGACATCGGGCCCTGAGCCCCGGGGCCTTTGCCCGCGACCCTGCCCCACCGGAGGCGTGCCTGCAGGGCTCGCGCTCGAACTCTGAGCGCCGCCGAGGTCGGTTTCGCGGTGCCTGCGCCGGCCGGCCCCTCCCTACGGGCCCCTTTCGTGTGTTGCGTTGCCTCAGAGTGGCGTTCCCTGGGGGCTCCCTGGTCTTGCTGCTCCTGCTCGGCACGAAATAGGTACGGAAAGAATGGGTACAATGCCCAACAGCAGTTCTTGTTCATTTTGAACAGGACTCGTTGTCGGTGTCGCTGCGGCCTGTGTACATTTGAGACAGAAGGCTGCCTGCCCAACAGCGGCCGCTGTTGGTTTGGGACAACATTTGTTGTTGGGCATTGTACCCATTTTTTCCGTACCCATGCCGGGCGCCCAAACTTGCAGTGGAGTCCCATGCCAAGAGAAGCACCCTGCTTGTCTCCAGGGTGTCCTGGGTTTCTTGGGCTTCGATGGTCTTGCCACGGAGAGCGCGACGTTCCCACACCGAAAATCTATGGACGTCCTGGGGTCTCAGGGTTCGGTCTCTTGTGGAAGATGTTCTTGTGATCGGGCTCCTCCTACTGTGTGCATGATTGTCTCGTTGCTCATGTGCACGGCCACGTCTCTTCCCACAGTACATGTTTCAGGAAGCCGCTTTTGCACGCTGGCCAATTCGCTTCTCGGTGCCCCCGCTTAGCTCTAGCGCTGGTGCAGCCAACTCTGCCTCGCCGCCGACGAAAAAAGTGTTTCAAGAAGCGTTTCCAAGGTTGCCGAGCAATGCGAATCGATGCCAAGCGATGCCAAGCACTGGCAAGCAGTACAAAGGGGCACCGAGTAATGGCAAGCGATGCCAAGCAGTGCAGATCCATGCCGCGCAAAGCAATGCCAAGCAAAGCAAAGCAATGCCAACCAACGCAAAGCAACGCAAGACAATGCAAAGCAGTGCCAAGCTATGCCACACAGTGCCAAGGAATGCGAAGCAACGTCAAGCAATGCCAATCAATGCCACGCAAAGTCATGCAACGCCATGCAATGCCAAGCAAAGCAATGCAATTCAATGCAATGCCAAGCAGTGCCAACGAATGCCGCTCAGCAAGCATTCCCCCAATGTGCACCCGCTGGGCTCACTTTTCATCATGGGTCGCTTTCTGACGGTCCTCGGGCTCCGAGGGCCCGAACACTGAACATGCGGGAGCCATGTCGCTCAGGGCTCACTTCCTTCCGTGCAAATACCTCCCTCCACCCGACACGTCTAAGGCTGCGACGGGGAGCAGTTACCCACACGGAACATGGATGGAGGAGGAGGCGGAGGAGGAAGGAGGAGGGTTCACCTTTTCCCTAATGAGCCCCCCTCCCACCCTGGTTTTTGCTGGGTGGGAGGGGCTGGACAGGTTTGCATGGCGACAAACATTCGACCGCCGCTTTCTTTTTTAATAACAAGGAAAACCAACAACAACAAAAAAAACAACAACAACAACAACAACAAAAGAGGAGGGATGATGATCCTTCCTCCTCCGTCCTTTCGCCTGTTGGAGGCCTCTTGCTGGGGGGCTTCGGGGGGGGGCTCTCGGGGGGGGGGGGGAGCGCCTGCGGCAGGGCGGTGGCGGACAGGGAGGGCGAGGAGGAGAGAGAGAGAGAGAGCAGGCCGGGCGCGGCGACGTGGGCGAGGAGGCGGAGGCGTACGCCGACTTCCTCGCGTGCGCCATGCAGGAGGAACCCCCGCGGAGGGTCGGGCTCCTGGGGCGGCGGGCGCCACGTTTCGAGCGAGGCAGGGACGGGAGGGGGGAGGGGGAGGAGGGGGAGGAGGAGGAGGAGCAGCAGGAGGAGGAGGAGGAGGAGGAGGAAGAGGAGTAGGAGAAATTGATGAAGCCCGCTAGTCATCGAGAGAGAGGTGTCGGGCCAAGGGGGCCTGCCTAGTGTCCGAAAGGGTTTTCTTGTCTGTGTGGAGGTAGAGCCATGATATCTACGCCCAGTGGACTTTCCTCCATAATGGGCCGCTTCCACGCTTGAGCGCTCCCCGCCAACAAGGCTACTCAAGTTGGAAGTCTGTTTTGTGCTGCCACCTAGATCCACCTTGTTTGGTCTCGTACCCCTGGGAGACAGTGGGTCCGATGGTTATTTGCTTTGCTTCGCTCCCCCTCCTCCTCCTCCTCCTCCTCCTCCTCCTCATCATCATCATCATCAGCATCATCATCATCATCATCATCATCATCATCATCATCATCATCATCATCATCATCATCATCATCATCATCCTCATCCTCATCCTCATCCTCCTCCTCCTCCTCCTCCTCCTCTGCCTCCTCCTCCTCCTGCTGTTCCTCCCCCTCATACAACGCCGTGCCTCCTGTGCCTCGTCCTCATCATCCTCCGCCTCCTCCTCCGCCTCCTCCTCCGCCGCCGCCGCCTCCACCTCCTCCTCCGCCTCTTCCTCCTCCTCCTCCTCCTCCTCCTCCTCCTACTCCTCCTCCTCCTCCTCCTCCTGTCTTCTTGACTTTGTATGCGGCTCGCACTGCCTGTGTCCAAGCACGCCAGAATCCAGAGGCCACCTGGTCTGAGCCAGCCCCGGGCGCTTGTCCGCAGCGGTGGTCGTACGTTCCTTCCCCCTCCTCGCCCACACCCTGCACGCCCCCTGCCGAAGCCACTGGAGCCGCGCCGCTGCGAGGACGGTGCCAAGACCGCCCCGGCCCTGTCCGTTCTCGCCATCGCGGTGTTCGCGTCGTCCGTCGGCAGCGTGGAGGCCGGCGCCCGTTGGTCTGCTGTCCGCCGTGCGCGTGCTGCGCTGCGCGCTGCCCTCTCCCCTCCTGCTGCGCTGCCGAGGCCTCGAGGCACTGACTTCTCGTGTGTTTCGAACTGGGCGCGTTCGCCCACTTCCGTGCCCCCGGGGCCTCACAGATCGATCGGGCTCGGAAAACGGCGCAGAAAGATGGGGCCTGGGGCTCTGGCCGAGACTTCTACCACGTTGCGTTTTTTCGAGACGTCGGATCTCAGGGGAGGGAACGGGGAACGGCAGAGTGGCAGAATAGCGAGGAGGAGGAGGACAGGAAGAGAGGGCAGCCAGGATGGGACACCCCGTACGGAGTATCGCGCACGATGCGATGGGGGAGACAGAGTTAAAGCCAGTGGCCTAAGAGATAAGATGAAAGGGTTGAAAGTACGGGAGGGGACATGAGAGGAAGAGATAAGAGGGCAAGGAGAGGACAAGATGTGAACGTAGGCGATGGAGTGGAGATGCGACGATACAGGGGAGAGAAGGGAAGAGATGAAAGGAAAGCGAGAGAACGCATGAGAAGTCGGAAGGATCGGGAAGAGAAGGAGAGGATAAGTTGCAAGGGAAACGAGATGCGTGGAAAAGAGCGACAAGGATTGCTTGATGCGAAAGGTTGGACGACAGACGGGGGTGGGGGGGCGCAAGACCAGGCGAGGTAGGACATACAGCGGGGCAAGGAAGGCAGAAGCAAGGTTGGGACGGAGGGAGAGGGAGGGAAGGCGGGAGGGAGCGAGAGAGGGAGAGAGGGAGATAGAGAGAGAGGAGGGGGGGGAAAGCAGGCTATCTCTCTATTGCCCAGAAGTCTATCTCGCCAGCTCGACCCCTTTAGAGGCAGATCCGCCCACTAGGGCGAGAGAGCCGCTCCGAGCGCGCAGTCACGGAGGGCGCTCGGGCGACGGGCTCCCCACCCGAAGGGAGAGGGGTGGCCGGCACCAGAGCGGGAGCAGATCCCGGCCGCACGCCCCTCCGCCCCCCCCCCCCCCCCCGCGCGAGCGCGCGAGAGAGGTGTCGGGAGCCTGGCGCCAGCCGCCCGCCTCTCGGGCCCTCGCGGAGGTGCCCCTGTCACCGGGCGGACCGGGCTCTTGTCTTCCCCGAGGGGGCACAGCGGCACCTGCCTCCCCCATCGCTCTCTCGTCCTCCCCCTCGTCGTCGCTTGCCTTGATCGCCTCAGCCTCCTCGTCCCTTCCCCAGCCTCCACCTCCACCCTCCTCCACCTCCCTCCTCCCTCCTCAACCTCCTCCTCCCTCCCTCCTCCCCCCTGCTCCATCTCCTCCCCCCTCCCGGCGCCCTCCCCTTCTCCTGGGTCATCGTCCCTTTCCCCAATGCCTCCCTTGTCCCCGTCCACGCACACACGTCCTCCTCCTCCTCCTCCTCCTCCTCCTCCTCCTCTCCTCCTCCTCCTCCTCCTCTTCATCATCATCATCATCATCATCATCATCATCATCATCATCATCATCATCATCATCATCATCATCATCATCATCATCATCATCACCATCATCATCATCATCATCATCATCAGCAGCATTATCCTGAGGAGGGGGGAGGGGTGGGCAGAAGGACCAGCAGCGCGTCACCAAGGAATGGCATCGAGGATTTAGTTTGGCGCAGCATTGTAATATATTGGGTCTACTCCTGTATAGGCTTGGTGATACTATCTAGCACGAAGCAGGAGGAGTGCCCACTGGCGGATATTCGAGCAGTGCTATTATTGAGGCTCCCTCTTCCCCCCCACCCCCCTCCTGCCCCGCCAGGCCTACCAGGGCGGCGGCTACCCGACCCTGCCGCGCGAGCAGCGTCGGGCCAACCTGGTGCTCGTGTGGCACAGGCGGGCCCGGGCGGGCACTCCGCGCCGCAGCCGCTGCTCGCGGGCCCGACTCGTCGCCCCCCTCGACGGCGCCCAGGCTCTCGTCGCGCTCCTCTTGCCTCCATCCTGTCGGGAGGCGTCGACGGCCCTCCTCACCGATCTTGGCTGGGCCGATCCAGTGCCCAGGATCGGCGCCCAATGTTGCCTCCTCGGCCTGGCCAGGAAGGCACGCCACGCAAAGCCCTGGGCCCCAGGGCTCGGCCTGGCCAGGCGTTGGGCGCGGCGGTCGGTTTTGACCTCCGCCGATCCTCGAGGGCACCCTCGAGGGCGCGAAGCCACTCGCGCTTCGAGGCTTCGCGGTTCGGCCCGCCCGTTCCTCGCATCCCTCTCCTCCCCCCGGGAGGCGGCGCGAGAGCGCGAAGGTGTGTGTGCGCGCTCCTCGCAGCGCGGCCTTCGCCGCTGTCCGCGAGAGGTCGGGCCAGCCTGGTGCGAGGGCGGCCGCCTGGTCGCGCGGCGCCGTGGGGAGGCCCGCATCTCACGGGGTCGTTGTTTCCTCGCTGCGGCAGGTCGGTTGGCCTCCTCCTCCTCCTCCTCCTCCTCCTCCTCCTCCTCCTCATCCTCATCCTCATCCTCATCCTCATCCTGCTCCTCCTCCTCCGTCTCCTCCTCCTCCTCCGTCTCCTCCTCCTCCTCCTCCTCCTCCTCCTCCTCCTCCTCCTCCTCTACGAAGCCGTTGCCCTGCGGCGCGTATCTGCCCGCAGCCGAGGGGCGTGCTCGAGGCGTGCTGCCCCAGCGGGCTTACATCCATACGACCCTCGCAGCGAGCCTCCCCAGTTGGCGGCTGCGAAATCCATTTTGCAAGCACGACTTTCCTTCAGAGACGACCTGCTACTATTCCATGGGCGCTGTCTCGTCTTTCTCCCTTGACGTTGATGATAGTCGGCGGACAGTTGATGCGCACAGCCACAGCCGCAGCGGAGGTGAAGACCGCAGGTCGACGTCGTGGGCGACAGTGCGTCGGTGCTCGACCACGGGACAGAGAACGTCGCTGTGCCAGATGCAGACGCGAGGCCAGTGCCAGCGCTAGCAACACAGGCGTACCCGCTGGAGAGCCTCCCGCTGCTGCCGACGCCCTGCAATTCCATGGCCCTTGGCGAGGAGGAAGACCGATGGTTCTGTCGCCCACCGAGCCCGCCAACACTCCGGTACCCGCTGCGGCACCCATTTTCGACAGCCAGCTTGCTCGTGAGATCGAGGCGACTCCCACTTTCCCGTCGCAGGAGCCCATGCCGACACCCGATGGCTCGCCGCTCCAGGGCGCTGCTGGCGTCCCGCGGAAACCCGCGCCGGCCCGATGCGGCCGCAGTGGTGCCTCCAGCTCTGCTGGCCCCAACGCGGACCTCCAGGCGCAACTCATGGAGCTCGCCTGTGGTCGCATGGAAGCCACAGTGGCAGAGGTGGACCAGGTATGCAAGCGTCCCTTCGCGGCGGCACAGACGGACCCGCGGGAGCCATGGGCCGCTTCGTGGCCCCGATCGTCGCCGATGTCGCCGCCCACTCCGATGAGATCCAGCACATTGAGCGGCGCATGGACGATTTCGAGCGCGAGAATGCCCGCTTGCGCGAACAAGTGGCAGGCATTCGCACATGTCCGGCTCAGACTGAGGTCAGTCTGTCCGCTACTGACATTGCTCGGTTTGCTGACTTTGGCAATGGCAGGGATTGGACAACACATCGTGCCAAGGGGGCCCTTAGTTGCAACGTTGCCCGCATCCTTGAGGTCGCCCCGCAGGGCTTTCACGAGCCGCCCATGCTCATCTGGAACCCCTGCGCCTCCCGCGTTGCGTCCGACCACGGGCGCCAGCGCATCGTTGACATGTTCCACGAGGCCACCAATCTGGCCAACGAGGTGGACACGTCCATGCGATCTTGCTCCTAGCCCTCGCCGGCTGCTTTGGGAATTCGCATTGTCTCAGGGCCAACAATCCGTCAATGGGCTACGCGCTGCCTCATGGAACACCCCAGGGCTTCTCTGCCAGCGGGCGCACAGGAGGCATGGCAAGATCCCCATGCTGGCGAAGCTCATGAAGCTGCGCATGCTGACCGTTGTTCAGGAGACACATGGCTCCGAGGTCAAGCTTCGCGCCGCACTCGACCAGCTGCCACTTAACTACCGCATGCGTGTTCTCACCTTGCTTCGCGCCAGGCGCCGACTGATTGGCGTTCCTTATCCCATGGTACCCTGCCAGCCAGATCTCCGAGATTGACGAGCACGCGAGGCCCACCTATTCCTTCGAGATCATTGTCTCGGGCGCGTCGCCGCCCTCGCCATCCCCAACTCCGCGGGGAACGAGCACGCCCGCATCATGAACGCGCACAGCCACGACATCCCGAAGCACGCACTCCCGCTCATAAGCAACCGCTTGAGCTTGACCGAGGGAGCGAACTGGGCCCGCCAGGACGCACGCCACCGCGTCTTCATTGCCACTGGTGACTTCAACGCTGCGGAGCGTGAACCAGTTGCGATCTCCCGCCCATCGCATTCCGGCCCCCCTGCGAAACTCGCAGCTCTCCACGCGATCACCGGCGGCAACAGCATCATCGAGCTCCTCTTCTACCTGCCCTGCCTCTGACACGTCGTCTGATAGCAGCACCTCTCAGCGGGGCCCGCACTTCAGACACCGCGCGGCAGGATCAAACAGCCACTCTGTTTGGCATAAAGCAAGCGAAGCACAAGTCCTTTGGCGCAACCTCTTTCAGCGCGACGTCATCGAGGTCACCTACGAGCTGCCCACACACTACTCGAAGGCCCACCAGACGTGCAACTTCATATGCCGCGCCTTCATCTCCCTAGAGAGCCACTACATCCTCGATGCCACTGTCACATTCGCGAGCTGGCAGGTGGCGGCCACCCTGGCGGACTTGGGCATGAGTGGCCACGCCATCATCCAGCTGAAGCTCCAACCGCACACGCCATCGGCGCCGAAGGACAGCGCTCTTCCAGCGGGCACACTTGCATCTCCGCGCTTCGTCAAGCATGTCAAGGCACTGCTCGCCCACTCTGGTTCCTCGCAGATGGTGGCGGAGAGCCGTTGGAGAGAGGCCAGGGCAAAGACCACGGAAGTTGCGAGACTCACGCGGACCGAGATGCAGGCACCCCCCACTGGCGACGGCGGCGAGGAGGCATCAGAACGGCGTCGCATCTCCCCCCGCGCTGCTGCCAGAGCCATCTGGCGGCAGGACCTCCGACTCGTTCAACGTTTGATCGACAGCACCAACTTTGGTGATCGCCATCTGCGCACGTGTCGCGCGACCGAGGACAGTTCCGAGCCCACGCTGCAGATCGTGTAGCAGGACACCAGGTCATTCGAGAAGGACTGCCGCGCGTTACCATCTCGCTCGGCATAAGCGCCAACAGGCTGCCGCTGCCGCTCGCCTCCGCGAGGAGGCTCAGGCGCGGCTGGGCGCATACGGCCCGTCGGAGTTCCAGCTTCGCGAGATGCAGCGCGCGGCGCAGCTCCGCGCTCTCTCGCGGGCGGGCGCCATACCCGCGGCGGCTGATCTCTGGGGGCACGCGCGCCGACGCCGAGGGGCACTGCGCCTCCATCGAGCGCGACCCTGTCGTCACGATCGAGGAGCTGCACAAGCACGAGCAGCCCATCCGCACAAATGCCCCCGGGGGCGGTCCTCTGCTGGCCGCCGCCATCGACGCTCATCTTGGCAAGCATCTGCTTGCGCGTGATCAGCCGCAGCGCGAGGCCCCTTCGCTGGGCGGCCTGCGCGCGGCGCTGCAGCGCGCTCGGCCCGCGGCACCAAGACCTGACCGAGTAGGGGCCCGCGCTTGGCTGGCGGGCGACTGCCCCTCTGAGATGCTGCGCGATCTCCTGCTCGGCCTCTATCGCGGCGCATCCGCGCCTTGGGGCTTCGACTTAACGGACACGGCCTTGCCCCGAAAAGCACGGCGGCAGGCGACGCTCTGGAGGAGCCCCCCGCCGCGGTCACGGCGCGGCCGCCCTTCCTGAAGAACTGCGACGCGAAGGCGGCGGCGGCGGCGGCGGCGACGAAGCAGGCGCTGGCGCCCCTGACCGCCTCGCGCGCGCACACGAGCCAGTTCGGCTGCACCCGAGGCCGCAACTCCCCGGCGCGCGCAGCGCGCCAGGATGCGCGGGCGCGCGCTTGCAGCCACCATCCCACCTCTCTGACCATCTTCGTCTCTTTTGACCTCCGAGCTGATTTCGCCTCACTCGCCCAACTATTCCTCCATCGCGCGCTGGCTCGCCACGTCTCCCTCAGGGGCTCGTGAATGTGATTGAGACTTTGTGCCCAGGGGCGCTCGCCCATTCCCGATATGGAGCCGCCAGAGCCCTCCTCACGGTTTCCTCGGGAGCGGCCCAGGGCCGCCCCCTCTCGGGGACCATTCGGGCCCGCTGCATGGACCCTTTTCCTCCAGGACATGCCTCCTCTCTCGGCTCGGAGACGGCCCGCGAGTTGCGCCCTGCCCTTGGACAGTAGTGCCTTGGGCTAGAACCTGAGCGCGGAGCGACGGCGGATGACGCGGGCGCTACCCTCCCCTCAAATGACATTCTCCCTCTCTTGAAGCCAACGTCGTCGCTGCCCGCCATGTTGCTCGTCATGGCATAGAAGCGACAACATCACTTGAATGGACCATGTGTTCCAGAGCCTGACGGCTTCGCTGTGGCAAGCAAAAATAAGCATTCTCGTCATCATGGGCATCCCCGACCTCCAGTGTCCCCCTCCCCCTCCTATGTGACGGAGCTCAGAGGGAGCCACGGATGGTACGCCGCAGACTCTTTGTTGCAGCCTCGCTGTAGTATTATATCGCAGCCGCGCTGGCACAATATATAGCAGAGCGTTCTCCTTTACGTGTTACGCCAAGCGCACTTGCACACTGACCGCAGCACGCCAGGCCAGACGGAAGTCGTCGCAGAGACCTTGGACTCCAACCCCCGTCCCCCTTACTTCTCCTCCCCCTCTCTCGGCGGAGGACGCGGGCGAGCGGAGGGCGCGGCGCAGCCCCTATTAAGGCCCGGCCACTTCGAGGCCGTCGTGTCGGCGGAGGCTAGCCAGAAGGCGCACGCGCGCGCGCGGCGAGTCCGCCTCTCTGGTTGGCCGTGTGCGAAGCGACGCCCGCTGCCGCTGGGCAGCTGGGCGGCAGAAGTAACTACGATGAGAAGGAAGGGGAAGGAGGAGCAGGAGGAGGAGGAGGAGGAGGAAGAGGAGGAGGAAGAGGGCGAGGAGGGGGCAGCCAGCAGCAGCTTGAGCGCCCCTGGGCCCCTAGGGAACCCGCGCGCGGCTCTGCGGACCAGCGAAACGACGCCAGCTACGGCTGGCCAAGATTCGAGGATCGAGGCTGTAATTTTGGGGCTCGCTGTCCTTTTTGGGGCCTCATGGTGCGCCCTCGTCGCCACGGCCGAGTTCCCTTCTAGAGTCGAGCCGGGGCGAAACCCAAAAGGGCCTGGAGGCAGATCTTGGGTGAACTCTTTGCAAGCATCCGGAGCCAAGAAAATATATCACGGCGGCGTTCTTTTCCCCCCGGCTTGGGCCCTTGGGGGAGCCGTTTGCGCCGCGGCGGACCCCGTTTTGGGCCTCCGGGACGCAGTCGGGGGGCCCACGGGCCCACGTCGGTTACGCGTCAGGGTGGCCATTCGCCAGAGCGACCTCTGGTGCGGACCCACGCGGATCCCACCAGCATTGAGTCGGGCGTGTCCCTCTACAGAAGGAATCTTCAAAAATAGTATAAAAAAGTCTGGGACGATGTTCTGACTATTTTGAGCATTTGTTGAATATGTTTTTGATATTTTTAATGTTTCGTCCAAACCCCCCTGTAGGGGACACGCCCGACCTAACACCAGCACGAGCTGGCGCGCTTGGATTGCTTGGATTTGGCCTCCCTGGCGGCCCTCCAGAGCTGCGCACCTTTGGTTGTTGCCCACAGCCACCACCGCGAGCAGACGACCAAGTCCGAAAAGAGGGCGCCAGGACGATTCAAGAGGGCCCAGAGCGCCCTGAGATGGTCTCGAGACGGTCCCAGAGGGCTCCAGAAGGACCCCCCAAGAGGGCCCCAAGTGGCCAAAACTATGAATACTCATGATGTGTCCGAACGGTTTTAGCGGTCTCGCTTGCGCGGGCTTCCACAGCCCAGGCACGGTGGCGGGATGCGCCGAAGGCAATTAGCTGCACGAAAAGGCTAAAACTTAGCCAGGCCGACCTCACGCTGGACGACATTATCCGGGAGGCCGAGCGCGACATGATACAGACGGCGCTGGTGAAGGCGTGATGGCACCGAAGGACCAAGATGTGAGGGGCGAAGGCGGGAATGAGAGGTGGAGGGAAAGAGGGATGGGGAAAAAGGGAGGGCCGTGAGGGAAGGAGGGGAGGTAGCGAGCAGTAAGGGAGGGACAGAAGGGAGCGAGAGGGAGGGAAGGTTGAGAGGGGGCGACGGATGGGAAAGGAAGAAGGGGAAGTAAGTTGAAGAGGCGGTGGGAGGAAGGCATGCGGCCGAGCACAACCACTTGCCAGCCACCTCCCATTACCCTTCTTGTCACCCTCCCTTGTTCATCATCCTCTTGAATAGAATCCTCCTGCTGTTGACCTAGTCCCCCTCCCCTCCTGAGTGGCAGGTGGCTTTGGCTGCTGACACCAGAGAGAGAGGGGGGGGAGAGAGAGCCAGAAAGAGAAAGAGAGAGAGAGAGAGAAAGAAAAAAAACATAGATCTATACATATATAGATATACAGTTTGACAAATAGATGGGGGACCCCCCAAA
Source organism: Prorocentrum cordatum (assembly GCA_963575745.1). Lineage (NCBI taxonomy): Eukaryota > Dinophyceae > Prorocentrales > Prorocentraceae > Prorocentrum > Prorocentrum cordatum. The sequence goes on along the minus strand of CAUYUJ010015528.1, from coordinate 191,825 downwards.
AAAACAAAAATGTATCCTCCATCGCCCTCCCCTCAGACTCTTTCCTATGTTGCCCCCTCTGCTTTTCCCCCTCCCCGCCTTCCGCTCCTAGAACCTCCCCCGTTTCCTCCTCCTCCTCCTCGTCCTCCTCGTCCTCCTCTCCCTCCTCCTCCTCCTCATCCTCCTCCTCCTAATCATCATCATCATCATCATCATCATCGTCATCATCATCATCATCATCATCATCATCATCATCATCATCATCATCATCCTCATCCTCATCCTCATCCTTGTCCTCATCCTCATCCTCATCCTCATCCTCATCCTCATCCTCATCATCTTCCTCCTCCTCCTCCTCCTCCTCCCTCCTCCTCCTCTTCCCCATTCCTCCTCATCCTCCTCCTAATCATCATCATCATCATCATCATCATCGTCATCATCATCATCATCATCATCATCATCATCATCATCATCATCATCATCCTCATCCTCATCCTCATCCTTGTCCTCATCCTCATCCTCATCCTCATCCTCATCCTCATCCTCATCATCTTCCTCCTCCTCCTCCTCCTCCTCCCTCCTCCTCCTCTTCCCCATTCCTCCTCATCCTCCTCCCCCTCCGTCTCCTCCTCCGCCTCCTCGTCCTCCTCCTCCTTTTCTCCTCCTCCTCGTCCTGCTCCTGCGACTCCTCCGCCCTCCTTCCTCCTCCTCCTCCTCCTTCTCCTCCTCCTCCTCCTCCTCCTCCTCCTCCTCCTCCTCCTCCTCCCTCCTCCTCCTCCTCCTTCCTCCTCCTCCTCCTCCTCCTCCTCCCTCCTCCTCTCCTCGTCCCTCCTCCTCCTCCTCCTCCTCCTCCCGCCTCTCGCTCCGCCTCCTCCTCCTCCTCCTCCTCCTCCTCCTCCTCCTCCTCATCCCTCTCCTCATCCTCTCCTCCTTTTTCCTCCTCCTCCTCCTCCTCCTCCTCCTCCTCCTCCTCCTCCTCCTCCTCCTCCTCCTCCCCTCTCTGGCTGGCCGCGGGCACGGGAAAGCCGCTGGGAGCCGGGAAGCCGAAGGGCCAAGGAAGCGCCCGCCCGCGTCGCGCGCGCGGCCCGCGCCGGTCCGCCCGTGCACGGGCGAGCACCCAGAATCGGGAGGCGCGGGTGCTGAAGTAGGCACCAGGTCTGCTCTTCCTCGTCCTCCACCTCGTCTTGCAGCATCCGCGCTACACCCGTAGGTCGGCCCCTCTTAAGCGTGCTCGCGAGCGTGAAAGGCTTCGCGGGAGCTTTCTGAATCTGCGTCTGGTCATCATCATCATCATCATCATCATCATCATCATCATCATCAGCAGCAGCAGCAGCAGCAGCAGCAGCAGCAGAATCATCAGCATCACCATCATCATCATCATCACCAGCAGCATTATCATTATCACCATCATTATTTTGATATCAATAGTCATCTTCAGTTTCATCTTGATTTTCCGCTTCCTCTTCGTCGTCGACGTCGTCGTCATCATCAGCAGCTGCAGATACATCGTCGTCATCATCATCACCACCATAGTCATCAGAATCGTCATCAGCATTTTCACCACCATTATCATCACCATCATCATCGTTATCGTCATCATCATCATCACCATCATCATCATCATCATCATCATCATCATCATCATCAGGTGGCCGGGCCTGCCTGCGCCGACATGGGTGGACGTGACCGTGCGTTCGCCCGAAGAGTCGGGCTCAGCAGTGCGCGCCATCGGCCACGAGGTACGCGTCGCGGAGAAGCGCAAGAAGACCAGTACGGCGATGCGATCGATCCGTTCACGGTCGAGACCGAGGGCAGGTTCCAGCCTGTTGCGCAGCGCTTTGTCGCGGACATCGCCGCCGCAGCTCGGCACACTGCTGTTTTCCCTGGCGAGCCTGCCGGCCGCCTCGGGATGGATTTCGCGCGGCAGGTGTCTGCGAGGGTTTGGCCGCCTTCACGTCGCGCTTCGGCGAGCTTCTGTTGGCGGCCTCTCAGGCCGCCGACGCGTGGCCACGGCTGGTCGCACGCAGGTTGCCCTGAGCGGCCGCCCCTACACGTGACTGGCCCTGCTGAGGCTGAAGCTGCAAGCAGGGCGCCGTATTCTCACCATCGGCATCATCATCACCATCGGTAATCCTTGCCATCGTCATCAGCATCACCATCATCGTCATCATCATCATCAGCAGCAGCACGACCATCACCAGAATGGTCAGCACCATCATCACCAGCATCCTCATCAGCATCATCAGCATCGCCATCATCACCTCCATCATCACAATACTACTCATCAGCAGCATCGCCATCGTCATCGTCATCACCATTACCTTTTCAGCTACCCCGACTTCCAGTACAGTCTGGCTGTCGCGTCTCCCTCGCCCTCCTCCTCCTCCCTTTCCTCATCCTCCTCCCGCTCCTCCTCCCCCTCCTGCTACTCCTCCTGCCCCTCATCCTCCTCCTCCTCCGTCACCCTGCGGACGGGGGCCGCGGGCTCCGCGGACAAGACTCCTCTGGGGCCCGCGTCGCCGTCCTGGCTGGCGGCGCAGGCTCTTCCAAGGCCGGGCCTATAGTATCCTCCTCTTCCTCCTCCTCCTCCTCCTCCTCCTCCCCATCCTCTTCCTCGTCCTCCTCCTCGTCATCCTCCTCCTCGTCCTCCTTCTCCTCTTCCTCCTCCTCCTCCCCCTCTCGCTCCTCTTCCTCCACCACCTCCTGATCTTCCTCCGTCCTCTACCGCTCCTGCTGCGAACCCTTCTGAAAGCGCAAAGTGGCGGCGGCGATCTTACACAAGTACACAAGCTCGATAGAAGAAGGGAAGGAAGAGGATAGAGGCGACCCAAATGATCGAAACCTGCCTCTGATCCGCCTCGTCCCCCGTCGGATCACCACCATCGCCACCATCATCACCAGCATCAGCATCAGCACCGTCATCACCATCATCAGCATTAACAACCCTCAACACCACCACCGCCATCATCCTCATCACTCTCATGTTCATCATCACCCTCGTCGTTCAATCTGGCACAAATAAGCCCGAAAGTTGCGTGATCACGCTCACGGAGGAACCTGTCCGATACACGCGATGCTATATGAAGATGCATATGTTTATCTTGATATAAGCATGTTTGTTATTTCCGCGGGCGGATCAAGTTTGAAGGGAGTCCAACCGATTGACACGTCGACAAATCGTGGCCGCGAGGCAGAAGACGATGGAGAGGCTGGGCGTCGCTGCGTGCGGGAGCTTAAGTGCAAACCAGACCCGCGGGCCATGTCTGAGTCGAAGCCATTCAAGTTCCCATTGGTTGTAGGGTGGCTGTTGCACATCACAAGGCGAAGAGGGTGGAAATCCATCCTACCGCGGTCAATAATCGCATGTCCGCTGTCCAGATGGCGATTAGGCATTTGCGGACGAGCCGAAACACGTTGCCGAAGAATTGGGCGCGCATCCCTGGTTGCGATTGTTCACAATGCTGCAATGCTTGGCGGCGTCGGAGAGCAGGCTTCTGAAATCTCGGGGAAAAAAACGAACCGACGAACAGAACAACAATTATTAGTTTTGCCGTTTTCGGCGTCTGGGGGCCTTCGTCGGCCTGGGGTCGTCAAAACATGACTCACGATGAAGAGCTGGTCCACGGGAAGAGGTCCAGCCTTCCCGGGGGCCACAGTGCGAAAAAAACAACGTCGGATGTTCAGGTTCCCCGAAGGCGAGGGGGGGAAGAAGACTGGGAGGCGGGGCGGGGTGCCGAGATGACGCGCCACAGCACAACGGCACAGCGGAGGACCCACAGGGGAGCAATTGGCACCACGGCGTGGAGGACCAGGGCCGTCCACGACCAGAACCTTGGCTCTTGGATTATTTGGGGGTTGAGGGCAGGGTCGGTTATTGTGACGCTCAGCAGCACCGCTTGAAGGGAGGGTTCCTAGCGTTCCCTCTGCGGTCGGGTTTGGCTCGTCGTTTGGGTCCCTTTCGGGTTCCCCCGGAAGCGAAGGTACAAATGGGGGTCCTCATCTTCCTGCCTCCTTCTTCCCCCCTGTATCCATATTGTTTATAAGTCTTTCCCCCCTCACGTACCACGAGACATGTCCGTAGGCATGGCCAGGCGTTTCGCTTGATACCTCTTGACAACGTAGCATCTTGAAGCTAACAAACTCCAAGCGCTCTTCGCATGGAGGGCTGGGTTTACATCATGCAGTTTTCGCTTTAGCGCCGCGTGCACTCTCTTGGGAAGTTCGGAGCAGTTGCAAGGATGGAACACGAATGGTGTAAGTTTCGTGTTGGCGCCGCGCACCAAAAAGAAACAAACAGTTACAGGGATGGCGGCCAGCACGTGTCCAAAATGCAGCTCATGTTGAGAGGTCCTCAAGTTCTTCGCGCGTCGCTTATCCCCACCAACTCACGCAGAAACGATGCGAGTGGGAGTTGCCCGTACCAGGGAAGCGTAGGATCATCTAATATGTTGGAGCCGCTTTGCGGCAAAAGGACCTGATACGTCGCGAAACCCTGGATCCAGACCCAGACAGACGGGGTAAGAGGAGGGCAAACCCTTCCCAACAGGGACAGAAGGGGATGAGAGGAGAAAGCGCGCTCGACCAATTCAGCCAGCTCTACGATCCGAAGCCAAAGCTCAGAATTGTGGAAAGTGCGTTTTCTGTTGCTACTGGCACGCGCCCCCCCCCCCCAGTTCGAACCAGGGGGGGGGTAAGAAAGCCTCCCAATCCGAACAGGGAGGGGAGGGCGGAAGCACCTTCTCTACCCCCTGGTTCAGACCGGGGGCGGTGGGGGATTCCATGATTATGGTTGTACCCAGCATTGGTAGGATTCTATGAGAGTTGGAACGGCGGTAGATCGCGCTTCCTCGACCTGTGCAAATATTGCTCGGATGACGGGCGCCTCCATCCCCAAATGGGGATATCGATTAGCACCTCCGCAGGATCCCACGTGAGGATCCCACGTGAGGATCCCGAACGTATCTGGAAGTGCTCTTGATCGTCGTCCTTCTGAGTGCAGAACCTCTCTTCCCGTCTCCTTATCGCCCTTTTCCTTGTCCACTTGGCGGGGGCCCTCTTCCCGCCCCCTTCTCTGCCTCCTTCTCGTCCTACTGCCTCTTCTCTCACATCCACCTCCTTCTCGTCCTGCTGCCTCTTCTCTCACATCCACCTCCCCCGCCGCTGCAGGAGGCGCGGGCCCTGGGGGGAGGAGGCGTCCGCTCGAGACATCGTCGAGACATCCTCGCAATTCGCTCGAGAAGTCCTCCACATTCACGCCTGGGGGACCAAAAGTGCCGATGGTTAGAGGGGTGAGGATGACCTCTTCGGATTGCAAACGCAAAGTGCGGGCCCAATAGGCAGAAGGCTCCCGCCTGAGACGCCCACGCTGCTCACTCACAAGGGGCCCAAAAGCGACGACACTCACAGGATTTTGATGACACCCTTTGATGAAACCCACAAAAAATAAAATAAAATAAAAAAGTGCGGGACCCATGGGGAGAAGGCGTCCGCTTGAGACACATTCGAGTCATCTTCGCAATTCACTAGCAGACGAGGCGCCCGCCCGAGACCTCCTCCACATTCACGCGCAGGGGACCAAAAGTGACGACGGTTACAGGTTTGAACATGACCACCTCGGATTGTTTCCTACCCCCAAAATATGATTGCGGCCCCATAGGCAGAGGCTCCCGCCTGAGACGTCTTCGTAGTTCACTCACAGACGAAGCCCCCGCTTGAGACTTCCTCCACATTCACACCCAAAGCCAAAGGGCCCAAAATTGACGACGGTTACAAGGTTGAGGGAGACCCCCTCGGATTAAAAATGTGAGGTGCGGGCCCCATATGGAGAGGCTCCCGTCCGAAATGTCCTCGCAGTTCATTCACACACGACGAGCCCCCGCTTGAGACTCCCTCCACTTTCACACCCCAGGGGCCCAAAAGTGACGACAGCTACAGGTCTGAGGACGACCCCCTCGGATTCAAAGCATCAAGTGCGGGCCCAATAGGGAGAAGGCTCCGGCTTGAGACATCTTCGCAATTCACTCAGAGACGAGGTTCCCGCCCGAGACTTCCTCCGCATTCACGCCCACAGGGCCCAAAAGTGACGACAGTTACAGGTTTGAGGATGACCCCTTCGGAATAATTTCGAAGGACCCAACCATATGCAGCTGCCAGTACCGCCAGGGACATGAGACGAAGGAGGGGGGTGCGCAATCTCGGCCTGGTGCCTTCCCGACCCTTTGGCGACGACGACTCGGAGGCGGCAGGGGGACCTTATCTGGATCAGCCACAAAACTCGCTCGACGAAGACAACGACGACGAGGATGATTAGCACGACGACGACGATGACGACGACGACGAACGACGACGACAATGGCCGAACTCCGACGGCCTTCGACGGAAGAGTACGCAGGTCTCCAGACGCACCCCCGAAGCCCACCGAGGCCCCCTGGTAGGCCTCGAACGTTCTCGACCGCTTTCAGACAGGAGCTCGAATAGCTCGGGCCTTCAGCGATCATTCGGGACGACGCTTTGGGTGCCCCTGGAAGGCTCTCGGCGAGCCGCAGCTGCTGGAGGACACCCCAAAACATAACACCTCCAAGAAATGAGAGTTTCAACTGGCGCCTTCGGTGGAGATAGCTCCCTATGAGGCCCCGAAAGATGTCAGGGAATCAGCAACTGGAGCCTTCGATGGTGCTCCCTATTGGGCCACGAAACGTGTCAGGGGTTTGCCGAATTGGGCACGGGACGCATGTGAACGCAGCCACTGGGGCCGTCGGTGGAGCTCCCTATGGGGCCACGAACCGCGTAAGGCGTGTGCCGACATGGGCGCGGGTCACATGTCAACGCAGCCACTGGGGCCTTCGGTGGAGCTCCCTAAGGGGCCAAGAATCGTGTGAGGGGTGTGCCGAAATGGGCGCGGGACGCATGTGAACGCAGCCACTGGGTCCTTCGGTGGAGCTCCCTATGGGGCCACGAACCGCGTGAGGGGTGTGCCGAAATGGGCGCGGGTCACATGTCAACGCAGCCACTGAGGCCTTCGGTGGAGCTCCCTAAGGGGCCAAGAACCGTGTGAGGGGTGTGCCGAAATAGGCGCGGGACGCATGTGAACGCAGCCACTGGGGCCTTCGGTGGAGCTCCCTATGGTGCCACGAACCGCGTGAGGGGTGTGTCGAAATGGGCGCGGTACGCATGTGAACGCAGCCATCGGGGCCTTCGGTGAGCTCCCTATGGGGCCACGAACCGTGTGAGGGGTGCGCCGGAATGGTTTACATGCGGAGAGCAGAGGCACGATTTTGACGATGGCGATGGTGATGATGTGGATGATGGCGATGGCGATGGTGATATCGATGATGATGAAAATCATGATGATGATGATGATGATGATGATGATGATGATGATGATGATGATGATGATGATGATGATGATGATGATGATGATGATGATGACGATGTTGATGATGATGATGGTGGTGAAGATGGTGGTGATGATGATGATGGTGATGCTGATGATGATTGATGATGACGATGATGATGATGATGATGATGATGATGATGATGATGATGATGATGATGGTCGTGGTGGTGATGATGGTGATGATGGTGATGATGATGATGGTGACGATAATGGTGATGATGATGATGGTGATGATGATGAGGAGGAGGAGGAGGAGGAGGATGAGGATGAGGATGAGGATGAGGAGGAGGAGGAGAAGGAGAAGAAGGAGGAGGAGGAGGAGGACTTGCGGAGGGCAGAGGCGGGGGTGGGGAGAGAGGGAGGGGAGCGGGAGGTTGAAAGGAGGAAGGAGGGTGAGGAGGAGAGGAAGGAAGGAAGGAACGCGGGGCACTGTGTCTTTCAGACGAGAACCCAACACCACAGGATGGTTGGACGAAGACATCAGGTGCATGAGGCGTGGGCCCCAGATGGGGAACGGCTCACGCCTGAGACTTCCTCGCAGCGCACTCACAAACGAGGCTCCCGCTCAAGACTTCCCCGGCACGCATCACTGAGGAGCCCTAAAGTGACGACAGGTACAGGTATGAGGGTGCCCTCGGATGAAAACATGAGGTACCAGGCCCATTGGGAGGCGGCTCCCGCTTGAGATTTCTCCGCAGCTCACTCACAGACGAAGCTCCCACTCGAGGCTTCCTCAAGATGGGTGTGAAAGTGTGAGTGTGTGAGTGAGTGCGAAAACATGGTGTGGTGATGATGATGTTGTGGTGATGGTGGTAAGTGTGAAAGCATGGTGTGGTGATGATGATGATGATGATGATGATGATGATGATGATGATGATGATGATGATGATGATGATGACGATGACCAAAAGGCAGGATGGGATGATGGTAGTGATGACCAGTGATTATGATGGAGTAGTGATGAAGATGATGACGATGATGATGATGATGATGTTTGGGTGTTACTGTTCCTGCGCGTGAGTGTCCGGAGAAAACAAGAGTTCAATTTATGATTTGGGAAAAACAAAAATAACAAAAAATGCCCGACAATGGTCCTTCTCCTCCTTTCTTATCCTTCCGCCTCCTCCCCCCTCATCGCTCGGACGAGCACGACGACGGCGACGACGACGACGACGGGCAACGACGACGACGACGACGACGACGACGACGACGACGACGGCGACGACGACGGCGACAACAACGAGGGCGACGATGACGGCGAGAACGATGAGGACGACGACCTCGACGACGCCTTCGACGATGACCTCGACGACGACCTCGACGACGACGACGACCACGACGACGACGACGACGATGACGGCGGAAGCGGCGACGGCGGCGACGGCCGCGACGACGATGTCGACGACGACCACGGGGATGGCGGCGAGGCCTGGAGGCCCCGCGCCCAGCCAGGTCGCTGCCTTCACCGGCGCGCTGAAGGGGCTACCCGACCGGAAGGCCCACCCCCCTCTGGGCAGAGCGGCAGGTGACGATCAAGACATGCTCGCGTCGTGAAAAAAATTCACGACGGAAGATGTTTGGCCGTTTTCGGCATCCGGGGATCCCTCTCCCGGGCCCGTGAGAAAAACGATTCGGGATGACAAAGCGGCCTTGGGGAGAGGGTCGGGATTTCTGGGGGCCACTTATTGAAAAATCACGACATGGGATGTCTGGGGACGTTCAGGGCCCCAGAACCGGGGGTTTGTAGAGGGTGAGGTCGGGGATCGAGGCCGGCTCGATGCTCGCATGTCCTTCCAGGTGCCGTTTGGAGCGATCTCCCTCGAACCCAACCTCTGCCCTTGCCCCACGTTTAATACGTCCCCCCGACGCACGCCTGGAATTTGCAGACCAGGACTCTGCCGGATCCAGCGGGCGAGACCGAGGAGTGAGGAGTGAGGAAAATGCTTGGCCCCGCGGCTGCAGTGTCCTCGGGAGTGCCACCGTCTTGGTTCGCCTGGGCCACGGGGCCGTCAAAAGACAAGTCAGGATGAAGAGCTGGTCCAGGGGAAGGCCCCAGGATCCAGGATCCTTTTCCCTCCTCCTCCTCCTCCTCCTCCTCCTCCTCTTCCTCCTCCTCCTCCTCCTCCTTCCTCCTCCTCCCCCTCCTCCTCCTCCTCCTCCTCCTTCTCCTCCTCCTCCTCCTCCTCCTCCCTCCTCCTCCTCCTCCTCCTCCTCCTCCTCCTCCTCCTCCTCCTCCTCCTCCTCCTCCTCCTCCTCCTCTCAGGAGGCTTGGGAACAACCCCGTTTGGGAGAGGAACCCGTATCTTCGTGTTTGGGGGGCTATCCACCTTGGCACGCTCGTTGTTCTTGGTGTCTCCGTGGCCCGTGGATGGAAAGGAAGAGGGAGGAGGGAGGAGGAGACAGAGAGGAGGAGGAGGAGGAGGAGGAGGAGGAGGAGGAGGAGGAGGAGGAAGAAGGAGGAGGAGGAGGAGGAGGAGGACGAGGGGGGGGAGGAGGAGGAGGAGGAGGAGGAGGAGGAGAGGAGAGGAGGAGGAGGAGGGAGGAGGAGAGGAGGAGGGTGAGGAGGAGGGAGGAGGATGAGAGAAGGAAGGAGGAGGAGGAAAAGGAGGAGAAGGAGAGGAGGAGGAGGGAGGAGGAGGGAGGAGGGAGGAGGCAGGAGGCAGAGGCAGGGAGTAGGAGGAGGAGGCAGGGAGGAGAGGAGGACGAGGACGAGGAGGAGCATGAGGAGGAGGAGCAGGAGCAGGAGGAGGAGGAGGAGGAGGAGCAGCAGGAGGAGGAGGAGGGGCGATGCTCCCGCCGCAGCGTGGGGGGGGATGGGCACCTCGGCCGGCGGGCCCTGGTGGGCGTGCCGAAGACGGCAACGACCGCGACCACGACCGCCACCACGACGACCGCCACCATGACGACCACGACCACGACGACGACCACGACGACGACGACGACGACGACGACGACGACGACGACGACGACGACGACGACGACGACGACGACGACCACGACGATCACGACGACAACGACGACGACGACGATGACGACGACGACCACCACGACGACGACCACGACGACCACGACCATGACCACGACCACGACGACGACGACGACGACGACGTCGACGACGACCACGACGGCCACGACGGCCACGACGTGGGCGGGGACGGCACCTCGGCCGGCAAGGCCCTGATGGCTGCGCTGCAGGGGGAGGCGGAGGAGTCGGACCTGGCCGCAGACCTGGAGGCCCCCGGGCCGCCGCCGCGCGGCCCCGCCGCTCGCGCTCGCGGCCTCGACCGGTGCTGCGCCGAGGCGATCGGCCTGACAGGGCCGCCCACGACCTCCTCCTCCTCCTCCTCCTCCTCCTCCTCCTCCTCCTCCTCCTCCTCCTCCTCCTCCTCCTCCTCCTGCTCTCCACTCCTCCTCCCATCCATGCCCATCGTCTCCTCGTCCCCTCGTCTCCTCCCACCGTCTGGGGCCGCGGTCGGTTTCGATCTCTCGGCAGTCCTGAAGCCCGAAGCGGGGCGAAAGCGGCCGGGGTGGAAAAGTTGCAGCGCCCGGGTCTCGGGTCAGGAAGACACACATCGGGTTGGGAGGAGGGGGCTGGGAGGAGTGAGGATCTCACTACCCGCAGGCGGTCGGAGGCATCGCGCAGTGCATCCGAATGCTATGGCTCATACCCTTCATCCTCCCAGCCCCTTCCTCCCGACACGATAGCCGTTCTCCCCCATCAGGAGAAGGAGGGGAGCGAGGTGGATCAGCACCGGTGCCTTTCCCGGTGCGCCTGGAGGGGGCCCCGCGCGGCGGTCCCAGCCTTGGGCGGGGAGTCCTCGCGGTGCAGCAGGTGCGCGCCGTGCAGGGGCGTCCCCCGCATCGGGCTCCGCCCCAGCGGGGAGTCCTCGCGCTGGCCTTACGTCGGGCATGCCCCTCCACAGGAGGAATATTCAAAGATAATCAAAGAGCAGTCTGGGGACGATTTTGTTGACTATCCGTAGGGGCTTCGCCCCCTGCCGCCGGCCCCCTTTCCATGAGACTGGGATAGATCAGAGTCGCGTCGGTGCGTCTCAGCGCTGCCTTGGCGCATCTGGGAACATCATGCGGGGGTTGAGACGTCGGCAGTATCGAAGACGCCTACGGCGAATCACCGCCGCCCCCTGCCCCTTCGGAAGCGCCTCTGTGGCCGACAGCTGGGCCAGAGCTTGGCCAATCTATCGGGCCAGTTGTTCCCCGAGTCGCTTTGGAAAGACTTCGGGGAACGCGTGGGGTAGCAAGAAGAGGAGGAGGGGGAGGACGAGGAAAAAAGAGGAGCAAGAGGAGGAGGAGGAGGAGGAGGAGGCCTCTTGGGCGCCTCTTGGGGCACTCTTGGGGCCTCCTGGGAGCTTCCTGGGGGCCTCTTGGAGGGTTTTTGGTGGCCTGTGGGGGCTTCTTGGGGGTCTCTTTGGCCGTCTTAGGGCGTTCCTGGCTTGGTCTTGGGGACCTGTCTGGGTCGTCTTGGGGCCCTCTTGGAGCAGATCAGGGGTTCTTACAGGCCATCTTGGGCGTTTGGGAAGCCTTTTGGACAGTTTCCGGGCCCTCTTGGGGCCGTCTTGGGGGCCTTTTAGGCCGTCATGGGGCCATCTTGGAGGCCTCTTGGGCGATCTTGGGGGCCTCTTGCGCCGTCTTGAACCGTCGGAATGCCGAGAAGAGGCAAATGCCAAAATCCGTCAAAAACCTAGGAAAATCAATGATGTTGGCCTCTTCTGGCCCTCCTGGAGGACCTCCTGGACGCCTTTTCGGCCGTCTTGGAGAGGCCCCTCTTGGGCCGTCTTGGGCCATCTTGAGGCCATCTTCGGTCGTCTTGGGTGCATTTTGTGCCGTCTTGGAGGCATCTTGGGGCCATCTTAGCCGTCTTGGAGGCCATGTTGGCCGTATTGGAGGCCTCTTGGGCCCTCTTGAGGCCGTCTTGGGGGCATATTGGGCCGTCATGGGGCCATCTTGGAGGCCTCGTGCGCGATCTTGGGGGCCTCTTGAGCCGTCGGAATGCCGAAAAGAAGCACATGCCAAAATCCTTCAAGAACCCAGGGGAAATCAATGATTTGGGCCTCTTCGGGCCCTCATGGAGGACCTCTTGGAGGCCTCTTGGGCCGTCTTGGAGGCCTCTTGGGGGCCTCTTGGGCCGTCTTAGGCCATCTGGAGGCCATCTCAGGCCGTCTTGGGTGCATGTTGGGCCGTCTTGCAGGCATGTTGGGGCCATCTTAGCCGTCGTGGAGGCCGTCTTGGGCGTCTTGGAGGCCTCTTGGGCCGTCTTGGGGCCCTCTTGGGGGCATATTGCCCTTTTAGGCCGTCATGGGGCCATCTTGGAGGCCTCTTGGGCGATCTTGGGGCGATCTTCGGGGCCTCTTGGGCCGTCGGAAGGCCGAAAAGGCACAAATGCCAAAATCTGTCAAAAACCATAAGATTTTGACCTCTTCGGGCCTTCCTGGAGGACCTCTTGGAGGCCGTTTGCGCCGTCTTGGAGGCCTCTTGGGAGCCTCTTGGGCCGTTTTGGGCCATCTTGAGGCCACTTTAGGGCGTCTTGGGTGCACCTTGGGCCGTCTTGGAGGCATCTTGGGGCCATCTTAGCCGTCTTGGAGGCCATCTTGGAGACCGTCTTGAGTGATTTTTCCGCCAGACCTGCCAAGCTATCGGACCTGATGTTCCCCGAACCCCGGTTTGGAAAACCTTCTGGGAACACGTGAGCATCTTGAAGGTCATCTTGGCCGCCTGGAGGCCATTTTGACTCTTTCGGGCCTTCTTGGAGGACGTCTTGGAGGGCTCTTGAGCCGTCTTGAAGGCCATCCTGAGCGTCTTCGATGCCTCTTGGGCCGTCTTGGGGGCCGTCTTGGGCCTCTTGGGCGATATTTGGGGGCACTTGGGCCTGTCTCGGGCCGTCGGAATGCAGAAAAAAAGCAAATGCCACAATCCTTCAAAAACTCACGGGAAATCACTGATTTTTTGCCTTTTCGGCTTTCCTGGGGGCCCTCTTGGAGGCATCTTGGGCCGCCTTGGGACATCTTAGTGCCATCTTCGGCCGTCTTGGTGGGCCCCTGGCCCGTCCGACGCCGTCGGAAGCCGTTTGGGGGGGCTGTCTGAGCCGACTTGGGGCCCTCTTGGAATGCTCCAGGGCCGTCCTGGAGGCCATCTTGGGCGTCTTAAAAGCCTCCTGGGCCGTCTTGGGGGGCCTCTTGGGGCCGTCTTGGGGGCCTCTTGGGCCGTTCTGGGGCCATCTTGGAGGCATCTTGGGCGATCTTTGGGCGATCGTTGGGGGCTCTTGAGCCGTCTCGGTCCGTCGGAAAGCCGAAAAGAAGCAATGTCAAAATCCTTCAAAAACCTATGGAAATCAGTATTTGTTGCCTTTTTTCTAGCCTTCCTGGAGGCCATCTTGGAGGCCTCTTGGGCCGTCTTGGGCCAGCTTCGAGCCAACTTCGGCCATCTTGGTGGGCTCCTGGCCCGTCTGACCCCGTCGGGAGCCGCCTTGGGGGCCTCTCTGAACCGACTTGGGGTCCTCTTGGGGCGCTTCGGGGCCGTCTTGGAGGCCATCTTGGGCGTCTTGGAGGTCTCTTGGGCCGTCTTGGGGCCCTCTTGGAGCCGTCTTGGAGGCCTCTTGGGCCGTCATGGGGTCCTCTTGGAGGCCTCGTGAGCGATCTTGGGGCGATCTTGGGACGACGGGGCCTCTTGGGCCGTCTTGGGCCGTCGGAAAGCCGAAAAAGCGCAAATGCCAAAATCCTCCAAAACCTACGGAAAATCAATGATTTGGGCCTCTTCGGGCCTTCCTGGAGGACCTCTTGGAGGCCTTTGGGGCCGTCTTGGAGGCCTCTTGGGAGCCTCTTGGGCCGTCTTGGAGGCATCTTGGGGCCATCTTAGCCGTCTTGGAGGCCATGTTGGCCGTCTTGGAGGCGTCTTGGAGGCCATCTTGGGCGATCTTGGGGACCGACTGGAGCGAAAAAAACTTTGTAACCGGGTCCGGGTAATCTTTCGGCATCCTTCCGGGTGGCCGGCGGGACGGGCCGAAGCCCCAGGGGGAGTTCCTTTGGAAAAAGAACCCAAACCATATCGTTCGGCACGCCAGGCACCCCTGCGATGAATCGACAGGGGGCGGCGGATCGAAGACGCCTACGGCGAATCACCGCCGCCCCCTGCCTTTTTGGAAGCGCCTATGTGGCCGAACATTGAGGCCAGACCTGCCAAGCTATCGGACCATGTGTTCCCCGAACCAGTTTGGAAAGCCTTCTTGGAACACGTGGGCATCTTGAAGGTCATCCTGGCCGCCTGGAGGCCATTTTGACCCTTTCGGGCTTTCTTGGAGAACGTCTTGGAGGGCTCTTGGGCCGTCTTGGAGGCCATCTTGAGTTCTCGGAGGCCTCTTGGGCCATCTTGGGGGCCTCTTGGGGCCGTCGTGGGCCTCTTGGGCGATCTTTGGGGACACTTGGGCCGTCTCGGGCCGTCGGAAGGCTGAAGAAAGGCAAATGCCACAATCCTTCAAAAACGCACGGGAAATCAATGATTTTTGCCTTTTCGGGCCTTCCTGGAGGCCCTTTGGGCCGTCTTGGGCCATCTTAGTGCCATCGTCGGCCGTCTTGGTGGGCCCCTGGCCCGTCCGACGCCGTCGGAAGCCGTTTGGGGGGCCTCTCTGAGCCGACTTGGGGCCCTCTTGTAATGCTCCAGGGCCGTCTTGGAGGCCATCCTGGGCGTCTTCGAAGCCTCCTGGGCCGTCTTGGGGGCCTCTTGGGGACGTTTCGGGGGACTCTTGGGCCGTTCTGGGGCCATCTTGGAGGCATCTTGGGCGATCCTTGGGCGATCTTTGGGGGCTCTTGGGCCGTATCGGGCTGTCGGAAGGCCGAAACGAAGCAAATGTCAAAATCCGTCGAAAACATCATGGAAAATAACTGCTTTTGCCTTCCTGGAGGCCCTCCTGGAGGCCTCTTGAGCCGTCTTGGGCCAGCTTCGAGCCAACTTCGGCCATCTTGGTGGGCTCCTGGCCCGTCTGACGCCGTCGGAAGCAGTTTGGGGGACCTTTCTGGGCCGACTTGGGGCCCGCTTGGGGTGCTCCAGGGCCGTCTTAGAGGCCATCTTGGGCGTCTTGGAGGCCTTTTGGGCCGTCTTTGTTCCTTCTTGGGGCCGTCTTAGGAGCCTCTTGGGCAGTCCTGAGGCTATCTTGGAGGCCTCTTGGGCGCTGTGGGGGCGATCTTCGGGGCCTCTTGGGCCGTCTTGGGTCGTCGGAAAGCCGAGAAGAAGCGAATGCGAAAATCCTTCAAAAACCGTCGGAAAAACAATCATTTTGGCCTCTTCGGGCCTTCCTGGAGGACCTCTTGGAGGCCTCTTGAGCCGTCTTGGGCCAGCTTCGAGCCAACTTCGGCCATCTTGGTGGGCTCCTGGCCCGTCTGACGCCGTCGGAAGCAGTTTGGGGGACCTTTCTGGGCCGACTTGGGGCCCTCTTGGGGTGCTCCAGGGCCGTCTTAGAGGCCATCTTGGGCGTCTTGGAGGCCTTTTGGGCCGTCTTTGTGCCTTCTTGGGGCCGTCTTAGGAGCCTCTTGGGCAGTCCTGAGGCTATCTTGGAGGCCTCTTGGGCGCTGTGGGGGCGATCTTCGGGGCCTCTTGGGCCGTCTTGGGTCGTCGGAAAGCCGAGAAGAAGCGAATGCGAAAATCCTTCAAAAACCGTCGGAAAATCAATTATTTTGGCCTCTTCGGGCCCTCCTGGAGGACCTCTTGGAGGCCTCTTGAGCCGTCTTGGAGCCTCTGAGGGGCCTCTTGGGCCGTCTTCGGCCGTCTTGGACTCGGTTGGGCCGTCTTGGAGGCAGTCTTGGACCATCTTGGGCGGACTTGGAGCCCTTCTTGGACGATCTCGGAGGAAATCTTGGGCCAACGTGGCCATCTTGGCGCCGTCGTGAGCCATCTTGGAGGATGTTCTTCCGGATTGAGCGCCTTTCTGCGTGGCCGGCGGGACGGGCCGAAGCCCCAGGGGGAGTTCCTTTGGAAAAAGAACCAAAACCATATCATTCGGCACGCCAGGCACCCCTGCGATGAATCGACAGGGGGCGGCGGATCCGAGTGGCATTCGGCCCATCCCGCCACCCGGCCTGGGTCGTGGATCTGAGGCTTCTTGCATATGTGTTGGGGTGTCTTAATGAGCCTCTCAGGGGCCTCTTGGAGGCTATTTCGGAGCCTCTTGGGGGGCCTCTTGGGGCCTCGTAGGTATATTGTGGCCATATTGGAGGCCTCTTGGGCGCGTCTTGGGCGCCTCTTGGGGCCTCTTGGGGCCTCTTGGCGGCGTCTTGGGGCCTCCTGGGGGCTTCTCGGGGCTTCTCGAAGCGCTTCTTGGGTAATCTTGGAGCTGGCGCGTCCTGCGCTCAGAATTTTCGGGGATGTCTCGAGCGGAACGCCTGTTTTTAACAAGCGCGTCAGGTCGACCAGGCGGACATCCAACATGCTTTTCGCCCCTGGGCCCACACCAATTGTTCCACATGTTGTTCCCACCAGGGAGCCACAATCATGTTTTTTTTGGATGGGTCTCTTTCGCCCGCGAGCCAAAACCATGTGTCTTTACATGGGTGCCTTTCGCCCTTGAGCCAAAACCATACGTGTCCTTCCGCCCGTCAGCGCAAACCATGTGTTTTTTGTGCATCGGTTTCTCTCGCCCGTGAGGCAACACCACGTGTGTTTTGTACACAAGCTCCTTGCGCCCGCGAGCCAGCACCACATCTGTTTTACATGGGTTCCTGTCTCCCTTGGGTCAACGTTAGTTTTGTACAACGGTCCCTTTCGTCCGCCAACGCACATGATTTGTATTTGCATGGGTTCCTTTCGCCCGTCAGCGCAAATCGTCCGTTCGACATGGGTTCCTTTCGCCCGTGAGGCAACACCATTTGTTTTTGTTTGGGATATTTTCGCCCGTGAGCCACATTTGTTGGTTCGTCTTGGTGCAGTTTGTCATGCTTCGGTTCGCCGCGTCTCGGTCCGTCCTTCACCGAGTGTTTCGCGTTGGTTCGAGTTCGCCCCCTCTTGGTCAGGCCTGTGTCGGAACCGAATCGGATCTAGAGCGCGAGCTGGTCGTGAGCCCCGCGCGTTCCGGCTGCAACCAGTTTGACCTGTGCGTTCGGGCAGTTCGGAGTTTAGATCTAAATCCATTCGGTCAGGATCTTGACGCGAACAACGACCTCATCCACAAAGCAAAGAAGCTCAGCATGTTTCAACGCGGCATGGCACATGTCAGTTCACCATAGCACAGCACGGCCTCTGGCACAGTACATCACCATCGATAGCTTCAGAATTGCAATTGCCCGTCGCAAATTTTCTGCGTCTTCAGGACATTTTCACGCGTAACATGTCTACATCACTTTCTGGGTCCTTGGGTCGATAATGTTCCGAGTCTCCGACAAGAAAGGCTTTGATGTTGCACGCAGGCTGCGCTGGGCACTGCATACAAGGGTGCGCGTGAATGTGTTGCGGCATTATGGCATGGTGGTGTCCGAAATCTCGTTCCCGCTGCTCGATCAGGGCCTGCTCTCTCGGAGTAAGTCTGTCGCCCCCTCGATTCTGATGTTCGGAAACGGATGCTGATTGATCAGGGGCACACTTCAGCAAGCACCCTGTCAAGTGCCAGTGCAGTTTACATTCCCTGCTGCCAAGGGGGATTTTTCCCGGAAAGGCTTTAGGCCGATGGTTTTCTTTTCCCGGAAAGGGCGCGGGCCCAGGAATATTTAGGTACTCTGGTAAACTTGTCCCTCGGTGCCTCGTCGGAATGAGGCTGGCGGATTTCCGCTCGACAAAACAAACTAGGCGAATCCAAATGTTCAGAAGACAGCGTTGGGTTCGTGGTTGCCCGCTCGAGAACATTGCCCCCCCACCTCGGATCTGCTATTCATGACGGGGTCCGCCGACCCCTTCTATCCCGTGCAGCGTTTCCGTAGCCAGTCTGGCTCCAGAGGCTCGAGCGCTTTCTGTGGCCTGGAGCGGGCAGCCAGTCCGCGCCACCGCTCGCCTGCCAGGCCGCCTGCTGCGCTCCGAGAGGCGAGCATGACCTGCCGCCGCCGCGACCGTCGCAGCGCGGCCGCGGCAGCGGTGGGCGCAGCCCTGGCGGCCGCGTGGCGCGGGCACCTGGCCCCAGCGGCCTTCGCCGGGCCGGCCGCGGCGCCCGCCCCCGTGCGCGGGGCGCCGTTGCGGGCTGCGGCCGCCAGCCCCGGCCGCGAAGCGCCAGCTCCTGCAGCTGGACACCCTGGCAGCGTGGAGCGCCAGAGCGGCGTCGAGCACATACATTGGGACAAACGAAAAGCGGTGTGGTGCATTAGATATAAGATACAGAACGGCCCAGATCAAGGTCGCAGAACGCGGCCTACGTTCCGACCGAAGGAGGCGTCGCCAGAGGAGGTGGAGCAGGCGCGGCTCGCCGCCGTCGAGGCGCTGCGACGGCTGAAAGAGAAGGACCGGCTCGGGCAGGCCCGCGCTGGCAGTTACGACCCCGCGGAGCGCCAGAGCGGCGTCAAGCACATCTCCTGGTGCAAGAAAACCCAGGCCTGGCGTGTTCAGTACAGGGCGAAGAATAGCCCAGACAAACGTCGCCAAACGGGGTGCTATCTCCGCCCGAAGGACGAGTCGCCAGTGGAGGTGGAGCAGGCGCGGCTCGCCGCCGTCGAGGCGCTGCGGCGGCTCGAGGAGGAGGACCGCGCCCTCGAGCCGAGCGGGGAGGTGCCGCTTCTCGACGGGCTGTTTCTGGTCGTCGGAGGCGATGTGAAGCGGCGCCCTAAGTTGCAGGACGGCGCGCTCCGGCCGAGCAGCGCGGGCGAACCCTCCGCTGGCCGACAGGGCGCGAAACGCCAGAGCGGCGTCAAGCACATCTATTGGGCAAAGACCGACAGGCGTGGCGAGTTGAGTACTGGATACGTAACGGCGCGGACAAAGGCACCAGGAAGCAGCTCACGTTCTGCACGAAGGACGAGACGCCCGAGGAGGTGGAGCGGGCGCGGCTCGCCGCCGTCGAGGCGCTGCAGGCGTTCCAGGAGGAGGACCTCGTGCTCGGGCGGATCAAACCAGGCTGGCACAGCGCAGACCGCCAGAGCGGCATCAAGCACATACATTGGGACAGCACGAGACAGGCTTGGCGTGTTAAGTACCAGATACAGAACGGTGCAGACAAAGGCACCAGGAAGCAGTCCACTTTCCGCCCGAAGGACGAGTCGCCCGAGGAGGTGGAGCAGGCGCGGCTCGCCGCCGTCAAGGCGCTGCGGCGGATGGAGGAGGAGGACAGGCTCGGGCAGGCCCGCGCGGGCAGCTACAGCCCCGCGGAGGGCCAGAGCGGAGTCAAGCACATAAACTGGGTCAATCGCAAGGCGGCCTGGCGCATTACGTATAAGATACGGAACGGCCCGGATCAAGGTCGCAAAAAGCAGCTCGCGTTCCGCCCGAAGGACGAGTCGCCAGAGGAGGTGGAGCAGGCGCGGCTCGCCGCCGTCGAGGCGCTGCGGCGGCTCGAGGAGGATGACCTGCTCGGGCAGGCCCGCGTTGGGCAGGCCCGCGCTGGCAGCTACGACCCCCCAGATCGACAGAGCGGCGTCAAGTACGTTCACTGGGTCGGCAAGAGACAGACGTGGTGCGTGAGATACGTGATCAAGCACGGCCCAGGCAAAGGCACCAGGAAGCAGCCCATCTTCCGCCCGAAGGACGATTCTCCGGAGGAGGTGGAGCAGGCGCGGCTCGCCGCCGTCGAGGCGCTGCGGGAGCTCCAGGAGGAGGACTGTTTCGGGCGGATCAGGTCGGGCCAGCACAGCGCGGAGCGCCAAAGCGGCGTCCAGCACATACATTGGGATAGAAGAAGACAGTTGTGGCGTGTTCAGTACCGCAGACAGAACGGCCCAGACGAAGGCATCAAGAAGCAGCCCATCTTCCGCCCGAAGGACGGATCGCCGGAGGAGGTGGAGCGGGCGCGGCTCGCCGCCGCCCAGGCGCTGCGACGGCTGGAGGAGGAGGACCGCGCGCTCGCGCCACGCCAGAGCGGTGTCAAGTACATACACTGGGTCAGCAAGAAACAGACGTGGTGCGTGAGATACTTGATGAAGAACGGCCCAGACAAAGGCACCAGGAAGCAGCCCACCTTCCGCCCGAAGGACGGTTCGCCGGAGGAGGTGGAGCGGGCGCGGCTCGCCGCCGTCCAGGCGCTGCGGGGGCTCCAGGAGGGGGACCGCGCGCTCGCGCCTACCAGCTCGGGCCTGCACAAAGCGGAGCGCCAGAGCGGCGTCCAGCACATAGATTGGGATAGAGCAACACAGGCGTGCGGTTCGCCGCCGTCCCAGGCGCTGCAGCAGCTCGAGGAGGAGGGCCACGCCCTGGAACCGAGCTGCTCGGGCCGGCCCTGTGCCAACCGCGGCCGCGGGGAGGTGCCGCTTCTCGACGGGCTGTTTCTGGTCGTCGGGGAGGATGTTTGATGCGGTGAGCGGGGTCCTGAAGCTGACGGTCGGCGACACTGGCGGCAACACGCAGATGAAGCCCACGCACGAGAGCGTGCAACCTAGGGACGGGCACTCCGACGCCGACGCAATCCAGACAAAGTTCGACCCTGAACCGATCACCTACGACGCCCTCCTCACCCACTTTGGCCGCATACGTGAGCGCACGCCAGCGCCAGTGGGCTTGGCGCTCGCGGAGGGGGCACAATACCATACGCAGTACTACGATACGCAGTACTATCATACGCAGTACTACTACACGCAGAACTACTCGGCAGTCTGGTACCACTATTACGCAGTACTGGTCGGCACTCTGGTACTGCGACGAGGAACAAGAGAGAGGCTCTGCAAGCACGCCCCAGCCAAGGCGCCCCGGACGCCCACGCTGCGCGCATGGAGAAGTGGCACGACCACCCGAAGATCGTGCAGTGGCGCGCGAACCTCCATCCCTCCGCCCTCCCCTGCCAGATCCTCGCCCCTCTCTGTCTCGGCGGCTGCGAAAGGTGCAGGTGCCCCTGGCCCTCTTGGGCCGTCTGGGGGCCCTCTTGGACGCGTCTTGGGCTGTCTTTGGGCGGTCTTGGGAGCTTCTTGAGCCGTCTTGGAGCGTCACAGAGCCGAAAACGCGAGAAGGGTAAAATCCTTCAACAACCTACGTAAAATCGACCATTCTGACCTCTTGGAGCTCTCTCGGGAGGCCTTGATGGAGCGCTCTTGGGGCCCTCTTGGGCCGTCTTGGAGCCATCTTCGGGCGCCTTGGAGCAGTCTTGGCCTCGGCAGAGCAAACATGGAGTCATTCGCGAAGGTTTGTGGCTTCGGCGACGCGGATATTGCATAATTTACAGGGAGATGTTGCCTCGGGGACGCAAGAATTGCGTAATTTGCGAGGCCTCGGAAACGCAAACATTGTGTAATGTATGAGAGATCATGGCTTCGAGGGCACGAATTTCATGCATTCTCATGTGTCTCACGCGCCCCCACGAGAATTCAGCATGCGATCTGAGGGTGGTAAATTGCAGGTTTGGGGCTCCCCACCCCTCGCGGGGACTTCAACAGCTTACAGCAAGAAGCAGAAAGCAGACTTGCAGCATTGGAGACTTGAAACTGCAACTCGCGCAGGGAGCAGCAAGCTGGCCCTACAGCCTGGTGGCCCCACAAGGGAGCCGGCGGATGTACGAACATTGGTCTGACTATGTTTCAGTTTTTCTTCCAAAATCCGCCTGTAGGAGGCCATGCCCGCCCTGACGCTGGCCCGGAGCGATCCCAGTTCGATTCGGTTCGATTCTTTGGCGCCGGCCAGGGCCAGCCGACGCCAGTCGCGGCGATCCCCATACGCTGAGAAGCCAAGCGGCGCCTGATGTCAGTCCTGCGTGAGGTAGCTCGATTTCCCCCATGAGAGCTAGCTCGTAAATGTGGGAGTGCCACAGCCTCGATCATGCAATCTGATGGCTGGAGTATCAAGCGTTCTATGCTCATTGCAGGTGGCATGCACGAGATTAAGCATGTCCTTCAGAAAGATCTTGAGGTGGTGCGCAGCAGCATCCGCGCCGAATTGCCAGAACGCGCGTACGACATCGATAACGTGCTCAGGCACAAGGCTGAGCACAATGCAAGAGAGTACCTGGTACTGGTACAGAAGCTGGTGCCACATGGCTGATTCCAGAAATTCTGCATCCGAAAACGTTGGCGCGCCATTTTATTGACTTGCTTCAACTTCCGCCAGATTCCGCTGACGGAAGTAAAGCAAGTCAGCAACAATGATTTCATCAAAAACAACATTAGCAACAACAACAACAAAAACAACAACAACAACAACAACAACAACAACAACAACAACAACAACAACAACAACAACCACAACAACAAGAATAGCAACAGCAGCAACAGCAACAGCAACAGCTAACAACAATAACAGCAGCAATAACAACAATAACAACAACGCTAGCAACAACAACATCAACATCAGCACCAACAACAATAACAGCAACAGCAACAACCACAAAAACAACGAACGAGACGCACCGAAGGCCAGGCCCTCCCGTGGAACGCGCCACATGCGGCGACGGACGTCAACGACAACGAGTCGTCCTTGCACGTGCACCCCGAGCAGCTCGAGCCAGGGCTGCTGCCAAAACGCCGTAGAGTTCTGCATCGGCGAGTCCATGCACAGCAACTGGGAACCAGACTGGCCCACACTTGGCACCGAGCCGCAACGCGATGATTGCCATTACTGGCCAGCAGCTACAGCAACACCTAAAGGCCGCGGAGCGCCGTTTCTACCAGACCGAGGCGGTGAAGGTAAACGATAAAGTCGAGCAGCCTGTCGCAATTCCTCCAAAACATCACCATCATCATCATCATCATCATCATCAGCATCAGCATCAGCATCATCAGCATCATCAGCATCATCAGCATCATCAGCATCATCGTCATCGTCATCGTCATCGTCATCGTCATCGTCATCGTCATCATCATCATCATCATCATCATCATCATCATCATCATCATCATCATCATCATCATCATCATCATCATCATCATCCCCGCGATCCGACGCAGCAAACCAAAAAAGAAAGACGCAGTGAACGATCACGGTCGGAGCCCCAGACCCCATTTGTTTGCACCATTTCTCGAGCCAGGGCCATGGGGCTTGCACGCGGGCGAAAACGCCCAGCTCGAAACAAATCCGACGCCAGGCGATCGTTTCCTTATTCCTTGTTTTGCCGATCGGCGCGGGCCCTCGCACCCCCCCTCCCCCCACCCTGTAGATCGTGGCTGTTTTCTGGCGCCTGTTTCGAGCGGGTGGAGTCTCCCCCCCGAGGCCGCACTCATGGAGACAGTCGCACTGGGCAGAGGTCTGGAGCCAGACCCCCCCCCTCCCCCTGCCCTTGCCGCCCAATGTCGAAGCGCCGATTACAAGAACGCTCACCAGGGATCGTCCAATTCTGTTCTCCCTCCCCCGACCGGCGCGCCGTGCCTCCCCGACGCCGCCCCAGCGGCCCGAGAGCTGCCTGCCCCGCCGCCGCCGCCGCCGCGTGGCGCCCCCCCGGGCCGGCACGGCCAGTCGGGCCTCTGGCGGCGCGCGCGGGCGGCGCAGGCTCGGGGGGAGGAGGGGGGGGAGGAGGAGGAGGAGGAGGAGGAGGAGGAGGAGGAGGAGGAGGAGGAGGAGGAGGGAGGAGGAGGAGGGAGGAGAAGAAGTATGAGGAGGAGAGGAGGAGGAGGAGGAGGAGGAGGAGGAGGAGGAGGAGGGGGCAGATTGCTTTGGATCCTGTCGCGCGTGACGTTCTCTACCCGGGCCAAACCCCTCCCTCCCCCACCCCCCACCCCTGTGGGCAGCGGCAGCGCGGTCGTGCGTGGGGGTGGGGGCCGGGACTGTCTGAGCCTCCCTTTTCCCACGTGCTGGTGCTCTCGCGCGCACAGTATGGCGATAACGGCACACCTCTGCCCCAGTGTGCTCCGCTCCGCCGAAGCGTTACCGTCACGCGGGGCCCCCAAGCCTCTTCCCCCCCACGGCAACGACCGCTGTCCGAAAGATATGGAGAAAAAAGTTCGGGAGGCAGCAGCGCACCCCCGCCTTGGCGTGCTCCACCCCGCCCGAGGCGTTACCGTTGCGCGGGGCCCCAAGCCTCTCCCTCCCCCCACGGCAACGACCGTTGTCCGCAAGAATGAAAACAAAAAAAAAAAAAAAAAAAAAAATCGGGAGGAGCAGCGAACCCCCGCCCCGACGTGCTCCGCCCCCCGCCCGAGTGCTACCGGCCCGCGGGGCCCCAATGATCCTCCCTCCCCTCCACGGCAACGAACGTTGTCTGAAATGAGTGAAAAAAACAAAAAACATCTCGGGTGGTAGCAGCTCACCCCCGCCCCGACGCGCTCCGCCCCCGCCCGAGCGCTACCGCCGCGCGGGGCCCCAAGCCTCCTCCCTCCCCCCCCCCGGGTGACGACCCTTGTCCGAAACAAATATTTGAACAAACAAAAAATGCAGGAAGAGGGCGAGGAGGGCGACGCAGGGACTGACCCAGACTTCGGGCGGACTAATTCGCTCAATCCCTGGGTGTTTCCTTGGTTTCGGCCCCCTGGGGCCATTTTCTGGGCCCCAGGACCACCCGAAACGGATCTGGGACTAAAGCTTGCCTTTGAGGCAATGGCCGAGACCCTTGGGGACCGCGGATCGAAAAATTCAATCGGGTGTCTGGGGATGGGGCCAGGGAGGGAGGAGGGTCGGGGAGAAGGGGGAGGAGGTGGATCACCGGTGCAAACCCAGGATGCAGATGCGATGCTGCAATACACCCTCCCGCCTCAAGCCCCCTCCTCACACGTTCCGCCAAGTTTTCCCTTACACTACAAGAAGCGGCCCCTTTGAAAGACCAGCGACACGGGCCTGCCAGTTTGGCAAGGGCCCCGTGTTGTGTTGAACAAGAACCGCCTTGCATCTTTCTGGCGTGCAGTTAGGAATGAGAAAAGCTATGGTCCCACAGTCTTACGAGGTTTCCAACAAGATCCCCTAGTCGATCAAGGACCACCCCCGATCCGTTTCACTGCTGCACACGTTTACATTTGTGGAGGAAGAGGGGGGGAGGGGGAGAAGGGGGGAGAGGAGGACGACGATGCAGGGAAGGAGGGAGGGAAGGAGGGAGCGCGGGAGAGGGGGAGAGAAGCGAGGGAGAGAGAAATAGTAGGAGGAACGGAACAAGAAAAGAAGAAAGAGATATATAGAGAGAGAGGTAAATTTTCAAAGAGAGAGGGAGAAAGAGAAACGAAAGAGAGCGAGAGAATGAGAGAGCTGAGTGTCAAGCACATGGGCAGGAGGAGGACAAAGAACAAAAAAGAAGAGGAGAGTGGGGAGGAGGACAATCAGAAGGGCGGTCGATTGCATATAGGTCGCACCGCCCCCCGCCGATTCTCTCTCCATAAGAAGAACAGACTCTACCACCCTCCACGCCCAGGGTTATCATTTCACCGCTTATCATTGCACTTTACAGATGATTCTTCTGGATTGCTCATGTACCATATGAGATCATATCATCCAGCCAAAACGGTATTGGCGTTCCTCGTCTCCCTTGCCAGATAATACAATGCGCACACTCGCTAATCTCAAGAGATAACGTTGCAAGATTGCAGTAAAAGAAAATCCACGGTATTCATACGTGCGCACATGTCGAAAGCATACCAACCACAGTAGTCATGCAAGCAGTTGAGCATGAAGCCTTTCAAACCACATGGATGTTTCATTCAAGTGTTGCACTCGCCCTGCCCGCGCGCACATGCTGAAACCATGTGAACAGCATAGGATGTTAGCAATCTCATATCACCACGCGATGCATCCGCTTTGATCTAGCATGCGCCCAGTGCACGAACCAGTATCAAATAACCCCATGCGGGTCCCATGCGCGGGCCGCCACTCGCGCGTGCCAAAAGCCTACTCAAACTTGGGGGTCTCGAAGCATGGCAATATAGAACTCTTCAAAACATATTCTGCGCGTGCACTTGCCCATTACCCTCATCAGCGCCATCGCATCACCGCCGTTATCGTCATGGTCAACCGTCACCGTTGCCGCCACCATCATCACAAGCACCCTTCTTCACCGACACACGGATATCCTTATCGTTTTCGTCGTCACCATCGACGCCGTCAGTGGTTTTGTCGTCACCAACGTTACCATCGCCACCACCATCTTTATTATCATTATCGTTGCCGTTGTTGTCAACGTCAACATGGTATCGCGTGCGCCCGAGAAACTGATCCGCACTGAAACGCCCGCATGCCATCACTGCCTTTGAGGCGCATTTGGAAGTCCCCATCGGTAAGCGCAATCGCGGCTGCATCGCGAGCGCGCGCGCCAGCGCAGCCGTGGACACGCGCAAGCAAGTTCCAATCGGGAACCTCAATCGTGGCTGAACGGGTTTTGCCAAAGAAGTTTCGGGTGGGTGGGTGGGGCTTTTGCACAAACAGTGGAATTGACGACTTCAAAACGGTCGAAGTGTTTTGCACACCGCAAGTTGCATTCCAATGGTTGCAACCTATAGACTGCACCCGATACGTGCTCCCCCGAAGTTGCACCGCTTACGCTACACCCCATAACTACTCTATGTGCGTTGCACCCTGTGAGAGGCATGGCAACCATTTCACCATACAGCGTGAGAACTAACAGCTGTGAGCAAAAAGTTGTTGTCAATCGTTAACATAGAGATATGGGCGCCAATTCTTACAGTGGGGACCCATGCCAAGAAACACCCTGCTTGCATCTAGGGTGTCCTGGGTTTCGATGGTTTCGATGGTTTTGCTACTGAGAGCGTGACGTCCCCACATCAAAATTCAATGAGCGTCCTCGGGTCTCAGGGTTGGGTTTCTTGTGGAAGGTTTCTTGTGACCGAGCTCCTGTTGTATGGGCGCCAGTTCTTAGAGCAGAAGTTGACCAACTTGCGCAGGACACGGAGGTCTGGTAGCTCGTCCAGTCCTGCCTCCTGCCCTCCCTCCCTTCCCCACCCCTCAGGAGGAGGAGGAGGAGGAAGGAGGAAGGAGGAGGAAGAAGGAGGAGGAGGAGGAGGGGGCAGGAGGAGGAGGAGGACGACGACTACCCGACCCTCCCCCTTCTTATCCCTCCTCCTCCTCCTCCCTGTCGCTCTGCTCTGAGGCTGGGTCTCACAAGAGAGGGCGCGTGACTTTCGACATCTCCCAAGCTGTCGACCGATCGAGAGGAGAGTCTGGAAGTTTGAATCTGGCGCTCCAGACGCACACTCGACGAACACGGTGGTGGAGGAGGCGGTGGCGACGACAACGGTGGTGGCGACGACGTCCAGTTTGGTGAAGATGGCTTTGACGTCGTGGCGTTGACATCGTTGGTGATGGATTCGCACTGGTGCCGACAACGACCATGGTGGTGGTGGCGACGGCCCACGTTCACAGGCGAAGTAGCAGCAGTGACGGGGATGCATTAATGATGTTTGCTTGTCGGCTAACGGGCAGACCGCTGCGACAAGGTGTGACCTACGCACGGACAGTTCCAGACATTGCTGTCAGCTCGTTGGATAGGACTTACAGAGCCAAGTTGACCACGGAAGTTGATAGGAATCGGAGCGCAAGCGTCCCGGGCCAGAACGGTTGGCTTGAATGGCGATATATCTAGACATATATACATGTGTATGTATATGTATATATATATGTGTATGCAGACCACGAGAGTGAAGAAAGACACAAAGAAACACGAAAGAAACGTCGATGACCAGACTAGGACACATTGGGGAGAGAGCGAGAATAAAGCGATATAACACATAGATTGGGAAAGATTACAGGGAGCATGAAAACATTGACAAAACAATATAGATTTATATGTATATATATACACAGCGATGGAAGCGCGTGTACATTACATACATGTAGAGAGAGGGAAGCAAGGAGAAAGAGAGAGAGAGAGAAAGGAAAAAAATGAGAGAGAGAGAGAGAGAAAAAAAAAAAAAAAAAAGAAAAAAAAGAGAGAGAGAGAAAGCAAGCGAGAACAAAAAAAAAAAAAAAAAAAAAAAAAAAAAAAAAAAAAAAAAAACGGGGGCCCAAGCGACGACGAGTACGCGAGTGTCAGGGGCGGACCTCACGATGCTCCAGCCAATCGCCCGACGCGCCCAGGATAGCTGCGACGTCTTGGGGACCCGGCCGCCTGGAGGTCGCCGGGCCATGGTCGCCAGGCGCCCAGCGGGGGAGGTGTTTGCATGTTCTCCTTCTCCGCTGTCATCCTCCTGATCCCTCCCTGCTCGCGCCTCCCTCCTTCTCACTCCTTCTACCCCTCGAGCTCCCATCACCGTCCTCGCTTCCCGCCTCCTGTTGCTACTCCCCCTCATCCAGCACTTCCTCCTCCGCTTCCTCTTCCTCCTCCTCCTCCTCCTCCTCCTCCTCCTCCTCCTCTTCCTCCCCCTCCTCCTCCTCTTCCCCCCCTCCTCCTCCTCCTCTTCCTCCTCCTCCTCCTCCTCCACGTCCTCTGGTTGCAGCTGCTGCCATTACTCATCACCATCTTCGCCCTCCCCCCCTTGCCCCCCTGCAGAACCCTGATAGTGGGGAAAGATTTCCCCACCTCTCATTCCTCGCTCCGATTCCATTCGCTAAGCCTGTCGACCCTTCGCCCTTCTCTGCCGTCCACCCCCGCGTCAAGCAGAGTAGGAGCAGCAGAAGGAGGAAGAGTCACGACGAACAGGATGAGGAGGATCAGGAGGGTGAAGCTAGGAAAGGGGAAGGAGGGGGAGGAGGAGAAGGAGGAGGAGGAGGGATATAACGAGGAGGAGGAGGAGGAGGAGGAGGAGGAGGAGGACCCAGACCTCCGACGAATCGACATATTCCGACCCCGGACGCTGTTCGACGGCCCCCGGGGCTTGCAAGCGCCCCGCGGAGGCCGAGAATTGCGATGGGCAGAGTTCCCGCAGGAACCCGGCCGTGGCGACGAGGGCGCCCCAAGAGGCCCCGGAGAGGGCGATTACCATCAATAATTTGGAATCTCGAGGAGGAGGAGGAGGAGGAGGAGGAGGAGGGGGAGGAAAAGGAAGGAAGAGGAAGACGAGAAGGAGGAGGAGGTAGAGAGAGTAGGAGGAGGAGAGAGAGGAGCGAGGGAGGAGGAGGAGGAGGAGGAGGAGGAGGAAGAAGAAGAGGAGCAGCAGCAGCAGCAGCAGCCGCAGCAGCAGCTGACGCAGCAAGCCCTTGCCCTGGGCCCGAGGCATCGCCAGCCGCGCGCCGCCAGCGCGCTGCTGCGGGCGGCCGCGGCCTTTCTTCCGGCAGCGGCGCTGCTCGGCGCCTCCCGCGGCGCACCCGCTTGGCGCCTTAGTCCAGGAATGGGGGAGGGAAGCATATTATTCTCCTCCTCCTCCTCCTCCCCCTCCTCCTCCTCCTCCTCTCTCATCATCATCATCCTCATCCTCCTCCTCCTCCTCCTCCTCCTCCTCCCCCTCCTCTTCCTCCTCCTCCTCATCATCATACTCATCCTCATCCTCATCCTCTGGATCCTCCGCATCAACAGCCCCAACAAGTTCTACTGGTTTACTATTTTATCTTCCATCGGCGGCTGCTGTGGCCTCGCCGCTCGCAGGCAGATGGGCCCCCCAGTTCCATCACTACCTCGCGCGGATATACAAAGAGACCGACGTCGTAACGTACAAAGGCCGTGTCCATATCTCCGATATGTATTGCAACGAGGAGTGCCAAATTGCCGTAATGAGTAGCCTCAATCACGATCTTGAGCCACAACATCGCGCTGTTCTCGAGCATGAGTGGTCTCGCTTGCAGAGAGGACTGTGGCTGCGCCCCGTCAGCGGCTCTTCGTCGCGTGCGGCGACTTCAATATCCACGACGAGCCTCCGTCCTCATCCACTACGGCCACGGCAAGATCGGCCCCGCCATCGACGCCCTCACCCGCCCTGAACTTCGCCGCAACTTCAAGGGATGAGCACCAGCAGTCCTTCTGGAAGCGGCTGTTTGGCAGCGTGGTGGAAGTGAAGAACGGCCATCCGACGCGGTTCAACAGGCATTCATTGACGGCTACGAGAATTGGTCGAATAAGTGTCAGCCTCCCTGCACATGCCATACCGAATATATCTACTCAACTGCACGTGAATAAAGGGGCGACCGCCCTGAGCGACGCCCGCATGAGTGTTCACTGCATCTTATCGTGCATCCTTGACTTCCTTCTAAAGTTACCTCCATGTCAGCGTCACTACGAAGTCTTGCACTCCCCCTCCAAACTGCAGGACCGCTCTCCAGCGCAGCGATTGCTGATCATGAAGGCCAACATGACCAATGCCGCGAAGCTCACCAGGGACTTCCTTACCGCCATACTTGGAGACTCGCGCCAGCAGCCCGTCATCGCAGCACGCACGATTACCACGAGGTCCATCTCCCGAGCAGTCTGGAGACAAGACACCAGAATTGCTGCCAAACTCCAGCACACGGAGTTCGGCAGGGAGCACCTCCGCATCGACGGAACAACGGCGGCCTCGTCCCGCTGTCTACATGCTACATTTCTACAGAGGGAGGCGGAAGCACACGCCGCGCGCGCCGCGCGACTGCAGAGAACGCACGACCTCGAGCACAGTCTCAAGCAGCAGAGGGCACTCCAGCGTCGGAGCCGCCCGTGGGCCCCACCCGCGACCCGTCTGCAGCTCAAGGGGTTCAAGATAGCGCGGGGCGAAGCGGTAGCCAAGGACCCCGAAAGCACGCTAAAGGCGCCGACGACCCACTGGAAGCCGATCTTCGTTGCCAGGCACGCCAACCAGCCCGAGCTCCAGCAGTTCCCCGACCCCCACATGCCCCAGGACACCCCCAAGGCAAGCCTGCCACTGCCCACCGCCGCCTCGATGTGAAGCACGCGGCCAGGGTTGCACACAATGCGGCCCCCAGTCCTGATCAGCCCCCGTACAAAGCGCGGATGGCCGCCGAGGACAGCTTCGATTTGCTCGAGGACGTGGCCTGGGACCTCTTTAGAGTTCGGACACGCCCCCCGGGGGCTTCCACCGCTCGCTCCCCAACTTCACCCCGAAAGGGTCGGAGCCCGACGAACTGGCGCATGGCCTTCGGGAGGCGGGCGCCCCGCGCCCCGTCGCGCGCGAAGATGTTGCCTCCTGCTCCTCCTCCTCCTCCTCCTCCTCCTCCTCCTCCTCCTCCTCCTCCTCCTCCTCCTCCTCCTCATCCTTCTCCTCCTCCTCCTCCTCTGAGATCATCGCGTCGGCGATCCACCGCCGGATGGCCGAGCAGGTCGCCCCGCATGCACACGTCGCGCCACGGGGCCTCATCGGAGGCAGGAGCCTCTGAGGGAGCACTGCGCAGATCGACGGCGAGGCCCGCCTCCTCCTCCTCCTCCTCCTCCTCCTCCTCCTCCTCCTCTCCTCCTCCTCCTCCTCCTCCCCCCTTCTCCTCCTCCTCCCCTCCCTCCTCCTCCTCCTCCTCCTCCCTCCTCCTCCCTCCTCCCTCCTCCTCCTCCTCGTCCTTCTCCTCCCTCCTCCTCCTCCTCCTCCTCTCCTCCTCCTCCTCCTCCTCCTCCTCCTCCTCCTCCTCCTCCTCCTCCTCCTTCCCTCCTCCTCCTCCTCCTCCTCCCCTCCTCCTCCTCCTCCTCCTCCTCCTCCTCCTCCTGCTCTTCTTCCTCCTCCTCCTCTCTCCTCCTCCTCCTCCTCCTCCTCCCTCCTCCTCCTCCTCCTCCTCCTCCTCCTCCTCCTCCTCCTCCTCCTCCTCCTCCCTCCTCCCTTCCTCCTCCTCCTCCTCCTCCTCCTCTCCTCCTCCTCCTCCTCCTCCTCCTCCTCCCTCCTCCTCCTCCTCCTCCTCCTCCTCCTCCTCCTCCTCCTCCTCCTCCTCCTCCTCTTTCCAATGCAGGCCTCGGAAAAAAGTAGCGAACACTCATGCCACAGTCATCTGTCAAGGTCCCCCTCTCCCCCAAGTGTTCAGAGTTGGCGGGTCTGACGAGATGCACCTCGGCCGCGGCCTCCCCCGCGCGCGCGCCAACCTTGAGTTTGGGGGGGGAGAGAGAGAGAGAGAGAGAGAGAGAGAGTGCTCAGTAAGTGTTTCCCTCTACCGTCGGACGCGCACAGCTCAGAGTCCATGATCCTCCTCCTGGACACCGCGGCCGCCTTCCCCTTTTTCATGGCAGGCACTGGCCTCTCGGCGCCCTCTCGCGCGTCGGGCTCCCGCAGGATTACAGTGGAGACCCGTGCCAAGAAACGCCCTGCTTGCCTCCAGGGTGCCTTGGGTTTCTTGGGTTCCGATGCGATGGAAATTCTGGCGTTCCCACGCCAAAGATCGATGGACGTCCTGGGGTCTCAGGGTTGGATTTCCTGCGGGAGGTTTCTTGTGGATCGGCCCCCACTGCATCAACACAGTTCATGGCCTCTACGACGGGGCTAAGGGCATGGCTCTGCCTGGAAGCGCCCATCATCGCCTCTGCGATATCAGCAGTGGCGCAGCTCAGGGGCATCCACTGTCGGATTCCGCCTGGGCGGTGGCAATGGACCCCATTATCCATGCCATCTCCGACATCTTTTCATCTCACACCGAAGGCACGGTCGGCGCTTGCGCTGACGACGCGGGCGCCGTTAGCCGCAACGTCCAGAACTTGCCCAAGATCGCCGCGGTCTTCGACAGCGCGCACGAGCTGGGCAGCCTTCCGCTGCAACCGAAGGCGAGCTTCCTCATCCCTCTTCGGCAAGCCCTTGATGAGCACGTCATCCCCGAGGTCGAATCGACGATTTCCGCATTGGCCCAGTGGAAGGCCGTACCATCGACAGTGCCGCCAATCGTGACGAGAAGCGTGTGGCTTGGATTCGTGGTTGCGTGGTGTGCTGTGGAATCTGCCGGCAAATCCTCGATTCGTGAACCCTTACCCTGTTTCTCACTTGGCTGTGGTAAGGCACTGAAAGTTGGTCGAAGCAGAGGCATGCTGATCGAAGGCGCGGGCGAGCACACCGAGGCGCAGCTGGGCCCCGGCGCCACCCCCGAGGCCCCAGTGGACTGCCGCGGCGGAGAGGCGGCGGCACTGGCTTGGCGCGCACGCGACGGGCGCCCGCCCCAGTCGACGTCAGCGCGCGGCCCCGCGGCACCCACCGCCTCCGGGCGCTGTCCCACCCCACGCAGTTTGTCCCGCTCTGGCCATCGCTCGGACGTCCATTCCCTGTGGTTTTTTTGTTCGGTTTCGCGCGTGGTTTTTCGTAAAATGATCAAGGATGGTCCTCGATGGTCCTCGCCGAAGGAAAACATGCACACGTCCGAGCGATGCCAGGCGCTGCCCGAGAAGCTCTGGGACTTCCTCCCCCTGGACTCCTGGCCCGACTGCGGCGGTCAGCTCGATGCGAGCCATGGCGGCGGGCTCGGTGTGGAGGGAGGCCGAGTTCGCGATCCCACCGTGCCGTGACACCTACGAGAGGCTCGAGCAGCAGGCCACCAAGAGCGTGGAGGCGCCCGCCGTCGCTGCCAGCAGGTGGAGCCCACCGTTTTGGTGCACGCAAGAGTCGGTCGCCCAACGATACTTCCTGATGGCCGACCAAGCCGCCCGTCATCACGACCGTGATGTGAACGCCGCCACTGCTATTTGCGCGGTGACGACTTCTCTGAACGCAGGTCGGTGCCCGCATCCTCAGAGGACTTGCGCCCGCACTTTGCAAGCGAGATGGTTCCCCGACAATTTCCACCTCACCATCGAGAGGAGGCTGGTGGCGTAGTTCGGCGCTGATGCGGTGCCAGCTGACCTATCCCAGGGGTGGCAATCGCTAAAGATGGTGACACAGGAGGTGTCTCCTGCATGGTGTTGTGCCATGGTCCGCGCACTGGCGGGAGGGTGACACACGAGCTGCCGTACGCCTGCGTTTCCTCGGCGGCTCCCGTGTCTGCGGGGTTGCCTGGTCGCCAAAGCCGAGATCCACCTTAAACTTGCAGTTCCCGCGGCTGCTCCATGGGGTGGCCCAGCCGCGCCGGCACCTCCACGGCACGGTGTTGGAGAGGCTCGCCTTGGGCCCCGCCGAGAGTTGCGACGAGGACTCGGTGCGCTCGATGGCCGAAGCCGCCCGCTCCTCCGTCCCCAGCTACTACCGCTCCCTGGAGGCCAAGCAGCTGGGCGCCTTGACCGATTACAACACGCACAAGCCCGTGCACATCGCGGCCAAGGACACGATTATGTCTTGAGTGACCGAGCCCGCCCGCGGCCGGGGGGGCACCAAACCTCGTCGTCGAAGGCCACGGTTGCTCCTCATCCTTCTCTTCCTCGAAGCTCGAAGTTGCGGGCTGCGTCACCACCAATGGTCGAAGCGCTCGAACCCCTCCCTCCAGGCGTTGCCGGGGGAAGGGGCGGAAACAAACAAGAGGTACGTAATCAAAAAAAGAAACGGGGCGACGGCGGCGGGCGCGTGCGCGTGCGCGTGCGGAGGTGGCCCGAGCTTGAGTCCCAGCACATCCTGTTGGGGGGAGCTGAGGCCCACCTCAGTTCGGCCCTCTTGGGGCGAGGCCAACGCCCTCCTATCCTCCGCTTCCTCCTCCTCCTCCTCCTCCTCCTCCTCCTCCTCCTCCTCCTCCTCCTCCTCCTCCTCCTTCTCTTCCTCCTCCTCCTCCTCCTCCTCCTCCTCCTCCTCCTCCTCCTGCTCTTCCTCCTCCTCCTCCTCTTCCTCCTCCTCATCATCCAGGTGGCTCCCTGCGTGCCCCCCCACCCCCCCCCACCCCGCAGCCATTTTGCCCGCGGGGGGCGCGGGGCCCGTGCAATAGGGAGCCCCCAGCCCCAGGCTTCTCCTGGCGCGACGCGGCTGCCGCGAGCCAGCGCTCGCGAGGCGGCTGCCCCCCCCCTGTGGCCTCGGCGCTTTGCCCAGAGGCCCACTGCACTCGCCACGGAGGGCGGCCCGCCACGGTCGCGCTCTCCAGCGTGGCACCGCCGCTTGCGGCGCATCCGTGCATCGGCTCGCCGCCGCCTGCGGCTCGCCGCCGACCACGACGCCCTCACGCGCCAAAACGGCTCCAGGCCGCCTGCCATGGGCAAAGGTGGGCGCGGCCGCAGCCGAGGCCCCCAGGAGGGCCGTGGTGCTTCGGGCCCTGGCACGCCTGCTGGCACTTGGGCTTGTGTCGCTAGCCGCCAGTGCGGGTTTCGCACCAACTTCCAGCAGAACGAGCGCTGCTACATGTGCGGCAGGGACAGGCTCGGCCGACCAGATCCATCTGGTGCCGAGCCGCCTGGTGCCAAGCGCCGTGCCCAGTCAGGCAGCAGACAGTCGCGTGGGGCCCCCAGCAGCGCCCCGCCTCAAGACGCCGAGAGCACCTCCACAGGCGGCCAGGGTGAGCAAGACGACGTTGTTCGTGCCCGCAAGGCCCTCGCCGCCCTGCGCCGTCTTCAGCTTCCTGAGGACTCGGAGGTGGTACTCTCTGCCAAGAAGCAACTGGCGGGCGCAGAGGATCGTGAGCGCGCCGCCCGCACCCCTGACGACATGCTCCGCCGTGCTCTGGATCGTCAAGCATCTAAGCTTCGTGAACACAACGACCTCAAGACGCAGGTCGACGCGCTGCAGGAGCAGCCCACGGCGAAGCAGATGGAGATCACGAGCGCTGCCGCGGAGCTGGCTGCCATTCAGGCAGAAGTCGCCACGGCGCGTGCCGCCATCATGGCAACCACCGCCGGTGGCGCGACGGTCGGCAGTCTGGAGGAGGCCATGGGCCGCCTGCAAGGAGTGGTCGCCGCAGCACCACGTGCTGTGGCCGCTGGCAACCCAGACATGCTGCTCCAGTCGCTCAGCACGCACCTCGTGGAGCTCTTGCGCGCCTTTGTACTCCATCTGCGCGCTGTCGTCCCCAGTGGCCCAAGTGCAGGGCCAGGTGCCGAGCCTCCTGATGTCGCCCCCGTGCTCACCGCGCCCATGGAGGGTGTTCTTGCGCCTCGCGCTCCTGGCGGTGTGCTCCCAGGCGGCACCCACCCTTGGGACGCAGCCATTGATCCAGATCTGGAAGGACCTGACGAACACGGAGATGCTCGCGGCCAGCCTGTCAGCACACCAGCCACGTGATCATATGGCAGCCGCTCCCTTCCTGAATGGCCACGACAATGGATCTTTGAAGCCTATGTCTGCGGCCGCTTCATATGCTCTTGGCCCCGAGCGATGGCCCTGCAGTTTTGGCTGGTCAGACGGATGGCGACTCCGTCGACTATTACGGCATGCAACGGCACTCGCTCGTGGACACCTTCCCTCTACATGATCCGTCAGACGGACCTCGGGCCTTTCGCGCGCACCTCAACGCATACGCCGAGCGGTGGAGCGCAGACACGGTATCCTGGCAGGACGTGGGTATGGCGCACGCCGACTGGACATGGTGGTGTGTTCCATATGCCGAGCTCATGATCAGGCTTATACCTCAGCTTCGTGCGTTGGCGCCATCTGAGGCCGCCATACACGACATGGCCGTCGCCCATTGTGAGACCGCTTGGCGTGACTCTGCTGACTACCATGCACACGTTATGCTGCACCTGGCCACCCACCTGGCCAACCCCGCCCCCTGGCACGCCGAGGCGAGGCAGCTCCTCCTACAGTTGCGCGAGGCACGCCTGCTACTGGCACAGGCCCAGTTCCTGCAGGAACAGGACGGAGTTCATGCAGGTACAAGGCTCATCGAAGCTCATCGTGCCTTCGGAGCCTCTATGGTCAATCTCCTACACCAGCGCACGTTGTTGGCTGGTGGCAGCACTTTGGTTTCATCGACTATGCCCTCATCAGAGCAGGATATGGAGCATCCACCTTTCCCCGACGCTGATGATGATGCGCAGCCCCCTGCCCCTGATGACGCCACAGCACTGCCGCAAGTTCGGGTCAGCACTAACGGCCCGCAGATGTTCCTCTCATTCCAGCGCGACGTCTTGCTGCAGAGCGGCACTTGCGTGCCTCGAGATACGCGGCAGTGAGATCGAGTAACAGTGAGGTCGATCAGGGGAGCCACGCCCCTAACCTGGGCGCACATCCACGCATGCCACATGTCGTGCCAGGGTCTACCGCTTTTGGTGGCGCTGCTGCGGGGCGCGTTGGTGCGGGGCATGTTGCTACGAGGCTAACTCCGACGAGCGTGGCTGCCGACGGGCAGGCGGCTGACCTCTCGAGGTCGAAGCTGCGCGCGGTTTCCCCCACGCTCGCTCGTGACACGCCCAGGGCCCTTGACGAAGGGGTGGTCGATGCCCCTGGGCGTGAAAGTAGTGTCGCAGCAGGGTGCTCTCAGGATGTTGCCCACCACGACGACATTCACGGCGGCGTCTCATCTGGCTCGACTCAGTCCAATGGCGGCACTCTTGGATCTGCTATGCCTACGTATGGACAATATCCACACACGTCGACTTCGCCGCCTTCGACCTCCTCGCGACCACGTCGTGCTCCTCGAGGGGCTTGCAGGCGGGACTTCAAGGTCGCCACCTTCAACGGCAGTGGATGGCCTCAGGCCCAGGATTACCTGGCCAACTGCAAGGGCACGCACCTCGTCTTCGCCCAGGAGTTGAAGCTGCGAAAGGACCGGGTCAAGCGCGCCCAGGAGTGGTCCATCAACAACGGGCGGAAATCATTTCTTGCAGAGGCTGCCACAGGCCCAGATGGCGGCCCGCGTGCAGGCGTGGGCATCTTTGTACGCAAGCATATTGGCGCAACTGTGCTCACCTCATGTCTCAGCAGTCACGTTCTTGTGCCAGCACATGTTGTTGCGGTCATGATTCAGGGCGGGATGAGGCACGGTTTTATTGCTGCATCCGTTTACCTCGAACAAGGGCTTCGCCTGGCTGGACGCAATGCACAGATCCTAAAAGATCTCGGGGCGCTCTTGTCACACTACGGGCTCCCATTTCTTTTGGGCGGGGACTGGAACATGTCCCCCTCCGTTCTGGACGGCTCCGAGTGGCCCATGCGTATTCGGGCTCGCGTGCTGGGTGCGTCTCACGGCACGCATCGGGATCCTGCCACGGGGAACGTCTCGGATCTGGACTATTTCGTTCTTAGCGACTGCGTTGCCGGCGTTCTATCTCAGCCCTCTCGGGCCCCGCAGTTCCCGCCGCGAAATCATTATGTCGTGGAGGCCTCGTTGGGACCGCAGGCTCGAGCACAATCCCTTCGAATACTCCGAGGACCCAAGCCGTTCCCACCCCAACCCACGGCATCTTTGCGCAAGGATTTGGAGGATGTTGATGGCGAGCCACAGTACACAGTCAAGCGTGGGGATTCTGGGTTATCTCGGGTTGAACTCATGCGGGACGACTCTCAACATCGGTTGGGGCCTTGCGACGACCACCCCACACGTTTGGACAATATTTGCACGCACCTGCATTGTGGAGTGGAGGCGGAGTTGCCCCCATTATTTAGCCTGCCACCCAATGATTTGAGGCGCACAGGACGGGGTGCAGCGCCGAGGTACAGGCGCACCACGGCAGGGGGCGCCCTGGCTCGGCACCAGCCTGCAGCCTCCTCTGAGGCCCGTGCCCCGCGCCTACTACAGATGCGCGGCAGCGAAGTTCAGCTGGCCCAGGCGCGGCGACCCTATCAGGTCGCTCAGACATGGGCTCATCTTTACTCCTTCCTCGCTCAGGAAGGGAAGGAGGGCAGCATGAGAAAGCATATCTCCCCACCTGTCACAGCCGTTCTCTCCTATTTACTTCACGCAGCCGCCCAGCAGCCTGCATTGCAGTCTCATCTGTTCATGCTCACGACGTCCTATCTCGGACGGGCTGCTGCTGCCATAGAAAGGAGGATGGCTACCGCTCGAGCACGCTCGTTCACAAAATGGATCCGACCGCACTTGCGGCAGCGATCAGGTCCCATACACCGTTGGTCCAAACCCCGTGGATGGACGATCTCCCAGGTTGATACCACGTTGGGTCCGTCTAGTGCTTCCGAGGACATATGTATGGTCCAGCGACAGTCATGGAAGGACGTGTGGGATGGACGCGACGACGACCCCCCCCCCCCCCCCCCCCCTCCTCACCCAGAGCGTCCATGCTGATGGTGATGGTGACCTCATTGCTGAGATGCGGCCTGTGTCAGGCTGGTCCATGTATGCCTCCCCTGAGCATTGCCGCTCTTCGGCAAGCTGCGCAGAGTTTATCGGGGCCCACGGCCCTAGGGCCAGATCAGTTCAGACCTCGTCACTGGTCGTTGGCCTCCAATGGGGCCCTGGCTGTCTTAGGATACCTACTACATCTCTGTGAGGTATTTGGGATATGGCCCACGGTTGTTAGACATGTGCACATTATCCTATTGGGCAAACCGACAGGCGGGTATCGACCTATTGCGCTGCTGCCATCGATCTACCGTGCGTGGGCCCATGCCCGACTAGCTTGGGCGAGGGCCTGGGCGCCACGCGTAGATCGCCCATACCTCGCGCTGGGCTCACAGAGATCTACGACGGATGTTGCAGCTCGTGTGATGGTCACGGCGGAGGCAGGTGGGCACTTGCAGCTAGAATCTCAGGCATCCGTGCACGCGAGCGTCGACATAGCGAAGTGCTTTGATAAAGTACCTTGGCTGTTGCTGTTGCGTGCGGGTATCCAACATGGCTTCCCAGGCTCCATGCTCCTCCCCGCCTTTAGGATCTACATGTGTAGCCGACGTCTGGCGCGGGACAACTGCTACTCGGCTGTTGTATATGCGCAGTGTGGTCTGTTGCCAGGATGTGCGATGGTTATGTTTGCGCTTCAGTGCATCATGCTTGCTCCCTTCGATCATCTCACGCACAGCACTATGGACATCCCACGTAGCCTAGACGTGTATGCGGAAGACAATTGCGGTTCAAATCTATGGCATGCTACGACACATCGGTTCATGGTCTCAGCGGGTTCTACGGCTTTTGGTGCAAGTACTCAAGGCTCTAGGACCACCCCCGGCTGCCCACAAGATGAGGCTCACTAGCTCCATCCCTGCGCCGGGCAAGCATGTCGCATATCAACTTCGGGACCTTGGGCATGTCTACGAGGAGGCGTTGGAAGTTCTTGGGGGTCGAAGTCTCGGGCCGCCCTGTACGCTACAGGAGGCTGCGACAACGTGTGAGGGGTGTCGCCAGTCGTCGCCCACGCTTCGACTCGCTACGCAGAGCTGGTCCCCTCCTCAGCCGATTCCACAAGCAGGCGCTCCCACCAGCCTTGACCTATGGTCTAGGCGTCCACGGAGCCGCCCCTCGACTCGTGGAACAAATGCGAACGGCCCAGCGAGGTGCGTGGCACGCCCCAGGCTCCAGCACATCGTGCTGGCTCACGCCATGCTTGCAGGGATCGGCATACACTGACCCCCAGGTGGAGGCTTGGGCCGCGCCGCTGCATCAGTGGTCTCTCCTCTTTTGCGACCCGCAGGTGCCCCACCGTATCTTACAATCAGCATGGCCTCGCCAGATCCAGAAGATCTACCACTCCCCGCACCCGGGGCGGCATGTGTCGGGCCCCGCTGGCGCCACAGTGCTTGCACTACGGGAGCTAGGCTGGGCCACCGTTAGCAGTACCATTTGGAGGACTGATCAAGGGGTCAGAACCAATGTCCGAGATGAGGCACCGTCCACCACCCGTCAGCTTGCTAGAGATGCAGGGGTTCGGCGCCTCTGGGAGAAGTGGGCCCAACGGCCTCCGCTTCCAGGGCATGATGCTACCCCTCGGGAGCCCATTGGCTACTGGATCGAACCAATATTCCAGATCTCCCCCCAGGTCGACATACCTGAAGACGACGACTCGGGGTCTGAGGACGAGCCCGACGATCATGATGATGATGAGCGCCCGATCATGGCCCCTGCAGGACCCAGCCCCTTTGCCACTAAGTGGAAGCCCTCCCTCAAGGAAGCAGGTCTGGGAGGCGGTCTTTGGAGCCCGTCACGGCTTGCGAAGTGTTACTACAGGGATACCGACTCATGTCCACGATGCGGGGCGTCTTCATGTGATCTGTATCATATTGTACATGAGTGCTCGTCCCTTGATGCACATCGCCAACAGTACATGTCTCATATCCGCACGGATGGGTTTCCCACGCAAGCACGTGACTCCATGCTGTGGTCGTTAGGACTCGTCTCTCGTTCTTGCTTCCCTCCTTTACCACCACGGGACTGCACTGGGCAGTGGCACACCCAATACGGCGATCCGCCAGGCGTCACTGGCAACATTTACACGGATGGGGCGCGTCAGCGTATGTGGTATTGGCTTGAAGCAACACGAGCGGGATAGGGTTTCTGTCAATTGAGTGAGCCGCCGCCTGGGGCAGACATTCTTGTTTATGGGGCTCTCCCAGGCCCCATACAGTCCTCGCCCAGGGCCGAGCTCTACGCTTCCCTTCAGGTTCTCCAGGTCTGCCTTCCCCCTGTTTGTGCGCACGCTGACTTCAAAGGCCTGGTCGATGGCCTTGCCCTTGGAGCCCGCTGGCGCTGCGCGTCTCGGCGTTCAACGTCGACCTGTGGGAACGCATATGGACCAAGATTTCCGACCTGGGCGAGGTAGGGTCTGATGTTCGAGTTGCCCTTGTTAAAAGGACACCAGCAGGGTCAGAGCGCCGATGCCCGCGACAATCGGCGGGCTGACCTTGCTGCTCGTAGCGGCGGGGACCTCCACTCCATCCCCAAAGCTCAGGTCAAAGCTATGAAGCTGGGCCATCAGTACTACACTCGCCTCCTACGATGGGGCACGAGCGCTCTTGGGTTTTTCTTTGGCGAGCAGCGCGTTGACACCCGACCGCGCAGGAAAGCCTGTCGGCGCCCACGGCGCGCCATGGCTCCCTCGGAGCCCAAGGAGGTCTCGGCGCACTTGCGCCATGTTTTCCCCCAGGTCCCCCATCGTAGCATATGGAGGTGTGAGTTTTGCAGGACAGGCTCGAAGCTGGAACGGACCCGTCGTCGTCTCTCTTTGCTTGCCTGCCCTGCTCGTTTGCGCGCTGCTGCCGGCATCCCTCGGCACTCCTCCACTGTCAATTTCCCTGGTGACGCCGCGCGCGCCCAGGCCGACAATGGAGGGCAGATGCCGACGGATGGAGGCAGCAGCTTCGGTGCTGCGGTGCGGCCTCGCTATCCCTCGGACTCGTCTCGCCCGGTGCGCCCTCGGACGGGGCCCCCCACGCGTGGCCATGAGCGTGTCCAAGGGGAGGCGGAGGCTCCCCCACCTTCTTCGGGCTTGGGTAGCCCTTCCTCTCCTCGCCCTCGCAGCCCCTCCCCTGGATTTGAACGACACGTCAGGCCACGCGTGCGTTTCGAGCCCGTTGCTCTTGTTTGGGATGGAGCCGCGAGTGTCCAGGCAGACGCCGCTGCCATGGTTCACCCTCTTCCTGAGCGCTCAGGACCTGCCTTCCTCCCTGACAAGCGGAGGCGGATAGGATCCAAGCGCCCAAGTCGGCCCTCGTTGGCCGACACTACGGTACCAGCCGAGCCCATGCCTGGAACGGGCCCTGTTCCTGCCACGGCCGCCCGCGGCCATCGCCTTTGGGTCTCCTCGGGCCACGTTTGTTTGTGCGTCTCCTGTGGTGCTTTCACTACGGGCACGGCTGGTCACCTTCTTGTTGATTGTCCGTCAGGGAGCACCCACCGCTTGTCCGAGCGGTCGGTGCGTAACCGACGTTTATGCATGCAGGGTTTTCATCCCGCGGACGAGGGGGCAGCAGGCTCTCGTAGAGCCCCCGCGCCTCGTCCACTTCTCGTTTCGGACCCTGAAACCCACTGGGTCTGGCTCCATGGGAGCCCACATCCTAACCCAAGTGACGGGGCGTAGTCTCCCGCTTCTTCTGTCTGTGTGGCTTGTACCCGTGATCCTTTAGGTGGGTCCCAGCCTTTTCGCAGGCCAGCCAGGCTGCTAGCAGCTTGGCACCCTAGGTGGGCGTTCGTGCACCGCGCGACGCTTCCCTTGGCAGTGCCGTATCCTCCTCCTCATCCTTCTTCGCCTCATCCTCTTCCTCCTTCTCCACCTCCTCCTCCTCCTTGTCCACTCCTGTTTCCTTGTGTATAGTTCCCCCTTACCATGCCCCAAAATGTCTCGGCAGGGCCGACTGCGCGCTGCGCCCGAGACTTCCCCACCACGTAATGTCGCAAAGCCTGGATTTCGCAACAATTGACAAGGATGGAGAACGGCTTCTCTGCAAAATGGGATTGCCGCCTCAGCTTGCAAACAGCAACAAGCACTAACGACTTACTTCTACAACACGGAAATGTCACTCGAGCTTTCTTGTTGCGTGAAGGCCCGCAGTTTCAACGTATGTAAAATCTACACGGGGGGAGATCGGCTCCTGTTCAAACATTGAGTGTCCGTTTGAGTTTGATTCGGTGTGCATGGCCAGACGTGGAAATTTACACAGCGTTCACTTCTAAGTCGTATAGAGTTCTTTGGCTTGGGGGGGGCAGGATCCTTTCATTTCTTAGTATTCTATCTTAGGCCGCTTCCTGGCCACTAGGGTGGCCAGGAACAATTAGAAACGAGCACAAGTAGAAATGAGCACGATTAGACATGAACGACGTGTATGCTACCGTTACACGGATAGGGCGGTACCCTTTCGAAACGGAGATTTCGTTGGGCATTTCGTTGTTTGCATGATCTGCAGGATCAGATTTACTCGCTGTCTTGGCTGCGCGCTGACAGCTAGCAAGATACGAGACAGGTCCTTATCAAAATGGAGCTCTCACCTGAATCTAGGCCTGCAGGGTGTTGAACTTCCAAGGAGGCGCTTGTTGCAGTAAAGGGGACGGTTTGCAGGTGTGCATGAGGAGAGGACTTGTGACGGGATAATGAATTGCAGCATCGTTGGTGCATGTAAGGGTTTACTTCGGTTCGTTGTTCCTCATCCGCATCATCATC
Source organism: Prorocentrum cordatum (assembly GCA_963575745.1). Classification (NCBI taxonomy): domain Eukaryota; class Dinophyceae; order Prorocentrales; family Prorocentraceae; genus Prorocentrum; species Prorocentrum cordatum. The sequence continues at coordinate 147,762 of CAUYUJ010015528.1, read as the reverse complement.
ATGTTCCTGATGAGATGGGCGGCTTCAACGTCTTCGATTCGTCGGCAGCCTCTCACACTGCCGCTGCGCCACAGTCGCGACGCGGGCGGTGCGGAGAGGAGCCCCACCCTATCCCCCAGCGACGAGAGATCTTCCTCGACCACAACGACGACGGCGGGGCTGAGATCCCGCTCGCGGCCACGCTAGCGGCGGCTGGCCGAGCGGCTGTGCAATCAGAATTGGACACTGGGCTCTAATGATATTGCCGCCTCCTTTTCTGTCTCCTCTTCTTCCTCCTCCTCCTGCTCCTCCATTCCTTTTCCTTATAAGTAATTTCTCCCTGTCGCACCCCGGGGCTAGTTTTTAGGGCAGTCTGGGCATTTCGCCTGAGACTTCATCATCATAGTTGACCCTGAAGCTTAAACATTGACAACAGTTCCATAGATGGAGAGCGGGTTGTTTTCAAAATGTGGTTCTCGCCTTAGCGCCGCGCACATTCGTTCTACAAATGTGTAAGACCTTCACGGATTGAGGGCGGGTCATTTTCAACATGTGGCTCTCGCTTTAGCGCCGCGCGCATTCGTTTTGAAAAGTTGTAGGAGCTTCACACATTGAGAGCGGTTCCTTTTCAAAATGTGGCTCTCGCCTTAGCGCCGCGCGCATTCTTTTGTAACATTTGCAAGAGTTTCACGGAGCCCCATGCAGCGTACCAGAAATGGTGTGTTGGAAGGATTCAGGATTATGAGGGCGCCACAGTTACGTTGATTCGTGATTTTGAAGTTTGATCCGTGGCGTTGGAATCCCGACAACAATGTTTCGCATGTTTCAGTAGGGGCCTATGAAGAGGGAGCTTGGAGGGAGGCTGTATTCCAACATCGTTGATGACTCTTGGTTTGCACTGGTCCTCCTCCTCCTCTTCCTCCTCGTCCTCCTCTTCCTCCTCCTCCTCCTCCTCCTCCTCCTCCTCCTCCTCCTCCTCCTCCTCCTCCTCCTCCTCCTCCTCCTGCTCCTCCTTTTCATCCTTCTCCTCTTCCCCCTCCTCCTCCTCCTTCTCCTCCTAGCCCCCTCTGGCCCGAGGGGATAGATTTGCGGGGCAACCAGAGGCCCCCAGAGCGCCACCGCTGCGCTCTTGGCATTCCCCAGAGTGCTGCGCTCGGGCAGCCCCGACGTCCATGCATGCAGAAGACGCTAAGAGTTTGTTCGTATAATGTTCTCTCGCTTCGACAGGAAGGAAGGTGGTGCGACATCGCGCAGCAGCTCAGATCACGCCAGGCCATAGGATTGCAGGGCACGCAATGTATGCAGCAGCGGGAGTTGAGTTGCCAGCAGGACAGACTTGCTCACTATCATCGTTTTCGGTGGCCTCGCGCGGGTGGCTCAGCGGGACGCCCCACAGGCCTTGGACTCCTGCTGAATGCGAAGACCTTCCCCGCCCACACGATTCGGCACGTGATGACCCCCAAGGGCGTGGAAGGCAGGCTAGGCGCTGTGAGATGTCGGGGCAGGAGGCTTGACATGACATTCGTTGTAGGCTATGCGCCGACCGAACCACATGGTGCTGCTGGGACTAGACGGGCTCAGGAGGTCAAATGCAGACAGTTCCGGAAGGCCCTTGGAGGACTCATTGATTTACTGCAAGCACGAACGGTGCCTATACTCCTGATGGATGCGAATGCGAAGATGGGTGGCACTATGGAGACACAGTACGTGGGCATTGGAGGAGGAGAGGAGGAGGACAACTTCAACGGTAGGTGCATGAGGGAGTTTCTAGAGCATAATGAGCTGGCAGCTATCAACAGTTTGTTTTTTAACACGGCCCCAACATACTATCATAGTTCTGGAATGCACACTGCGCACATTGACTATGTGTGCGCGCCACCCATTATCCGTGCGTATTCTGAGACGTGTGAGGTGTGGGCGGGGGCGGGGGAGAAGCTCCAGATAATTAATACGCGCACCAGGCGTGACCACTATCCCCTTGTGCTCAAATTCACTATAGGCGAATGTTTTGAAGTATGCAAACCACAGCAGACTGTCTGGCATCATGACGCAATCTCCAGAGCTGTTCGCTTTGGAGAAGGCGCCGAGCACTTTCTGAACCAAGTAGAGAATGCGCTGGAGTCAACTGCGGGAAACGTGCTGGAGCTGGCCTCACAAAGTGTGGACGCCCTGTACGATGAAGTCCATGACACAGTTGATCAGATTGCAAGAGAGTCTGCTAAGCGACAAGCAAAGAAGCACGAGCGCCCGCTTGACACGCAGAGAGCGCTGGAAGAGCGACTGCGTGAGCGTGCAGCGCTGCGTGGATTGCGCAGTGTCCCTGTGGCCCCCATCCCCCTCCTCCCTCCCCTCCAGTGGCTGGCCCCCGCAACTTGTCAGGGCCAAGGGATACACGAGTTTTTGCCACTCCAGCTTCGAGGAATTATTTGCTCCGTCTCGCGTGCATGCAATGAGATATATGAGCCACACGCTTGCCTCGCTGCTGTCATTGTTCAGTGTAGAAGAAGAGATAAATCTGTCAGATTTCACCTCCGTCGCGACAGGGCGCGGCAACTGGGACTGCACGCTAGTGAACTTGAGAATGCCAAAAGGAGGGGGGACACAGCATTGTGTTGGAGGCTCTCTCGCCTTTTGTCGCAGAATAGCCTTGGCCCGAAGCAGCGCAACTTTTGCGCGCCCAAGACTCGACTCGAGATGAACACGTGGAAAAAAATTTAGAGCAGGCTGGGCAGCAAGGGGGATTCGCGGCAAAGCCAGCGACCCATGTGGAGGTGCGCGCTAGCAGAGATGCGCGCCCCCCTTGCACGAATTTAACTGTTGAAATGATGACGAGGGCGAATGGTGACTTTGAAGAGCTGCGACGGCGAATGCGACTAGCGAAGCTTCGCAGAACGCCGCCAGCCTGGAGTTCCCCTGTCGGTATTCGGCGTCTAATGTTCCATCCCAACGAATATAAGTATTTGAATGGGGAAGTGCGCAGGCAGTACGAGAATGTAGAAGACATGTATTTTCCCAACATTGTGAAGTGTCCCGTGTGGCTCTGTACGGCTATCAGGATGCATGCAGAAACGCCGATTAGGTGGCACCAGAGCCAAGCGTTCTCGCTGGACAAACTAAACGGAAAAAGTGAATGCAAGGGCCAGAGGCTTGTGCACTCGTTCGATGCCCTCGGCAAAGTATATTACGCGTATGTGTGGAGCCTGTACCCTGCCCTCACTAAGCAGGCTGATAGGCCTTACGCTTTCGGCTATCTGAGGGGGCGGCGGAGGGAGGAAGCGATTTTAGTCCAGAATGCGTGTGCATCTAGGTTGCATGGATCGCAGATAGGGCGAGTCACCACGCTGTACGATGCCACGAATGCCTTCCATAGTATCCACCACGATCGGCTTAGAGCATATGTGCGTGAACACTGTGACCCTCTCGGTGCGGAAATCCTTGAGCAGCGTATTGACTACGCGCAGGTGATGATTGAGTGCGTCGACGGGGACCTAGTCGTGGCTATCGGACAGGGCACACTTCCAGGGGACACGGTAGCATGCTTATGGTTCCTGGGGGCGTACAACACAGCGATTGACAGGTTCAGGGACTCTGACGCGGTGGGGATCTATGTTACCATGAAGTGGCTGAGGCATTGCATTGTATCCACGGAGGAAGCTAAACACTATCTCAATGTGCTTGCGCGCGAGAGCCTCGACATTTCTGTGACGAGTTTTTCAGATGACATAGCACGCACGTCGGCCGTCGAGAGTGCTGCGCATTGTAGGGCCAGGACCAACACCCAGTTCTTGCTTCTAGAGGCGGAGCTTATGGAGGAGGGAGTCGCAATCAATGGGGACAAGCAGACATCGTTAGTTCAGCTGGAAGGGAGGGGCGCACAGTACGGCATGAGGAGGTCGTACAGGGACAAGGATATGATGAGAGGAGGAGCGCAGAGAGTCGCGAAGTATCTCGGAGGTCAGCTACACTTTCACGGTAAGTCTAAGCCTGAGGTAGAATACCGGACGAAGCGCGCGAAGCAGGCCTTCTCGGTGCTCGGGAGCTTCTGGGGGGAGGTGAAGAATGAGAAGTGGAGGGGGGTGATCTTCAAGAGTATGGTAGAGGCCGCGCTTCTATCGGAGGTAGTTGCGTTCCCGCTCGCCGAGGCCGAGCTCCAGAGGCTGGAAGCTACGCAGGCCAAA
>CAUYUJ010015528.1:126105-138605 GCA_963575745.1 Prorocentrum cordatum | reverse complement strand
GTTGCCTGTCTGGGGTAGGCTTGATGGGAGAACGATAGATTAGAAAAACCAGAGCGCCATATGTCCGAGCCGTCCGTCAACCTCCGCCGTCCACCCTCGTCCTCATCCCCCACCCTCTTCCCCCCGTCCTTGCCATTCCTCTGCCTTCGTCCTCTGCATGTCTCCCCCCTCCCCCTCCTCACCGCTGTCCTCTGAGAGGAGCCGACAGGCGACAGGGGGGACTGGCTCCAGCGGGGGAACATTGGCGTGGAATTGACTTGGAACCAGCGATGGGCCCCCGATAGCGAAGCCGCCATCCAGGCCTCGATCGGCAATGAACGGGTAATTGGGGGTCGATGCTCCTTTACCCTTAGCCTACCCCCACCCCTCTCTCGTTACGTTGCAATTGTCGTGTCGACGCGGCGGCGACCCCAGCGCGAGCATTCAAGGTTGAACGCTGGCAGTGGCCCTGAATCGGCCGACATCGAGTGATCTGCTTCGTTGAAAGGCCGCAATATCGTTCAGTGCCGAACGATCCACGCGGTGCCCGAAGCCAGCGCCGACGTCGTCACGACACGAACGTGGTGCAGAGCACTGTGCTGCCAGCACGGCGCAGTCGACCCATGCACTCTCCCGTCTCATCCGCAGCGCGCGCCGTGGCCAGTCGTGTTGCCACGCACCGCGGGCCCACCTCAGGCAGGCGTGGGTTGGGATAGATCGCTCCGCCGCCTCCACCTCCGCCTCCGCCTCCGCCGCCTCATCCACCGCCTCCGCCGCGCCTCCGCCTCCCCCTCCGCCTTCGACTCCTCCTCATCCTCCTTCTCCTCCTCCTCCTCTTCCTCCTCCTCCTACTCTTCCTCCTCCTCCTGCTCCTCCTCCTCCTCCTCTGGCACGCTCTCAGAGCATTCCTTGGGTCACGCGCGGGGGCGCGAAGAGGCTCGCGCCGCGCGCCCTTCGCGGCATGCGCCGGAGCGGCTGCAATTCTCCCAAGGGGTGGGGCTCCCGACGGCGCGAAGACAACCGCGAATAGCGGGGCGCGCGGCGCGAAGTTGGGTGACCTAGGTTCCAAAGCTCCTGGTCGTCCTCCCCCTCCTGTTCCAATTCCTCCTCATCATCCTCATCATCATCATCAGCATCATCATCATCATCAGCATCATCATCATCATCATCATCATCATCATCATCATCATCATCATCATCATCATCATCATCATCATCATCATCATCATCATCATCCTGTCCTCCTCCTCCTCCTCCTGCTCCTCCTCCTCGAACTCCTCCTCCTCCTCCTCCTCGAACTCCTCCTCCTCCTCCCCCTCCTCCTCCTTCTCCTCCTCATCCTTCTCCTCCTCCTCCTCCTCCTTTTCCTCCTCCTCCTCCTCCTCCTCCTCCTCCTCCTCCCTCTCCTCCTCCCCTCCTCTGGAACCGCCGCGGTGCCCGACAGTTCCTCCAGCCCCGCCGGCTTTCAGAGAGCCCTCGTGTTACCAATAGGCACGGGCTGGGTGGGAGGAGAAGCAGGGCTAGGAGCATCGGCAGCAGAAGCGGGAGGCACAGTGGAGGAGAGAGGATGGATGGTGAAGGGGAGATCAGGAGCGGCACAAAGACGTACGCGCACAGGAGTTCGCACGGGTTTCGAGAAAAGGCCTTACGCGAGCGTTCGTGAGACGAGGTCGGCCTCGCGAATTTTACATTCGTGTACGCGGCTGGGAGCGTGCGTCTTTTTTGGGGGTTACCCAGGGAAGGGGAGGAGTTGGGAGTGAGGAGGTATCAAAGACGAGGGACCATGAAGGATGAGAAGAGTGAGGCGGAGGATGAGGAGGAGGAGGAAGAAGAAGAAGAAGAGATGGACTGAAGGCAAGAGGAGAGGCCTCGCGCCGACGAGCTGGAGTTCACATCGTCCGTGCGCGAGCCGTCGATGGGTCCACTTCTCCATCGCCTCCCCCCGCCGCTCCCTGGCCTTCGGGCTCCGTCGCACTGGTGCTGGGAGGATGAGGAACAAAAAACGTCATAAACATAAACGTGTGGCGCTCCGCGCGGAGCGTCAAAAGTTTATGGTTACGCCGCTTGTTGCTCCTCTAGAGGAGGGCACGAGGCGCTGGTGCGCCTCCTGCCCGCCCCCGTCTGGATCCTGCTGTCTCTCGGCTTCCGCTCGCTCGCTCGCCCTCTCCGCCTGGAGCCCTGCTCTCGGAGCTTGGGGCTTCGGGGCGACTAGGGGGGGGGGGAGTGTGCAGGGAGGCAAGGCCGCCTCCCTCCCTCCCCCCCACCCCGCCCTCTTGCTCCTCCTCCTCCTCCCGCGCGCGCTCACGGGGCGGGGCGGGAGGATGGAGGAAGGAGGAGAAGCAAGGAGGAGGAGGAGGAGGAGGAGGAGGAGGAGGAGCAGGAGCAGGAGCAGGAAGAGGAGGAGGAGGAAGAGGAGGAGGCGGAGGTCAGGAGGAGGAGGAGGAGGAGGAGCAGCAGGAGGAGGAGGAGGAGGAGCAATCCTCCCCACCATCCTCGCCACCGTCATCGCAGTGATCCCTCTTCGCGCTCCGCACTCCTCCGCGCCGATGCTCCTTATCTGTCCTTCTACTTCGTGCCGAATCTCCTCGCCTGTTCCCTCTCCCCCGTAGCTCCCCGAAGGTCTCAGGAGGCCCCTGGATATCCACAGAGATTCCAGGGGCTTCCAGGGGCCTAAGCAGGGGAAATCGTTGGTAGACAAAAAAAAACTCGATGATTGGTCCTGGATCGTCGTCGCTTCTGGCTCGAGCAGTCGCGACCGCCTCCCGCCCCCTCCCCCTGAAGCCAGTGCCGCGGTCGCTGGGCCACTCGCCAGGGGCAAGAGCAAAGGGCGCCTGGGAGCGCCTAGACAGGCGTTCCCGAGGCCCAGGAGGGAGGAGGAGGAGGAGGAGGAGGAGGAGGAGGAGGAGGAGGAGGAGGAGGGGGAAGGAGGAGGAGGAGGAGGAGGAGGAGGAGAAGGAGGAGGAGAGGGATGATGATGAGGATGAGGAGGAGAAGGAGGAGTTCGAGGAGGAGAGAGGAGGCGGGGAGGGAGGGAGGGAGGGAGGGCGGGGGGAAGAGGAAGAGGAGGACCAGAGTAAACACAAGATGCTTCAACGATGCTGCAATACGCCCACGCGTCACAAGTCCCCTCCTCATGAGCCCATACGAGAATTCCGTTTCATTGCGGGAAGTGCGCCTTGCAAGATGAGCGCCCCATGGCTTTGTAAGTCAGGTGAGAGCCCCATTGTCAGAAGGAGTTGTTAGCCATGGCTCTAGCCATGAGAACAGCAACGAGGTAGGATCAGAAAGTCGAATGAAGTGTCCAGTGTGAGAGCCCCAGTTTGAAAAAGAGTCGCCCTCATTCCGTCAGATTGCAGTTGTTGCACGTCTGGTCATAAAAGTAAAATACGTCTCGAACGACAGCCCCAAGTTTGAAAAAGAGTCGCCCTCCTTCCGTGCACTACGCGGACGGAGTGCGTGTAGTTGTTGCACATCGCAGACTGTGCAGCAGCCAGACAGCTTTACACATGTTGCACAGGTGCAGACGTCTGATCAGAAGGACGAGTCGATTTTTGTTGTGACCAGAACCGCCCTCCATCCGAGTAGCTGCTGGATTTGTTTGAGACGAACGCGCGCTGCGCTATGGCGAGGGACGCATGTTGAAAAGGATCGCTCCTCCATCCGTGCGACTGCTGGAAAAGTTTGAGACACATTCGCGCGACGCAAAATCGATCACGATACTTGGACCCACCATCCATCCCCTTGACGGTTGGAAGCTCGTATAAAGGAAGGCGCGCGGCGCCAATGGCGAGAGCCACATGCCGAAGAACAGCCGCGCTTCCTCCGTGCAGCTGCCCGACGCTCTTTGTGACGAGGGTGCGCGGCGCTGTGGCGAGAGCCACGCTATGCAAACGATCCCCCCCCTCCGCCCGTGCAGTTGATAAAAAACGAGTGCTGGACGAGTGCGGGAGGCGCGAAGGCGCGAGCCCCCTACCGAAAGAATGGCCCCCTTCCATCCTCCTCCATCCTCCTCCTCCTCCTCCTCCTACATCCTCCTCCTCCTCCTCCTCCTCCTCCTCCTCCTCCTCCTCCTCCTCCTCCTCCTCCTCCATCCTCCTCCTCCTCCTCCTCCTCCTCTGAAACAAAGAAATGAGCGGCGCTGGGGCGAGAGCCGCATCTTGGAGACGATGCCCGCTCCGTCCGCATAGCTGTCGGAAGCCTGTGCTGACGAGTGTGCGCGGCGCAGAGGCGATAGCCACAGTTTGCTCCCTCCCCTCTTCACCCGCATTCTTGCTCGAAGTTTCAAGCTTCAGGCCTAAACGGAGGGGAACCCTAAAGCGAAACGCCCATTCCGCCCTACCGGCACGTCTGGTGGTTAGACCAGGAGGAGCTGTCGATCAGGAAGTGGTTTGGAAAAGGAAGAGGAGGAGGAGGAGGAGGAGAAGGAGGAGGAGGAGGAGGGGGAGGGGAAGGAGGAGGAGGAGGGAGCCGCGTTTCGAAAATCCCCCCGCGCTCCATTCGTGTAAGACGAATGTGTGCGGCGCGAAAGCGAGATCCACATTTTGAAAACGAACCGGCCTCCATCTTTGAGGCTGAGTGAAACGTGTAAAACGAATGCGCGCGGCGCTAAGAAGAGAGCCGCATGTTTGAAACTACCATCCCCCATATCCTTCAAGCTCGGCAAACTCAACAAAGAACACAATGACAAAGTTCAAGGAAGTGTCCAGCTATAGACCCGTTTGAAAACGGCATACCCCCCATCTGTATACATGTTGTACTTGTTTCGCATCGTTGGTCATGAAATTGCGGAAGTCTCAAGCGAGAGCCCCATTTTGAAAGCGAGCCATTCTCCGTCCGTGCAATTGATACACAATTTCGGCCGCATTTGAAACCAAGCTAGCCTCCATCCTTGTAAGTGCTGGAAACCGTGACAACGATTACGCCCGGCGCTAATGCGAGAGTCGCCTTTCGGAGACCACACCCGCTCCATCCTTGTAACTAGTGGACTGGTTTAAGATTAATGTGCGCGGCGCGAAGGCGAAAGCCACATATTGAAAACGATAAGTCATGGAGTTGTTCAGTTTCAGATATGGAATCGCAATGGAGTCTCAAGCAAAACGCCTGGCCCACCCTACGGACACGTCTGGTAATGCGGCACGGGGGAGTTGTTGTATAAGGAAGGGAGCTGGAATGGGATGGTAAGGAAAAGGAGAGGAAGAAGGAAGGGGATAAGATGGCGAGGAAGGAAAGGGGAAGAGGAGGAGGAGGAGCAGGAGGAGGAGGAGGAGGAGGAGGAGGAGACCGAGAAGGACGAGAAGGAGGAGGAGAAGGCCAGAATACCGCCACAATGCGTGGATTGTTACCGCGCTGCCTCGGGGGTGGCCTGCTCGGTCGTGCGCGGGCCCCCGCGCAGGCGGCCACGGCCGTCCACAGCTCCCCAGCGCCCCGCCGGGCGCCAGAGAAACCTCCTCCGGAGACGCCCCGAGAACGCCCCAGACAACAACTCTGGGGAGCCTCCAGAGATCTCCGACAGGAGGCGCGGACGAGGAGGCGAGGACGAGGATGAGGACAAGGAGCACGAGGAGGACGAGGGCGAGGAGGAGGAGGAGGAGGAGGAGGACGGGGAGAGGGTGGAGGACGAGGAGGAGGACGAGGAGGAGAACGAGGGGGAGGAGGAGGAGGCGCTCCAGAGCATCCGCAGGCGCTCCGAGCGTCCGACCAAAACTTTCGCGGCGACCCGCCGGCGCACCGCGGCGGGGCAGCACGACGCCTCGGCGTGTTGATCGCCGCCGAGGGTGCCCGCAGTGCCGCGCTGCCCCGCCGCGGTGCGCTGGCGGGTCGCCGCGGGCGGCGGGCGCGCCCATGGTGCCCCTTCGGCAAGCAGTGGCGAAGCGTCCTGGCTTTCCTATAGTTAAGCCGTGCACGTCCCTCTTTGGACCATGTTTTAGCTTTATCATCGTATGGGGGCGATGCTTCTAATATTTTTGGCTCTGTTCGAGTATGTTTTGATCATTCTGCATCTGTCGTCCAAAATCCGCTTGTAGGAGGACATAACCGACCTAAGCCTATAGGCCCACCACAGAATGTTCTAATAATCTTTTGTGGTTTGCACGAACTGTTCTTAGAACATGCCTGACTGAGACTGTCTTGTTTTCATGCATGGGGATCACGTTCTAAGAACATGGATTCTGTTCTTCGAACATTTCTGGGTTCTAAGAACATGTCGTGGTAGGCCTATAGGAGTACCAGGACGGTCGGTCCCTGCTCAAGCTCGGGCAGGCCGAGCGGCTGCGACGTCAGCGGGGCGGCCAGCACATCGGTCTCGCGGGGCGGGCTCGGCCTCGGCGGGCACGGCCGCATGGGCGCCGCCGCGGCCCCCTGCAGGATCGCGGGGGGGGGCAGCAGCGGGGGAGGAGGAGGAGGAGGAGGAGGAGGAGGAGGAGGAGGAGGAGGAGGAGGAGGAGGGGAGGACAAGAGGGAGGAGGAAGGAGGGGAGGAAGGAGGGGAGGAGGGAGGGGGGGAGGGGGGGAGGGAAGGGGACGTCCGCCAGTACGACCACCCCGACCACCAGCTCCACCAGCAGGCCAGCCACCAACACGACCACCACAATCACAACCAGCACGGCCGACGTCCAGCACGACCACCACCCTTACGACTATCAGTGTGACCACCGCTACGATAACTGCCACCACCAGCCATGACCCCCACGACCGCCACAGCACCCCATTCCCCCCCCCCTCCGCCCTCCTCTCCCTGCCCTTGCCGGGCCGCCCCCGCCGCTGCGTGTGTTTCGCTTCTGCCCCCTCCCTCCTCCTTCCTCCTGCTGCTGCCCCCCCTCCGCCGCCTGCGGCCCTGCCGCCCGCCCTGCCGAGACGGTCGCCTACGGTCGACGAAGGTGACCGTCTGGTCTTGTCTTGAGGTTTCGCACAGGGGCCCCGCCGCGAGCTGCCCTGCCCAGGCCTCGTTGGGCCCCTGGTGCGGGTGGAGCTTATTGTCCCCTTCCCCTTTTTTTCTGCCAGGAGGAAGGGGGGAGGGAGGGAGGGGGGAAGGGGGGGAGAGAAGAAGGGAGGGAGGGAGGGAGGAGGAGGGGGAGGAGGAGAGGAGGAGGAGGAGGAGGAGGAGGAGGAGGAGGAGGAGGAGGAGGAAGAGGAGGAGGAGGAGGAGAGAGGAGGAGAGGAGGGGGAGGAGGAGAGGAAGAGGAGGAGGAGGAGGAGGAGGAGGAGGAGAGGAGAGGAGGGGAAGGAGGAGGAGGAGGAGGAGGGCAGGAGAGGGGGAGATGGAGGAGGAGGAGGAGGAAGAGGAGGAGGAGGAGGAGGAGGGAGGTGGAAGAGGAGGAGCAGGAGGAGAAGGAGGAGGAGGTTCTAACGCTCCATGCATCCGCATTATGTCCGCGCAACGGCAAAAAGGAGGAGGAGGAGGTGGCGGCGGCGGAGGAGGAGGAGGAGGGGGAGAGAATGAGGTGGAGGAGGAGGACGACGAGGAGGTGGAGTTGCATCAGGAGGAGGAGGAGGAAGGAGGAGGAGAGAGGACGAGGGTAGATTGAGGGATGGAGGGGTGATCGAGGACGAGGAGGAGAGGCGAGAATGGCAGGAGGAGAAGAATGAGAGGGATGCTGAGGAGGAGGTGAGGAGGACGGAGAAGGACCAGAGTAAACCCAGGACGAACCAACGATGTTGCAATACACCCTCCTGCCCCAAGCCCCCTCCTTATTTGTCCCTACAAGTATCCCTTTCCACTGTGGGAAGCACGCCCCGTGAACGACGAGCGCCCGGTGAGACCTGCCACTCAGGCGATACCTTGTCTTGTAAAGGGTTCACCCTTCACCCTTCTGATTCAAGCCGCAGAAATGACAAGAGGGTAGAGCTCCAAGAAGTGTCCAGCGATGGCTCCGTTTTTGATGATATACCTTCTATCTGTCTAGGTGCTGCACAATTCCACAGGTATGGCCATAACGTTGCTGAGGTCTCAAGCGAGGGCCCCAGTTTGAAAGGAAGCCGTGCCTGTTGCGCATGTTGGAACGTCGAACCATAGAAGTTGAGGAAGCCTCCAGCGAGAGCCGCATTGCGAACCCGAGCTAGCATCCACCTCTGACAACGAGTGCACGCGACGCTGAGGCGAGACCCGATTTCGAAAACTATCCCGCTCTATATCTGCGCCATGTTTGAAAGGCGAGCGTGCGCGACGCGCTCACGCGAGAGGCGCAGAATACAGACGGGCAAGCCTCCATCGTTGCAGGGGTTGGGAATATTTGAAGCGAATGTGCGAGGAAGGCGACAGCCGCAGTTTGAACACCGCGGGCCCTCCACCCGTGTAATTGTTGAAGCTGTTCAGTTGCAGGCGATAAACGTTCAAGAGAGTCTGAAGCGAAACGCTGGGTATGGCATACGGACACGCTCGGTGGTGTGACCGCGGGGGGTAAGTAGAAGGAAGCGGAGGACGAGGAGGAGGGGGAGGTGGAGGAGGGGGCGAGAGGATGAGAACGAGGATGAGGAGGACGAGGAGGAGGGGGGAGGGAGGAGGGGGAGGGGGAAGAAGGAGGTGGAGGAGGAGGAGCAAGAGGAGGAGGAGGAGGAGGAGCAGCAGCAGCAGCAGCAGTAGCAGCACGATGAGGAGTATGAGGAGGGAGGCGGAGGCTGGGGCTCGGCGGAGCTGGACTAACCAGGAGGAGAGGGAGGAGGAGAGAGGACGAGCGTGGACGGGCGGGATGGATGGAGAGATCAAGAGGACGAGGAGGAGAAAGGAGAGGGGCAGGAGTAGGAGGAGGGGGGAGGATGAGGAGGAAGAGGAAGAGGACCAGAACAGATGGTTGCATCGACGATGCTGCATCACGCCCTCTCGTCCGATTCCCACCCTCCCAGGTCTTTACAGGAACTCGAATTCGGGGAGCGCCCCCCCTGAAAATGCACGCAGTGTGTCATGCAGGTTCGAGCACCGTCTTGAAAAACGAACCGCTTGCCCCCATCCCTGCAACGAGGGGAGAAGCCCAGATTCAGGAGCATAAAAGTCAAGTGTGAGTCGAGCGATAGCCCTATGCTTTTAAGGCGCCGCACTTTCTGTGTATATGTTGTGCCCTCTGTGGCTCGGGAAAAAATCATGAAGTCCCAAGCAAGACCCCCATCGTGGCAGGCAACCGTCTCCCACCCGCGTGACTGATGCACCTGCGATGCTTCCTTCGCAAATCCAAGCATGAGGACATCTCAAGCGAGAGCCCCATCGAGGAAAGGGACCGCCCCTAGAATTTCAAGATGTGTGATTGCAGCGCTCAGGCGATAACCGCACGTTGAAGAGCAGAGCCACCCTCCATCCATGAAGCTGATGGAAACTGTCAGGGAATGCGTGCGGCGTCCAGGCAAGAGCCAAATTATGAAGACGAACGCGTTGCTCCTCACAGTCCTCCTCCGTTCTCCAAGCTCGGAGAACGACAACGATGACGACGACGACGACGACGACGACGAGAACGACGACCTGAGCTGCAGAGGATCTGGGGCGGCGGCGCCCCGCGAGAGCAGGCCTTCGTGCCCAGGCCCCAGGGGCCCCCCGCGAACGCGGCCCGGTGGCAGCCATCGCCGACCACTGCCATGCTTCCTCCTCCCCTTCCCGGCCTCCTTCCCTCCCCCTATCCTCCTCCTCCGCCTCCTCATCATCCTCATCACCATCATCCCTTCATAATCATCATCACCAGCACCAACATCACCATCACCATCACCATCACCGTTACCATCATCACCACCACCATCATCGTCACCATCATCACCATCATCATCACCAGCATCACCACGATCATCACCACATCACCATCATCATCGTCGTCATCACCGTCGCCATCATCATCATCATCATCATCATCATCATCATCATCATCATCATCATCAGCAGCAGCAGCAGCAGCAGCAGAAGCATCATCACCAGATTCGTCCTCATCAGCATAAGCATCAGCATCATAACATAACCACCATCCCATCAGCAGTATCATCATCATCGTCGTCATTGTCATGGTTATCGTCTTCAGCGTCATCGTCGTTGTCATTATGATCGTCATCTTCCCGTCCCTCCTCATCGTCTCCAGCAGCATCGTCAGCATCATCAACCTCATCATCATCATCATCATCATCATCAACATCATCATCATCAACATCAGCAGCATCAGCAGCATCAACAGCAGCAGCAGCCGCATCATCATCATCATCATCATCATCAGCATCATCATCATCAGCAGCAGCAGCAGCAGCATCATCAGCATCATCATCATCCTGCTCTCTCCCAAACGTCGAGCGCCAGCCGCCAGGGGCGGCAACCATAAGCTTGGGCGCGGGAGATCGAGAGGATGCGGCCCCCAAAGAGCACTCCAGCGGCACGTGGGACCCCCCCGTGTGTTTGCCCGAGCGGCCGAGGTCCCGCTCTCTCGCCAGGTGGCCTCCCCCTCCTCCTCCTCCTCCACCTCCCCCTCCTCCTCCTCCTCCTTCCCTCTCTCCTCCTCCTCCTCCTCCATCCTCCTTCCTCCTCCTCCTCCTCCTCCTCAGCCTCCTCCTCCCCACCCCTCTCCTCCTTCCTCATCTCCTCCTCCTCCTGCTCCTACTCCCCTCCCCCTTGTTGAGGGTGATCGGACTTAAGCTGTGCAGCTGTCGCGTTCAACCTCCTCCGTCTCCTCCTCCTCCTCCTCCTCCTCCTTCTCCTCCTCCTCCTCATCCTCCTCCTCCTCCTCCTCCTCCTCGCTGGGTGGCCCTCGGATCGGGCTTCTGATTTGTTCGTTGCTTACCGTCGGTGTTTCCAGCCTCGAGGTGCTGTCCAGCAGCTGCGCTTCGCCGAGAGCGTTCCAGGGGTGCCCAAATCGTTCTTCCCTGCCGCCAGAGACCACAGTCATGGCCCGGAGGCCAAACGACGAGGGTCACTCCGGTCGGAGGAGACAGGGGTCCAGACCCCCTCGCCCATCGAGGGGAGGATGTAGGTTTCTGCAGCTTTTGGCCGCTTCGGGGCCCCCTCGTGGCCACAGCTGGGTTCTCCTCGAGATGCGAGCCCGAGCGCTCCCCTAAACAGATCTTGGGGGCGATGTTTTGGCCCCGGACTTCGCCTCCCAAAATCTTCTTCGGGTGGGACTAGGACAGGGATAGGCAGCTTCAGAGCGTGAGAAGGCCGCGGCGACCAATGCATCTTCCAGAACCGCCGGATCTCGAAGAGCCCCGATGTATCCCTGTCCGATCGTGTCCTTGTCCTGGTTCCGTCTGAGATGTATGCCGCTGGACTTCCCCTCTCCAGGCCCTCTCACGTCGTGAACAGAAAGCACGGCGGAAAATGTGTCGGTCATTGTCGGACTCTTGGGGGGCCAAAGCCTGACGAAAGATCATGCGTGGGCCCCCAGAACTCTCGACCCTTTTGCCCGAGGCCAGTTCTCATCCAGAGCCGTGTTTTGACAGCCCCGGGGCCCGCGACGGGCCTCCAGAGGCCGAAGACGGCGACAAGCCGGCCGCCTGGACTTTCTCGAGACCCCACAAGTTCTCGAGGCACCAGGCGCCGAGGCCTCCACTGGTTGACCCGAAAGGGGGTCCAGCGAAAAGGGGGTGGTGCAATACACCTTAGGCGATGCTTAAGAAAACCTAGATTTTCGTCCAGAGTCTCGATTATTCTTAATTTTTCAATGTAAATCCAAAGATTTTGATACAAGTTCTGGGTTTTATTCAATGTCTGAGACTATGAATTTCTTAACCCATGATTTCTTAAGCATTTCGCAGGGTGTAGATCTGGTGCAACAGACTTGGGGGGATGCCATAGATTTTGGGTGCACTATACCTTCCAGTGCGCAAGCATACTACTGGATTCTCGCGCGCAACACACTAGCTGCAATACAATGCGACACGACTCCCTGGCGCCATACGTTTGCAATACAATTGTCCCAAATCTATTGCACCACCCCTTTTCAGCTGGACCCCCTTTTGGGCCACGAGGAGGCCCACCCCTCCCCCCGACCCTGACCCCTAGGTCTGGCGGCGCGAAAGATGAGATGTGTGAGGGGGCGGCCTTTAAGAAGGCGGGGGGGGTCGTAGAAGGCAGGGGACTCATTGGAAGCGCGTGGATGTTTCTCTGTTTCTAAGAAGGCTTCTTCGGCGCCAGGAGGCCTCCGAAGATGCGAACTGCCTTCTCAGAAGCCCCACCGCCTTCTTACAAGGCCATCCCCCTTCTGCGCGCCGCCATTCCCGTCGGGGCACCCGAAAGGCCGCCATCTTCTCCCAACCTCCCCTGGCCTCTCCCCCCATCTCCTCCCCAACTCCCCATCTCCTCCCCATCTCCTATCTCCTCCTCCTCCCCGACAGGCCTCCTCCTCCCCAGTTCCTCCTCCCCCCCTCCTCCCCATCTCCTCCTCCCCGAGAGGCCTCCCCCTCCCCGTCTGCTCCCCAACCTCCCCATCTCCTCCTCCCCCGCCCCTTCCGAGCCCCATCTCTCCAGCCCTCCGCGGCGCCCAGCGCACGAGTCCGCACCAGGTAGATGCCAGGCGGGGCCACATGCGCGCGCCGCCACGACCGCGTGCCGAAGCCCTTCCGAAAGCACTG
>CAUYUJ010015528.1:114123-123505 GCA_963575745.1 Prorocentrum cordatum | reverse complement strand
GGGCCGTCGGAAGGCCGAAAAGAAGGAAATGCCAAAATGCGTCACAAAACCTAAGGAAAAACAATGTTTTTGACCTCTTCGGCCTTCCTGGAGGCCCTCTTGGGGCCTCTTGGGCCCCTTTTGGGCTAGTTTCGAGCCAACTTCGGCCATCTTGGTAGGTTCCTGGCACGTCTGAACGGCCGTCGGAGCGCATCTTCGGGGCCTTTCTGGCCAACGGGGGACCCGCTTGGGGCGGTTCGGGGCCGTCATGGAGGCCATTTGGGCGTCTTGGAAAGCCATCTTGGGCGTGTTGGAGGCCTCTTGGGCCGTCATGGGGCCCTCTTGGGGCCATCTTGGAGCCCACTTTGGCCGTCATGGGGCCCTCTTGGGGGCCTCTTGGGCGATCTTGGGGGCCTCTTGGGCCGTCTTGAGCCGTCGGAATGCCGAGAAGAAGCAAATTCCAAAATCCTTCAAAAACCTACGGAAAATCAATGATTCTGGCCTCTTCGGGCCCTCCTGGAGGACCTCTTGGAGGCCTCTTGGGCTGTCTGGGAGGCCTCTGGGGGGGCCTCTTGGCCCGTCTTGGGCCGTCTTGGACTCTCTTGGGCCGTCTTGGAGGCCGTCTTGGACAATCTTGGGCGGACTTGGAGGCCATCTTGGACCATCTTGGAGGCCATCTTGGGCCATCTTGGCCATCTTGGAGGCTATCTTGGAGCCGTCTTGGGCAGAAAAGTAGGGAATTGAGGTCCTTGGAAAAAATCCCGGGACCCCGGCGGGACGCGCCGGAGCCCCAGGGGGAGTTCTTTTGGAAAAAGAACCAAAACCAAAACCGAGAGGGTCCAGCACGCCAGGCACCCCTTCGCTAAAGCAAAAGGGGGCGGCGGATCGAAGACGCCTACGGCGAATCACCGCCGCCCCCTGCCTTTGTGGAAGCGCCTATGTGGCCGAACGTTGAGGCCAGACCTGCCAAGCCATCGGACCATGTGTTCCCCGAATCGGTTTGGAAAGCCTTCGGGGAACACGTGGGCGTCTTGAAGGTCATCTTGGCCGTCTTGGAGGCCTCTTGGGCGATCTTTCGGCGATCTTTGGGGGCTCTTGGGCCGTGTCGGGCCGTCGGAAGGCCGAAAAAAGGGAAATGCCCAAATCCATCAAAAACCTTGGGGAAATCAGTGATTTTGGCATCTTTTGGCCTTCCTGGAGGCCCTCTTGGGGGCCTCTTGGGCCCTTTTGGGCCAGCTTCGAGCGAACTTCGGCCATCTTGGTGGGTTCCTGGCACGTCTGACGCCGTCGGGAGCCGTTTTGGGGGCCTTTCTGGCCAACGGGGGACCCTCTTGGGGCGCTCCAGGGCCGTCTTGGAGGCCATCTTGGGCGTCTTGGAGGCCATCTTGGGCGTGTTGGAGGCCTCTTGGGCCGTCTTGGGGCCCTATAGGGGCCATCTTGGAGGCCACTTGGGCCATCAGGGGGCTCTCTTGGGGGCCTCTTGGGCGATCTTGGGGGCTTCTTGGGCCGTCTTGAGCCGTCGGAGAGCCGAAAAGGCGCAAATGCCCAAATCCTTCAAAAACCAAGGAAAATCAATGATTTTGGCCTCTTCGGACTCTCCTGGAGGACCTCTTGGAGGCCTCTTGGGCCGTCTGGGAGGCCTCTGGGGGGCCTCTTGGGCCGTCTTGGGCCGTCTTGGACTCTCTTGGGCCGTTTTGGAGGCCGTCTTGGACCATCTCGGGCGGACTTGGAGGCCATCTTGGGCCATCTTCGCGATTTTTTGAGGATGTCCCGAGCGAAACGGCCGTTTTTGGAGGATTTGTTCCGGTCGTTGAGCACGTTTCCGGGTGGCCGGCGGGTTCTGCCGGAGCCCACTGGGGAGTTCTTTTGGAAAAAGAACCAAAACCAAAACCTGAAACATCCAGCACGCCGTGCACCCCTGCAAGCAGGGGGCGGCGGATCTAGTAGCTTTCGGCACATCCCGCCACCGTGCCAGGGTCGTTGACTAGAGGCCTTTCAGGGGCGTTTTGGGAGCGCCGCGCCGCCCTAGCGCGCCGGATGGCGCATGGATGCAGTATCGCAGCCAGCCGTGGGCGCCCGCAGGCCAGACGGCCATGGCAGCGTTAGCTTTGTGCTCTGCGTCACGGAACAGCACGTGTGTTCCGCATCTGGACATCCTTGCCGAAGCGATTCGTGCAATGGCGGCCGTGGACATTACGTTCTTCGCGCCCCTGCTTCGGTCCCTCGCGCGGAGGTGGCCAGGCGGGCTGGCCTCGCGGGGCAGGATACATTCGACAAGGAGGCTCTTTGGCTGGAATTCTGCGGATGGAAGGCGAGCGCTACGCAGTATGCGTCGGCATTGCGGCTGTATGGCCACGGCTGCACAGTGCATCGTTTGGACTCGTGGCCACCGGCGCATGCCAACGTTGACGCCTTCGTAGTCTTGTTCCGGAGTGTGGCTTCTCTGTCGAGATACGTATCGCATTCGCAATCGACATTGCAATGGACGAGGTTTTCTTTGGGTGCTCTGTCGGACACCAATCGCATAGTGCGCGGCGCAGAGAAGACTGGCAGAGCGAGTCGTCGTCTGAAGATCCGCGACACAGCGGAACAGACCTAGACGCTGGCCCGCTGATGCAGCCAACATAGGCAGGCCGAAACGGGCGAATCGTGGTCGCGGCACGGCGTGTTTGTCTCCGGTATGGTTAGGTGCTGCATTTGGGATCTCCGCAAGCGAGGGCATTCGTCAACAAAACACACGGAGAAATGGATGTTGTACGCATTGTTTTCCTGAGTCGGAAATATTGTTCTACACCAATAGAAAGTACCCACCTGTACGTATGTGGCTTATAAGGGAAGACAACACCGTGCGGCACATGCATCCTGAAGAGTAGGATTGGGAATGACAATTTGATAATTCCCTCGATCGCGTGCATAGTTTTCGTCGAATTCTTTGATTCGCCCAGTGAAGAATGACATCGCACCTGTGCGCATTGGGCTGTCAGCATTCTCTCACAAGGCCACGTTCTCTCTCGCTCACACGGACGAAGATGGCGTTGCTGTCTCGTGTTTGGACAGATGTGTCTTTCCCGGGGGCAGGCCCTCGTTCGCTCCAGGGTGAAGAATGGAGGTGGGGCTGCCCAGGGCACTCCTGGGGTGCAGAGGAGAGCCGGCGGCACATTGCCCCGGGAGGTCCTTCGCCAGGTGCGCTGGGATGAGAGCCCCGTGAATGCACGAGGGCGCAGACACACCAGAGCGAGGGAGGAGGATTCTCTTAGCTCCTGAACAGCGGGTCTGCGGAGCAAGAGCGTCTGACGAGCTAGCGGTTCGGCATCCATTGCTTAAATATTGGCCTTTGGGGTTGGGGTCTTCTCTCTGTTTCGGCCTCGGGGGAGGGGCAGGCATGTGCTCAAGGCGCGGTGCCCCTCCTGTGGGCTGCGGTTGCCTGTCGTCGGTGTGGGCGCGTCCGTCTGTCGTCGTCCTCGTCGTCGTCGTCGTCCTCGTTGTCGTCGTCGTCGTCATCGTGTTCGTCGTCGTCGTCGTCGGCCTGTCGGTCCGTGCTGTCTGTCTGTCTTGCCGTTTGCCTGGTCTGTCACGTCCACTGGGGGGCGACCGCGCCCTTGAGCTGGCGCGCGGAGGCCAGAGGAAGGGAGGAGGAGGAGGAGGAGGAGAAGAAGAAGGAGTAGGAGGAGGAGGAGGAACGGGAGGAAGAGCGCTGGTGCGTGGCGCGCGGACTCAGTGCATTATGCTTTCCCGCCCGCCCTCCCTGGTAGGGGCTGCGGGGCGGGGGGGGGGATATTTTGCGAAGTTGATCGGGGGCAGTTCGAAGGCATGTCGGGACCTCTTGGAGCATATCGGGGGCGTATTGGAGGCTCTTGGGCCTGTTGGCTGGCGGTCTCGTGGCCATCGCTGAGGGAAAAGCTCGAAATGTAAGTTTAGGTTCCCCCTCTGGTGACCTCTTGGGGCTCTCGTGGGCCATCTTGGGCGCCTTCTTGGCCGTCTTGGAGCCCTCGTGAGCCGTCTGGAGGCCCTCTTGGGGATCTCTTGGGTCGTTTGGGAGCGATATCGGGTGCCTCTTTGGCCATGTCGGAGCGTTGGAAGCTCGAAAAGACGAGCGTGAAAACCCTGCAGGAGCCCTGTATCCACGATGTGGGTCTCGTGGGGATCCTCTTGGAGCCATCTCAGGGGGTCTTGGAAACCTTTTTGGGCCGTCTTGAATCCGTTTTCGGCGTCTTTGGCCGTTCCTGGGCCGACTCGGAAACCTCTTGGACCGTCTTGGGGGCCTCTTGGGGCCCTCTTGGCCCGTCTCGGCCCCCTGGCCCCAGGTCACGCGGGGTGCCCCAAAGGCCATTCGAGAAAACCCAAAAGTCCCGCGGCAAGTCCTGGGATTCTGGCCTCTTGGCCCCTTCATTATTTTAACTATACGGCCCTGGCCAGTCGGGGGGAACATCCCGCCAAACTGGGGCCAAGCGACAGCTCAGGGGTAGTCGGCGCCGGCTGCGACCAATGGAATTCCCAACAGACCACGGCAAGCGGCCGCCTGGGGCTCGTCGGGGCTCGCGGCGGCCTTCGAAATCCCAAATCAAGTCAGGGCAGGCGGCAACTCGGAGCTAGTCGGGCCTGGCAGTGGCCAGCCACACTCGCGGCAAATTGGCAGGCGGCCACCCTGGGGCTAGTCGGGGGGCAGCGGCGGCCAACGGGCAGGCCTCTTGGGTAGTAGCCACCAGGGGCTCGTCGGGGCCAGTAGTGGGCAACGTGCAGGCCCTCGGGGACTAGCCGGTGTCAACGGGCAGGCCATCGGGGGCCTGTCGGCGCTAGCCGGCGGCCCACAGAGTCCCCAAGGGACCAGGGCAGCATACGTCTTCGGAAATTACACGTTTGGGGGACAGCAGACCCTCACTTCGAGCCCCCGTCGAGGCAGGCTTGCTTGATTAATCACGCACACACATGTCTCTCGGCGACCACGCGCGCGGCGTCGCGGTGTTGAGTCCGACACGCGCGGGCGCCATGGATCGAAATTGAAACGACAGCCGTCCAATTCGATGCAGGACAGCCAGGCCAGTGGCAAATGCAAAGGGAACGGAGGGCCGAAGGAGAGGAAGCGAAGAGCCAGGAGCGACAAACCAGAAAGGGAAGGGAGAGACACCACCTTCCCTATCCCTAACGTGCACATCGCCCGTGTCCACCCTCCACTGCCCCCGATGTCTTCCTCAGCCGTCTTCCTCCTCCTTCAGCTTCCTCTCCCCAGTTCTCCTCCCCCTTTCTGCGCATTGCTTCTTTTCTCCTGATTATCCTCCTGCTCCTCACGTTTCTCCTTTTGCAATCATAATTACCCTCCTCCACCTGCTTCTCCTCATCCTCATCCTCTTCCGCCACATTTTCCTTCTCGCCATATGTGTCGTATCCGCATAAACCTCATCAGCCCCCTCTTCCTCCTCCACGCTCACCCGCGCATTCTCCAAGCTATCATCATCTTCATCCTCATCATCCTCATCATCCTCATCATCATCCTCATCCTCATCATCATCATCATCATCATCATCATCATCATCATCATCATCATCATCATCATCATCATCATCATCATCATCATCATCATCATCATATTCATGCTGTGTCTCCACCATATCCTCCTCATCCTCTTGCTCCACCCCTCCCCAGACCTCCAGGGAGAGGGCAAGGAGGGATAACCCCTCACGGGAGATGAAGAATAAATCGTCGTCTTGGAAGAGTCGGCGGAGGGAAGGTTGCATTCCCGCCCCTCTTCTTTTTCTTCTTCCTCCTCCTCTTCCTCCTCCTCCTCCACCTCCACCTCCACCTCCGCCTCTTCCTCCTCCTCCTCCGCCTCCGCCTCCGCCTCTTCATCCTCCTCCTCCTCATCCTCATCCTCCTCCTCCTCCAGCAGGACGTGGACCGCAGGGCGGCGAAGATCAAAGGCCTCGCGCCGACCGAGATGGCACGGAGGGTCGCGCTGGCCCTTCAGGTTGCGAGGGAGGGAGGGGGGCTTGTGATGATGGCTTGAGAGGTACGGGTGGGGGTGGACGCGCTGCTGTCTGTGGTGGAGTAGCGCCTCTTCTCCATCACGTTGTGCCCCTGCGCTTGCGAGGAGGCGGGCGGGCGACAGCCCGCCACTACTGACGCCACGAGCTCTGTCTCCGCGGATTGCCTACGAAATCACCTTGGCGAAGGATCCATGTGCAGTTGTGAGTACAGTCGCTGCGGGTATCTCATTCAGGGGATCTCTTCACTGGGACACGAGGCATGCGAAGCGTGTGCCGATGTGGGGCGGGGCCGCCATGTGGGCGTGGCCCCTGGGCATCTACGCGGAGCCCTGGGGCCGCCGCATGGGCGAGGGGGTTGCCGCAGTGGGGAGGGCCGCCAGAGTGGGGCCCCTCGCTGGACGCCCTGCATGGCCACGAAACGCTGTGCCGGGTGGGGGGACAGCACGCGGACACCGCCACTGCAGCCCTCGGTGGAGCTCCCTGTGGGCCAACTACACGCTGTGTTGCGCGGGGGTCCCGCGTGCGAGTGTAACCACTGGGGCAGCCGGTGGAGTTCCCCATGGGGCCACGAAGCCCTGGTCCGCGCGGGGGAACCGCATGCTCACACCGCCACCGAGAGCTTCGGTGGGGCCCCTTTTATGAGGCAACGGAGCGACGTGTTGGGCGGAGGTCCCGCGTGCGAGCGAAGCCACGGGGGCATTCGGTGGAGTTCCCCATGCTGCCACGAAGCGTTGTACTGGACGAGGGAGACGCATGCCAACACTGAGAGTTTTGGGCCTTCGGTGGAGCTACCTATGGGCCACGAAACGCTGTATGAAGTGGGGGGGCCGCATGCGAGTGCAGCCACTGGGGACTTCGGTGGAGCTTCCCATAGGGGCCACGAAACGCTGTAAAGGGCGGGGGGCCCGCATGCGAGTGCAGCCATTGGGGACTTCGGTGGAGCCCCTTTGTTATGGGGCCACGAAACTCTCTACAGGTGGGAGAAAACACACGCGAGCGAAGCCACTGGGGCCTTCGGTGGAGCTCCCCATGCTGCCACGAAGCGCTGTATTGAGTGGGGAGGGCGCATGCGAGCGCAGCCACTGGGCCATTCGGTGGAGCTCCCCATGCTGCCACGAAGCGCTGTACTGGGCGGGGGTCCCGCATGCGAGCGCAGCCACTGAGGCCTTCGGTGGAGCTCCCCATGGGGCCACGAAACGCTCTATCGTGTTGGGGTCCCGCATGCGAGTGTAGCCATTGGGGCATTCGGTGGAGCTCACCGTGCTGCCACGAAGCGCTGTATTGGGCGGGGGTCCCGCATGCGAGCGCAGCCACTGAGGCCTTCGGTGGAGCTCCCCATGGGGCCACGAAACGCTCTATTGTGCTGGGGTCCCGCATGCGAGTGTAGCCCTGGGGCCTTCGGTGGAGCACCCCATGGGGCCACGAAACGCTCTAGTGGGCAGGGCTTCCGCATGAGAGTGCAGCCATTGAGGACTTCGGTGGAGCTCCCCATGGGGCCACGAAGTGTTGGTCAGCGCGGGGGAACCGCATGCGAGCGAAGCCAGTGGGGCCGTCGGTGGAGTTCCCGAGACCTTGTACTGGGCGGGTGGGGGCATATTGATAAGGGCAGAGGCATGGAGGGGAGCCCCCTGTGTGGCCACGAAACGCTGTACAGCGTGGACAACGTGGGGCTCCCGCATGCTAGAGCAGCCACTGGTGCCGTCGGTGGAGCTTCCTATTGGGCCACGAAACGCTGTACAGCGTGGGGGTCCCGCATGCGAGAGCAGCCATTGGGGCCTTCGGCGGAGCCCCTTTTTATGGGGCCACGAAGCGTGTGAGGGGTGTGCCACAGCGGGGGAGGAGGGGGAAGGAGGAGAGGAAAGGAAACGAGGGGCGTTGTTTTTTGTTCAAAACGTGGGACACAACACCACAGGATGGTTGAAACAAAAACGCGTTGTGGTACACACTCGTTGTCATGTTGCCGAAACGGTTCCCGAACCTGAACGTCGCCCACAGCAGGCCGATCGGGGCATACGCGCCGCCGTTCTGATGATCTCGTCAAGCCCAACCCGCCAGAGTACGCCTGACCTTCCAGAAGAAAAAACAGCAAGGTGGTAAAGGACAGGTCTGCTTGCGGAGGGAGGAGGAGGAGGAGGAGGAGGAGGAGGCAGGGAAGGAGGAGGAGGAGGAGGAGGAGAGAGTAGGAAAAGAATGGAGAAGGAGGAGGAGGAAGAGAAGGGAGAGGGAGGAGGAGGAATAAGAGGAGGAGGAAGAGGAAGAGGAAGAGAAGGAAGGAGTTGAGGAGAGGAGAGGGGCAGGCAGGAGGGATAGGAGGAGGCGGAGGAGGAGGCGGAGAGAGACGAGGAGGAGGAAGACGAGGTGAGGAGGAGGAGGAGGACGAGGAGAAGGGAGGGGAAAGGAGGGGGGGAGGAGGAGGAGCAAGAAGAGGAGGAGCAGGAGGAGGGACGCGGAGGACGAGGAGAAGGAGGAGGAAGAGGAGAATGAAGAGGAGGAGGAGGAGGAAGGAGGAAGAGAAGGAGGAGGAGGGGGAGGAGGAGGAGGAGATGGGGGGGGCGCGCTGCATCGCAAGCTCGCCACCGCGCTCGCGCGTGCGCACCGTTGGAGAGGCCAAGGGGGGCGCCAACTGAATCATCAGGATGAGTCGTTCTCCGAGAGCACATTTTTCATCCTTGCATATTCGGCCCATCCTTAGCCTCTATTGCTGGCCACTTCCTTCCAAAAGGCTTCAATTTGGGCGCCCAAGGTCCCTGCCTACCCACGGCGCGTCCGTGTGACCCTGTCGCGCAGTACTCGAAACGTTGATTTGGGCACCACTTGATGCTTGGAGGTCAGCAAGACCAACAACACGCAGGGATGCGGGGTGCAAAAAAAAGAAAGGAAAAAAAACAAAAAAAAAAAAAAAACACAAAAAAAAAAAAAAAAAAAAAAAAAAAAAAAAAAAAAAAAAAAAAAAAAAAAAAAAAAAAAAAAAAAAAAAAAAAAAAAAAAAAAAAAAAACTGGGGCGCACGGGGCTCCATGCACCGGGTGGTCCTGTCGATCCCCCAGCAGGAAGCCAAGCCAGTGAAGAGAACAGGGGCCCGACACGCGCCAGCCGCAGCACACGCCGCCGTGGATCGGTTTGCGCTGCCGCGCGCACGTCTGCATCTGCTCCCGGGCAGGCGGGCGCCGCAATACTGCGGACGGCACGACCATGGCGACGCGCGGCTGCCACAAGGGGGGCTCTCAGAAGGCCCAGCGTCCTGATGGCCGATCTGATCTGCTGAGATCGGGCGGCGAGATCTAGACATGTCATCATGTCCACCGCCCCTGGGCCAGGCCCACCGTGGGCCCATGCCTCCCTGTCCAAGCCAGGGGGGCGTATTCACCGATCCTGAGCCCATGATGGGCCTGGCCAGTGGCGGCGCATGTGCATAGATCTCGT
>CAUYUJ010015528.1:91623-109123 GCA_963575745.1 Prorocentrum cordatum | reverse complement strand
ACGTACGTGCGCGGCGCGAAAAGGAGAGCCACATGGTGAGAACGAGCCGCTTCAATCCGTGAAACTATTGCAGTTGTTATGTTGTGATGTGCATGGCACGAAGGGGAGAGCCAGACTAACCACCCGCCCTCAATCCGCGAAACTATCGCAGTGATTTGTTGACGAGTGCGCGCGGCGCTAAGGCGACAGCCACATTTTGGAAACAGCCCGCCCTCAATCTGCGAGATTGTTGCTACGTTTGAAAAAGAATGTGCGCGGCGCTCAGGGGATTGCCACATTTTGAAAACGAACTGCCCTCAATCCGCAAAGCTGTTGCAATTTCTGAAACCGAATGCGCGAGGCGCTCAGGCGAGAGCCACATGTTGACAAAGGCCCGCCCTCAATCCGTGAAACTCTTGCGTATTTGTTAAACGAATGCGCGCGGCGCTAAGGCGAGAGCCACGTGTTGGAAGCAGCCCGCACTCCATCTGTGCATCTGTTGCCAATGTTTAAAACATCAGGGCCATGAATGGTGAGGAAGTCTCAGGCGAAACGCCCGGCCCGCCCTTACGACCAGCTTCGGGGCAGGGAAGAGGTGTCTATCAGGAAAACGAATGGAGGAGGAGGAGGAGGAGGACGACGAGGACGAGGAGGAGGAAGAGGCGGAGCTGTCTTTGCGGTCGAGACGCCCGCCGACCCCGACGGCCCGAAAATCGACCCCTTCGTGCCGTGACGAAATCACGACGGAAGGTTTTTGGTTGTTTTCGGCCTCCTTTAGCTATCGCCAGGCCCAGGGACCGCCAAAAAGTGGATCAGGATGAAGAGCTGATCCCCGGGAGGAGGTCCAGACCCCTAGGGACCATTTTGTCAAACAAAAAAAACAGCGTCGGAGGTCTGTGTCCACACTCCCCAGATGTTGCCGAGGAACTCCTTGGC
The DNA here is from genome assembly GCA_963575745.1 of Prorocentrum cordatum. Lineage (NCBI taxonomy): Eukaryota > Dinophyceae > Prorocentrales > Prorocentraceae > Prorocentrum > Prorocentrum cordatum. Next base: position 108,208 of record CAUYUJ010015528.1, on the reverse strand, counting down.
CCAAGTCTGCGCCGCGGCCAGGCCCGAGTCTGCGCTGACCACCGTGGTGTTCGCGCGCTCCTGCGGGGTCGCCGCCGCTTGCGCTCTCACGAGCCGGCACGGACTCCTCTGTGGGCTCGGAAATCCGGCGGGCCAGAACGCCCGCCAGGCAGGGGACGCGTTCCGTGTCCAGGGTGCCTTCGCTTCGGGCATTTAGCCGGGTTGGTCCGCACTGGAGGTTGCCAGGCGATGAGGTTGCGTTTTGCTCGTCTAAGAGTTTCGCCTTGGATCAGGAGCCGTGCCAGCCCACACCAGGCTCGCCCTGCCTGTCCAAGATGTCCTAGCTGGAGACCAGGTCTTTGCGATCTACTCCGCCTCCTCGCCGACGGCAGCCTTGCCGTCGAAGGAACCACCCAGCACGCCCTCCTGGCCGCCCGCTCCCCACCTGGAGCCGCAGTCCAACAGGATAGTCTCCAGGGGAGGCACAGACACTCCTCCTCACCGTCGTCGCCCTCCTTCTCCATCTCCTCCTCCTCCTCCTCCATCTTCCCTTATCCTTCTCTTGCTTCCCTCCTGCATCCTCCCTCCACCTTGCTTCCTCGTTCCTCCTCCTCCTCCTCCTCGTTTCTCCTCCTCCTCCTCGTGTTCCTCCTCCTCCTCCCCCTCCTCCTCCTCCTCCTCCTCCTCCTCCTCCTCCGCCTCCTCCTCCTCCTCCTCCTCCTCCTGCTCCTCCTCCCTCGCCCGTCTTCTCGTGACAACCCTTCCTTGCGCGCTCCACAGGCCGCCATATACATCTCGATGGAGGACGGTGGAGGAGGGTATCGGCCCTAGCATGTCACCGAGGGGGAGAACCAAGAGAGTGAGGCCTCCTTCCCCGTCTTTTCCACTCCTTCCCCCCATTGTCTCCCTCCCACTGCACTAAATATCTCAGGAGTCGTTGGGGCACGCTTCCTTCCAGCAAGTAATTATGCGAAACAACAAGCACCTCAATCCTCCTCACCCTCCGCCTCCTCCTCCTCTCTCCCCGCCTTCCTCCGACTCCCCTCCTCATCCCTTCTCCCATCCCTCATTCCACTCATCATCATGTCCCCTCCTTACCCTAGGGCATAGTCGATCGTCCTCCTTCATCATTCGTCTTCTTAGTAGCATTCTTGCTATAAGTATAGGTAGTACTAGTCTTCTGCATTGCCCTTAAAACGAGTAGCATTGTTGGTGGCATCTGTATAATTATCCGTATCCTCCTAGGCAGAGTGCACGAATCGCATCCCGAGCAGAAACAGTTGCGCCGAAGATATTTGATCGTCTCACCACCGCTTGCGCGAAAGGAGGGGCCAGAGGAACACGGGCGGAGGTCTTAAGCGAGGGTGAGAGGGAGAGGGGAGGGGATCACAGAGGCCCCTGCAGTTTCTAACGTGCACAAAAAATGCCCGAGCAGTGCTCAAGATGGCCCAAAGGTGGCTTGCATTTCGGTGAGGGGGAGACGTGGGTTGAGGTGAGCAGGGGGAGAGGAGGAGGAGGAGGAGGAGGAGGAGGAAGAACATAACGCCTATGTTCCTAATCCCCTGTTGCTCTCGCTTCTCGGCCTTCCCTCTTCTCTTGGGCATCTCCTCATCCCGCCCCCCCTCCTGTGTGTCCCTTCGAAGGGGAGGGGGGAGGAAGGATCTCCATTGCTGTTGCGATCGCTATTGCATGTGCGTTTGTACTTGCATATGAAAGGTTAGCCAACGTGGACCGCAAACAGGAATGTCTTGCAACGTATGCGGTGCAGTCTATGTGGTGCAACCCATGTGGTACAATCTCTGTGGTGGAAAGGCAAAGCAATGCAAAAAAGATCGGTGCGAACCAACGCAAATCAATTGAACGAGATGCAAAGCAATCCAAAGCAAAGCAGGTGTGTATACATATATATATATATATATATACATACATATATTCACACATATGTGTGTAGTTGTGTGCATTCAGTTCTATACATGTATGCATGTATAAAGATGTATTTACACGCATACACGTTTACAGCCATGCAGACATACATACATACATACATACATAACAGACATAAATGTCTACACAGATACTGTTTTCTTGACCGTCGCCCCCTCCATCCGTGCCCAAAGCCCTCCAGATGTTCGATGGGCGCATGGCCAAGGAGACACGGGAGATCGAGGCCCGCGCTCTGGAACGCCAACGGATCTTGCCGGCGGCGCGAGGTCGTTGGAGCGCACGGGCCGTTCACCTCCACAGAGGCCGTGGAGGTGACTGAGGTCCGCGCTCTCTGGATGGCTCCAGGAGAGAGGCCCGCGCGGCTTTGACAAAGCGGGGCGCCGGAGCTTCTCCGACAAAGGCAGCGCCGTCCAGCCGCGTGGACGTCGCGCTGCTCGCGCCGCTCCTGGACGCATCGCAGCACCCACCAATCTCACTTCTTCATGCCAGCCGTAGCCCGGAGATTTTCCGCCGAAGGGAACTCCCACTGTCTGTACGCCGACGGTTTACGTTTTCCCACAATTTCCTCGCGCGCGCAGCTCGGTGATTCTCTGTCGAGGAGATGGCGGCAGAGACGTGGGACGGCCTTCGGTGACCACCTCGCAGCACGCAGGACTCAGGATGCTACGCACGTGCAAAGTAATTACACAAGGATTCAGACAAGCACGCGGGGTTTTTCGGCAGTGCACATTTTGCTTCCCAAGGACCTCGTGGGAGTCGTCTTCGGGCCGCGTTGGGCCATTTGTGGAGCCAGTTGTGCCGTCGAGTGCCCATATTGGGCCACATTGGGCCCATAGTGGCCGTCCGGGGCGCTCGTCGGGCCCGCCTGTTGCGTCTTGGGGCCCTCTGGGGTCGTCTTGTGGCCGTCTGCGGCCGTCTTGGGCCCTCCCGGGGCGCTCCAGAAGCAGGCCCCCCGGCGGGGCCACAACTTTACAAATATCCAACGTATTAGTACGATTATGCATACGTATCTGTAGATACAAATTTACACACACACACATATATATATATATATATATAACATATACATATAAGTTTGGTTATATATACGGGTACATATACATACAAACATACATGTTCATACACATATACATATATAAATATACAAATACACCTACACATACACATACATAGACCCATACACATACATATACATATACATATACATATACGTATACATAAACATATACATATGCATATACATATACATATACATATACATACACATACACATACAAATATACATCTACATATACATATACATATACATACATCGGGTGGTATTGGTTTCGGACTCGCCCCTTCTAGTGCTTGTGTGTGTGTTTGTTGTCTCCTGTCGTTCCTCCTCTTCGTCCTCCCCCCCCCCCATTCCTCATCCTATCCCCCTTGTTTTTCCCTGTCTGTCGTTTCACGCACACGTCGTCACCTCTTCCCCCCGCCAGGCTACAGTTTATCGCATGAGCTTGCCTATGGCAGGTCGGCGCGCACAGCGGTCCTGGTTTGCCCGGGGATTTTCTGATTCACGTTACCGTGCTAGTCACACCGTAGTGGGATTCAGTAGTCGCGCGCCCCCCTATGTATAGACACATACATTCATACATTCCTACATACATACATACATACACGCATACATGCATGCATGCATGCATGCATGCATGCATACATACACACATACATACACGCAAACATGCGTACATGCATTCATAGATTGCTGTATACATACTGGTACAACTGATGATAGACAATAAAAAGGCGGGCCGCATCGCCGCAGGAGCGGCGCCCGTTGACGGCTGCGCCACCCTGTAGCCGAGAACCTTCGCTCACTTGTCGGAGGGTCTGCACGAGCCACGCCAAGATTAACGATAACTGTGGCCAATCCCGAAGGGAACCAAGCGAACGAGGAAGCTGAAGATGAGGATGTAACTCCAGTCCTTGCCGAAGTGTGGCAGGATGAAAGCCGCCGCGGCGCACAGGCCGCTCGCGTTGAGGAACGGTCAGCGAACAAGCCGGGGAAAGCGGAGGCTTTGAAGATGACCACCAGGGTCCGGCACCACCTCGGAGCCTAGGCCCTTGCCGACAACCAGTGCGGACTTGTCGAAGATGAAGCCGGAGATCAGCTTCCTGCCCAAGAAGATTATGGGTTTGGCCCCGCAGACTTCGCTACGTGGCCCGTCACTTTCCTTGTGGACCTTGGGGAAGGGGCCAGCAGCGGAGTAGATACCACTTGCCGAATACTGCGACGCGTCGTGGCACCATGAAACTGTTGGTGCACGTGGTTCATAATCAACCGTATCTGGGCATATGAATCATGGGAGCTGTTGTCCCATTGCCGAGCGGGCCCCCCGGCCGAGGAGAACATGAAACACGAGTCGCCCACCACTGGGGCCGCGCACACTCGCCTCAAAGCCGCCGGGCCCGTTATGGAATCGACCACGCCACGCATACCTGGGACACGAACCCAGACCGAATGGCGAGCTCGGCGACCGTCTACAGCATAGCGCAATCAATCCATCTGGGTTTGGCAGACCAGGAGCTGTCAAACATGCGGGTTTGGCGGCCCTGCACGAGCCAAACCGAACGTTCGGTGCAGGAGCCACCTTCTGAGCCACCCGCGATTGATTGTCTCTCGCACTCGCGATGTGTATGTCTATATATAAATATAAAAAGAGAGAGAGAGAGAGAGAGAGAGAGAGATGGTCCTCTCTCTCTTGCTCTGTTTCCTTGGCATCGTTCGGACGTGTGCACTGTTTTCGGCGAGGACCATCGGGGAGCAGAATGGATCATATTACGAAAAAACAAGCGCACGAAATCGAGACATGCACGGGGAATGTACGTCCGAGCGATGGCAAGTTTCTCTTTCTCTCTCTCTCCTTCACGGAGGGCAGAGGTTCGGAGGGAAGCGGGTCCTGGAATTGTCTGCTGTTTGGGACTCGCTCAGGGCCCCCCCTGGGCCCCAGGATTGACAACATACTACTCAGGGTTAAAAGCTGGTTCTGGGAGAAGGCCTTTGGTTGGGTCCAGGACCCGTTTCCCTCAGGACCCGCTTCTGTAATGCCAATATCGTGTCTTTATCTCTTTCTCTCTTTCTCTCTCTCTCTCTCTCTCTTTCTCTCTCTCTTTCTCTCTCTCTCTCTCTCTCTCTCTTTCTCTCTCTCTCCCTTTCTCCCTCTCCCTCTCTCTCTCTCTCTTTTTCTCTCCCTCTCTCCCTTTCCCTCTGGTCGTCTCGGCCGCCGCGCCTTCGTGAAGCATTTGCTCGTGGCCAGGCGCTCGTCCCCTGCACGTTGCAGGGCAGCATTGCTGCAGCGTTTCGCAATAGGACAAAATGTGTGTGCCCCGTACCCCTGGTAAAAGAAATGGGGTTCCGCAGTGGTCCCAGCTCCATCCGATGGGTTCGAGACGCTTTGGTGGGGGTAGGGGAGGCGGAGGGAGGAAGAGGAAGAGCGGGGAGACAGCAAGAGGAGGAAGAGGAGGTAGAAGGCGAAAGGCGCTCGGGGGTCTGGCGAAGCAACTCTCCCTGCCATGGGCCTCGTTGCAGAAGCTACGCGGGCAACGCCGCAAACCTCGTGAGCGAAATCTGAAGCCGCATCCACGGCAGACCAAGGAGGACAAGGAGGAGTAGCAGCCGCTGGAGGAGGATGGACCTGTGAGTTCCTCACTCCCGAGCACGGGAGAATCTGGAGACACATTCTCTCCTGAGGCTCCGTGCATCACTTCGCCAAGCCGGAGGAGATGAGATTAGGGAGGAGGCATGAGAGGGAGGAGCCATGGCTTCACAGCCGAACGAACGAAACAGATCACGCAGTTCCAGACAGCCCCTGCCGCACCGACACCAACGGCTCATCCAGGCGGCAACATGTCTGCCATGTCTGGTGCGGATGTCGCACCGAAGGAGCCGCATTCGTGAGAGTGGCATGCTGCTCGGTTTATCAGCGCGCGCGGCGTGGCTCAGGCTCAGCGGAGGTGAGGGGGGCGAGGAGCGCGATCGCGGCAAGCCCAGACGAAGCAGGTGAGCCGAAAGCCTGGCGGAGGAGAACGTCGGACGGAAGTGGCGCAGGAAGAGGAGGAGAAGGAGGAGGAACATAAGCAATGATAATCCGGTGCCCTTGATTATCACACCAGGGGGATAATAAAGTTCGAGGTTCCGGGGGGATAGTACATGAATCGTCTTTGCAACTCGTATGTACGGAGATAGGGATGGGATGTTAGTATGGTATAGTGATACCCTGCTCGCTCTGGCGGGGCCTCCTTGAAGGGGTCGGAGGAACACGAAGCTTGAGTAATACTATCGTATAGCGATGCCCTGCTCGCTCTGGCGGGGCCTCTTTCGAGGGGTCGGGGGAGCACGAAACCTGAGAAATAGTACGGTATGGCGATACCCTGCTCGCTCTGGAGGGGCCCCCCTGGAGGGGTCGGAGGAGCACGAAACCTGAGAAACAGTATGGTATAATGATCCCTTGCTCGCTCTGGCGGAGTAGCAGGAGAAGAAGAAGAAGATGAACGAGGAGGAGGAGGAGGAGGAGGAGGAGGAGGAGCAGTCGGACCAGGATGAGGCAGAGGGGCGAAGGAGCAGCAGAATGAGGTAGAAGGGAAAAGAAAGAGGAGGAAGAGGAGAACGACCAGGAGGAGGATGGAACCTGATACTGCTCCTCCTCCGAAGGCCTCCGGGGACCTCCTCCTCCTCCTCCTCCTCCTTCTCCTCCTCCTCCTTCTCCTCCTCTTCCTCCTCCTCCTCGTCCTCCTCCTCCTCCTCCTCTCCTCGTCTGCCTCATCGTCTTGAATTTGCCCAGAGCTTCATGGATGGAGGGCGGCCCGTCTTCAAAATGTGGCTCTCGCCTCCGCGCCGCGCACACTCGTTGTAAGAAGTTCGCAGGAGTCTAACTGGTGGAGGGCGGCCCGTTTTCACAACGTGGTTCTCGCCGTGGGGCGGCCTGTTCTCACGATGCGGTTCGTGCTTTGACGCCACGCACGTCCATTCGAAAATGTTGTAAGAGCTTGACGGATGAAGGGCGGCCCGTTGTCAAAATGTGGTTCTCGCTTGAGCGCCGCGCACGTCCGTCTTAAGAATGAGCAAGAGCTTCAGCGATGGAGGGCGGTTCCTTCTCAAGATGTGACTCTCTCTATATATATATATATATATAGATTCGTCTCTCTCTCTCTCTCTCTCTTCAGCGCCGTGCACATTCTTTTGAAAAGTGTGAAGGAGCACAGTGTTTCGGCACGATGTCGGAATGTTAGGGCGCAACAGTCACGCTGATTCGCGGTGCTGAAGTCCCAACAATGGCGTTCTGGCACGCTTCAGGCTCGTCAGCACCATCATCATCATCATCATCACCACCACCATCATCATTATCATCATCATCATCATCATCATCATCATCATCATCATCATCATCATCATCATCATCATCATCATCATCATCATCATCATCATCGTCGGTCCTCCTCCCTCATCATCCTCTGTCGTCTCCTCTTGTGTTAAACTGTCCCTCTCCTCTCAGCTCTGCGCTTCGGTACTTCGATTTCGCGCCAGCTGGAGCGTCTCCTCCTGTACCTGCTCCTCGTCATCATTACCGTCCTCATCGTCGTCGTCAGCCTCGTCATCATGAGTCTCCTCCTGCTCCTTCTCCTCTCCTCATCCTGCTCAACCTTCTGCTCCTGCCGCTGCTCCTTCTCCTTCGCCTCCTCACTGGAAAAAGCTGCAGGGCGAGGAGAGCTGCTGGCCAGATTCTCCCGTGCTGCAGTCGCAGAGCTCAGGGGAGAGGGAAGGGGCGGGGCGCAGGCGGGCCGGAGAGTGGCTCACTCGGCTGCCGCCACGGCAACCCCCAGCGGCAGGAAGTTCCCGAGTTCACCAGGTCGGCGACGGAGAGGCGAGAGGGGGCGAAGGAGGAACAGGCAGAAGCGGAGAGGGACAGCGCGAGTGCCCCCATGCATCGTTGAGGGGACCTCCGAGCTGAGCCAGGTCTGTCAGCCGCGCGCCTCCCCAGGCGGCTCCACTGAGCGCCTTCCTGGGCGGTCTACTTCTCGGCCCTCCGCGGGCACGAGGCGCCTCGCGCCAGCCAGCGGCCGAGGCAGGTCGAGCCCAGTGGTTCGAGTGGCCACCGTGTGGTCGCCGTGTGGGCGCGTCGGGCGGACCCGACTCGTGTCGGGTATAGCCAGGACCCGGTCAGTGGTAGGGCCCTGGAGACCCTGAATGGGCCAGAATCGCTAAACCAGGTCTGCCGTAGCTGGTGTTTTTCCCAACCAACTTGTGTTGTTGGGTCCTCGTTTTGAAGAGACGGTCCCCGCGTTCCTCCTTCCTTCCTCCTCCCCCCTCCTCCCCCTCCCACACCCATTCTGGCACACCCCTCACACGTTTCGTGGCCCCATAGGGAGCTCCACCGAAGGCCCCAGTGGCTGCGCCCGCATGCGGTTCCACCCCCCATTCTGGCACACCCCTCACACGTTTCGTGGCCCCATAGGGAGCTCCACCGAAGGCCCCAGTGGCTGCGCCCGCATGCGGTTCCACCCCCCATTCTGGCACACCCCTCACACGTTTCGTGGCCCCATAGGGAGCTCCACCGAAGGCCCCAGTGGCTGCGCCCGCATGCGGTTCCACCCCCCATTCTGGCACACCCCTCACACGTTTCGTGGCCCCATAGGGAGCTCCACCGAAGGCCCCAGTGGCTGCGCCCGCATGCGTCCACCCCCCATTCTGGCACACCCCTCACACGTTTCGTGGCCCCATAGGGAGCTCCACCGAAGGCCCCAGTGGCTGCGCCCGCATGCGGTTCCACGTCCCATTCTGGCACGCCCCTCACACGTTTCGTGGCCCCATAGGGAGCTCCACCGAAGGCCCCAGTGGCTGCGCCCGCTGCGGCCCAGTGCGGTTCCACCGCGGTTCCACCCCCCATTCTGGCACACCCCTCACACGTTTCGTGGCCCCATAGGGAGCTCCACCGAAGGCCCCAGTGGCTGCGCCCGCATGCGGTTCCACCCCCCATTCTGGCACACCCCTCACACGTTTCGTGGCCCCATAGGGAGCTCCACCGAAGGCCCCAGTGGCTGCGCCCGCATGCGGTTCCACCCCCCATTCTGGCACACCCCTCACACGTTTCGTGGCCCCATAGGGAGCTCCACCGAAGGCCCCAGTGGCTGCGCCCGCATGCGGTTCCACCCCCCATTCTGGCACACCCCTCACACGTTTCGTGGCCCCATAGGGAGCTCCACCGAAGGCCCCAGTGGCTGCGCCCGCATGCGGTTCCACCCCCCATTCTGGCACACCCCTCACACGTTTCGTGGCCCCATAGGGAGCTCCACCGAAGGCCCCAGTGGCTGCGCCCGCATGCGGTTCCAACCCCCCATTCTGGCACACCCCTCACACGTTTCGTGGCCCCATAGGGAGCTCCACCGAAGGCCCCAGTGGCTGCGCCCGCATGCGGTTCCACCCGCCATTCTGGCACACCCCTCACACGTTTCGTGGCCCCATAGGGAGCTCCACCGAAGGCCCCAGTGGCTGCGCCCGCATGCGGTTCCACCCCCATTCTGGCACACCCCTCACACGTTTCGTGGCCCCATAGGGAGCTCCACCGAAGGCCCCAGTGGCTGCGCCCGCATGCGGTTCCACCCCCCATTCTGGCACACCCCTCACACGCTTCGTGGCCCCATAGGGAGCTCCACCGAAGGCCCCAGTGGCTGCGCCCGCATGCGGTTCCACCCCCCATTCTGGCACACCCCTCACACGTTTCGTGGCTCCATAGGGAGCTCCACCGAAGGCCCCAGTGGCTGCGCTCGCATGCGGTTCCACCCCCCCATTTCGGCACACCCCTCACTCGTTTCGTGGCCCGGGGGCGCCACCGAAGAATATATCCACAATTGCGGTATTCACAACTACGTATGGTTGGGTCTTTCGTCAGGCTAATTTCGGGTGACGGCAGTTTTGGTTAGTGGAACGGGGCGGGGGGGGGAGCGTCCCCCAGTACACGTCACTAAACCAGGTCCCACGAAGCCCAGTTTTGCCAACGCCCGATCGTGGTGCTCATCGCTGCACGTCAGCTGAGCACGTGCCCTGATCACGCCACAGCTCCCGGTGTAGACTCCTCAATCTTCGCCCAGTGCTCTCCTCGCAGACTTGGACATGGGCGGGGGGGGGGACGTAGCAGCGGCCGCCGGTTCCGAAGCTGAGGTACAGGATCGAGGGGCCCATGGCCTACGCCACCACAATGAACCTACAGTACAACCAGGACTCGGGGCAGGTACCGAGGTGAAGCACGGCCAATCACACAGGTAAGAAGTTGCTTTCCCCGCAGGTCCTCCCCATAACTTCTTCAATGTATATATATATGTGTGTTCAGAGCCACTCTCAAGACACCTGGGTTGACTCAAAGATGCGTCCCTGATCCTTTTCGTTGTGGGATCTGTTGTTGCAGATATGGACTGGAAGGATGGGGAGAGCGATGCAAGGTGACAGAGATTGAAGGACACCTAGAGACATATCACTAAGCCTCCTTGTCCGAAAGCACTGCCACACATATCTGCCAATGAGCTGTAGACAGTTGTGCAGCAACCCTGTAATTAGAGTGGCACGAGGTTCGCATTGCATGATTGTTGAGGTGCCTCTTGAAGGTGTATTCGAAGACATTTGGCGGAATCTTGGGAGCCTACCGGAGGCTTCCTTGCGGCCCTTCGGAAGCCTATGGGGGGCACAAAGTGCATTGATTGACAGATTGTTTTAGTTGGTTCCTCACTGGTTCACTCACTGTTTTGCTGACTTGCTGATTGACTGGTCGCACGCGTTAGCAGGCAGTCTTCATTTCGGCAGCAGGGTGCGCAACCTATGGCGCACCCGTTAGCAGCCAGTTCCATGTTCGGCCACTGAGTGGCAATTGATGGTGCACGTGTGTTGCAGGCAGTTTTTTTCGCCGCCGACAACACAACCTATGGCACACTCGTTAACAGGCAGTTGTATGTAAAGGTTTCCAATGTTGCGGCCGACCTTGAATGAGCTTGTGGGTGAGGAGGGGTACTTGACAATGGCAGGCGGACCGATCCTGCAAACAGAGGCAGAAGCACGCAACGGAAAACGGCAGAACTCAGGGGAATTGTCAACCATCTCGATAGCAATCCAGAAACACCGAGTTACAGGTAAGAGGGCATACTGATGGGAGTGTCAGGTGAATTTGGGAAACGCTGCGAGTAAACAAAGCAAGTCGTGAATTCAGAGTGTCAGGCGTGCAGAGGAGGCTGGAGGTCATGTCGAAACAGTTGGAATTCACATAATATCACGGGCGTGAAAAAAAAAAAACGCCCCGACCGTGGTTTACGAGGCGCTGTGCGCTGAACCTCCTGTGGGCTGACAGGGTAAACCCTGCATATCGCGCGTGTTGCGCGGCGTCCTGGCGGCTCTCTGGCTTTTGGGAGCTCCCAGGAGGTTTACGGACCACGCAATTGTAACCCAGGGTAGGAGCGTTTGGGCATCCCTCAATAATACATTTTCTGGATAGAGTACAATAAACCTGTGCCAGAGTACCAGAGCCCCAGGCCCTGGGCTGGGCCACCCTCCCGGCTTTCCCGCCCCCCCCTTTGAGCACCCCCGCGCTACCCCCACGGCCGCCTTGGCCACTTTTGGGGAGCACGGACGACCGAGGAGAGCGGCGCAGCAGACGGCCCCAGAGGCCCCCAAGGTGATCGTTTTGTTTTTCGTTGTTTTGCCGATCGGCGCGGGCCCTCGCACCCCCACCCTCCCCCTGTCTTTGGCTTTTTGTTGGGCGCCTGATTCGAGCGGGTGAGTCTCCCCGCAGAGGACGCACTGGCGCAAACAGTCGCACTAAGCAGAGGTCCAGAGCCAGACCCCCCCCCCTCCTCCCCCCTTTCCTCCCAATGTCAAAACGCGGAATTATTCACTGCGTGGGGATCCCCATATGTGCATCTCCTTGCTGGCGCTCCCTTGGTGGTGGGACTCGGTGAGGACGAATCTGGATTTAAGTTGGGATGAGTAGCTCTCTATCCGATCTCATATGATATATATGTATATATATATATAATATATTTTATATCATGATTATATATATATATATATATATGAAATATGATATGTTTGAATTAATAGTTTAATGAATAGATAATGCATAATGAATATATATAGAATCTGTATATATGATATATCTCTATCTATCTTATGAATCTATCTATGTTGAATAAATAGTATATATGAAGAATATAGGGCAAGAAGAGATATGCGGTTGATCGAGGAGAAGAAGATAGACAACGAGAGAGATAAGATATAATAGAGCGACGGCTCCTATGCTCGCCCTGACATCTCGCTATATCATCTTAGAAAATATAGACTCGTCTCGTGAGCTATGATTCATGTTCCTCTTATTAGTATCGGATAGATCGAGATAATATAGACATAATCTCTCTATCTCTCTCTCTCTCTTTCTCTCTCTATCTCTCTCTCTCTCTCTCTTATCTCTCTCTCTCTCTCTCTCTCTCTCTTTCGCTCTCTCGCTCTCTCTTGCTCTCTCTCGCTCTCTGTCGCTCTCTCTCGCTCTCTCTCTCTCTCTCTCTCTCTCTCTCGCTCTCACTCGCTCTCTCTCGCTCTCTCTCGCTCTCCCTCGCTCTCTCCCGCTCTCTCTCTCTCTCTCTCTCTCTCTGCTCTCTCTCTCTCTCTCTCTCTCGTCTCTCGCTCTCTCTCTCTCTCTCTCTCTCTCTCTCTCTCTCTCTCTCTCTCTCTCTCTCTCTCTCTCTCTCTCTCTCTCTCTCTCTATCTCTCTATCTCTCTCTTTCTCTTTCTCTTTCTCTTTCTCTTTCTCTTTCTCTTTCTATTTTTGTTGTTCTCTCTCTCTCTCTCTCTCTCTCTCTCCCCCCAGCCTCATCCTCCATTCTATTCATCCCACTCCTCCTCTGACTACTCTCTCTATCTCTCTCTTCATCTTCTATCTCTTCTCTCTTCTCTCTCTCTCTTCTCTCTTCTATCTGCTCTCTCTCTACCTCTCTCTTCTCTCCTCTCCTCTCTCTTCTCTCATTGTCTCGCCTGTCTCTCCTCTTCACTCCCCCTCTCTCTTCTCTCTCTCTTCTCCGCTCTCCTTCTCTCTCTCTCTCTCTCTCTCTCTCTCTCTTCTCCTCTCCCTCTCTCTCGCTTTCCTCTCTCTCTCTCCTCTCTCTCTTTTGCTCGTCTCTCTCTCTCTCTCTCTCTCTCGGTCACGGGGCTCGTGAGATCAGCCAGGTGGCTCCCCCTTGGGGCTCCCAAGTGATGCCCCTGGCAGCGTTTTGCGACCATGAGGCTCTCAAGAGATACATGTTGGGGACGCCAAACGGCAATTCTAGCTGAGGCGTCCCGCCAAAATCGGCGCGAACGGGCTCGTGAGATCAGCCAGGGTGGCTCCCCCTTGGGGCTCCCAAATGATGCCCCTGGCAGCGTTTTGTGACCATGAGGCTCTCAAGAGATACATGTTGGGGCGCCAAACGGCAATTCTAGCTGAGACGTCCCACCAAAATCGGCGCGAACGGGCTCGTGAGATCAGCCAGGGTGGCTCCCCCTTGGGGCTCCCAAGTGATGCCCCTGGCAGCTGCCATGCGTCTCAAGAGATCATGTTGGGGGCGCCAACGGCAATTCTAGCAAGATGAGTCCCACCAAAACGGCGCGAACGGGCCGTGAGGCAGGGTGGCTCCCCCTTGGGGCTCCCAAATGATGCCCCTGGCAGCGTTTTGTGACCATGAGGCTCTCAAGAGATACATGTTGGGGGCGCCAAACGGCAATTCTAGCTGAGACGTCCCACCAAAATCGGCGCGAACGGGCTCGTGAGATCAGCCAGGGTGGCTCCCCCTTGGGGCTCCCAAATGATGCCCCTGGCAGCGTTTTGTGACCATGAGGCTCTCAAGAGATACATGTTGGGGGCGCCAACGGCAATTCTAGCTGAGACGTCCCACCAAAATCGGCGCGAACGGGCTCGTGAGATCAGCCAGGGTGGCTCCCCCTTGGGGCTCCCAAATGATGCCCCTGGCAGCGTTTTGTGATCATGAGAGAGTGTGAGTGTGAGCTTAACTTATCTTATCTTATCTTGAAATCTCTTCTTATCATATATTGTGCTATCTTATCTTATCTTGTAGTATATTATCTTGTCTTGTCTTATCTGGTGATTATCATTGGGAGGAGGGAGGCGCGAGCGGGAGGAAGAAGGAGGAGGAGGAGTGGGAGGCGTCAGAGTAATAACAAGAACCCCAATCCTTAGGATATGGGGAATAAACAAACGCTCACAAGAGACCCTCAGAAGGCTCCAAGATGCACCCCGAGAGCGACCCCAAATGGCCAAAATTGCTTCACGCCTTAAGGCAAACGTAGATTCGTAGCATGTTCGCTGTTTGAATCTTCACGGCGTCCAAGACGGCCCCAGAGGCCCCCAAGATCGCCTCAAGACGGCCCAAGAAGTCCCAAGGAGGGCCCCAAGACGGCCCCAGAGAGCCCCAAGACGGTCCAAGAGGCGTCCACCCTGGAGCACCCCAAGAGGGCCTCAAGTCGGCCCAGAGAGGCCCCCAAGACGGCTTCCGACGGCGTCAGACGGGCCTGGAGGCCACCAAGACGGCCTAAGATGTCTCCAAGATGGCCCAAGACGGCCCCCAAGAGGTCTCCAAGACGGCGCAAGAGGGGGAGCCCGAACTCAAATTTCGAGCCTTCCGCCCCAAGTGGACCCCCCCGACGGGCAGCAGGCCTCCAAGAGGCCCCCAACCCAGGGGCCCCAAAAGAAAACCCAAGAGGCCCCCAAGAGGCTGGAACCCCTCCAGGTGCGTCCGGCTATGCTGGAGGCGCCCAGAGGTTCTCCACTCTTCTTACAATGGAGACCCATGCCAAGAAACACCCTGCTTGCCTCCAGGGTGCCTTGGGTTTCGATGGTTTTGCTATGGAAAGTGTGACGTTCCCACACCACAAATCGATGGACGTCCTGGGGTCTCAGAGTTGAGTTTCTTGTGGAAGGTTTCTTGTGGTCGGGCCCCTAGTGTAACCTCTTCCGAGTCGGCCGAAGCAACGGGGGCTCGGAAGGGAAGGGGTCAGTTGCAGCGGCAGGGACTCCCAGATGTCGTCCTCCCCCTCTGGCAGAAGCTTCAGAACTCGCTACACGAGGCGCCCAAGAAGCCTGTGAAGAAGCCCCTCACTTCAGGTATACAAGACGCTTCTGACCGAAAACTCAGGCGCGGTGGCAGTACGGCCGAAGGCCATAGATAAGCAAACAGTTGGACTGGCGACGGACCCATCCCCATGCAGTCACGTGTAGATAGCGGGCTGTTGCGGAGCAAGCGTGCACAGGCGCGCTGAACTCCGTGTGGGGCACGATCCGCGTCAAGGGGGTGCCGAATAATCCAGGTGTCCTCGCGCGAACCCGCCAATTGAGGCCGCAGGTGGAGCTCCTTACGGGGCGCGACCCGTGTGAGGCATGTGCGGAACGCCATGCGAATTGACCCATTGGAGCCATATTTGGAGTTGGTTCCAGGGCACGATTCGCGTGAACAGTGTGCCTACATGGGCGGATGGACGATTTGCTAATTTTGTCTATGCGGCCGTCGGTGGAGCTCCTTGTGGGGCACGATCAGTGTGAGAGGTGTGCCGAATTAAGTAGGGGGCGGGATGCGAACCTTGTCTCTGGGGTTGTGGGTGGTGGTCCCTGTGGGGCACGTTCCGCGTGAGGGATATGCCTCAATGGGTCGGGGGGGCCGCTATGCAAACCTCGCCTCTGGGGCCGCCGGTGGAGCTCCCTTTGGGGCACGATCAGTGTGAGGGGTGTGCCGAAGGAGGTGGGGGGATGGGATGCGATCCTTGTCTCTGGGGCCGTGGAACTCCCTGCAGGGAACGATCCTTGTGAGAGGTGTGCCGACGTGAGTTGGGCGGCACTGCGCTAAGTTTCCCTTCAAGTGCGGCTACCTGCGGGGTAGCACTGTCCGAGTGTGCCGCTACGCAATGGGGCCGTAGGTGAAGCTCCTTGTGAGGCACGATCCTTGTGAGGAGTGGAAATAGGCAGCATACATGCATGCACAGGTATGGTTGGACCATGACAGCGGCTGTATAACAAGAGACCGAGCGGATAGGTACCAGTGGAAGCAGGCAGCATGACAAGCACATGGCCTGCACGCTTCGGAAGTCGGCGGATCTGGTGATACGAATGACGCAATCAAATACATAGAGCAATTCGTGGATGTCGTAACACTTAGCGCAGCCCATAGAGCAAAACGCAGATGGCGCAACCCATGGCGCCCCGCATGAATGGCACAATCGAGGCACTACCCACGGATGACACAGCCAGTGAATGCCGCAACCCAAGGCGCGACCCGTGGGTGGCGCGCCCCATGCCAGAATGTATTGTCCAACCAGCGTTGTGTTGGCAACAAGGTGAAGAGATTGGCTTGCGCGGAGACGGCAGCGGCGTCTCGTCCTGATCCACACTTCTTCCTCATCCTCCTCCTCCTCTTGGTTTCTCCTCCTCCTCCTCCTCCTCCTCCTCGTCCTCCTCCTCCTCCTCCTCCTCTTCCCCCTCCTCCTCCCCCTGCTCCTGCTCCCCTTCTCCATCCTTCTCCTCCTCCTCCTCCTCCTCCTCCTCCTCCTCCTCCTCCTCCTCCTCTTCCCCCTCCTCCTCCCCCTGCTCCTGCTCCCCTTCTC
>CAUYUJ010015528.1:0-91523 GCA_963575745.1 Prorocentrum cordatum | reverse complement strand
AAAGTGGAGGAGGAGGAAGAAGAAAAAGAAGAAGAGGCAGAGGAGGAGGAGGAGCAGGAGGAGCGTGTAGGAGGAGGAGGAGGAGGAGGAGTTGGAGGAGGAGGAGGGGGAGAAGGAGGAGCAGGAGGAGCGTGGAGGAGGAGGAGCGTGGAGGAGGAGCGTGGAGGAGGAGGAGGAGGAGGAGGAGGAGGAGGAGGAGGAGGAGGAGGAGGTGGAGCGGGGAGGTGGAGCGGGGCCTGGCATTGTGGAGGCCGTTCCATGCAGAGTGCCCAGGCTGTCCCACCCTCCGACTCAGGTCATGCCTCCTGCTCCATCCGCCTCGATCCTCTTCGATCGTCGATCCTCCGATTCTTTTCGATCGTCGATCCTCCTTGATCCTCTCTGTCCTCTCGATTTTCTCGATGCTCCTCGACCCTCGGCCCTCCTCGATACCAGCATCCTCGATCCTTCTCGATCCTCCTGTCTCTCCCTCGATCCCATGCACCCCCTCCTGCTTCCCCCTCTTCCTCGATGCTGCTGTCCCAGCCTCGCCCTTCTTCGACCCTTGCTCCGCGCCTTCGTCCGTGCCTCCTGTCTCCTCTGCTTGCCCCCTGCTCTCCATCCTCTCTCCACCCCATCCTCGTTCCTCCTCGTCCTCCTTCCCATCCTCATTCCTCCATATCCTCCCTCCTCCCTTCTCCCCTCTCTTCCTATTCCTGCTCTTCATCCTCCGCCTCTTATTCGAACAGTATGGAATTCGCGGGATGGTGCAACACATGTCCGAGGGGCCAGGGACCCGTGCATCTCCTGCCGGCAGGCTTAGCAGAGACAGCTTGCTGCATCTTCCAGCCGCTTCCCTCGCTGCCGCCATCGTCCGCTGTCGTTCCCGCCCTTGCCCTCGCGCCGGTGTTTCCGCGTATGCCGCTTTCCGCCTCTTCTCGTCTTCTCTTGTGCGCGTCTTGCTCCTCTCGGCCTCGTCTCCACCGCTTGCCATGCTGGTCTCCTATCATGACACGTTTATGCTGTGGCAGCAACATGCGCATCCTCCAGCTCGGATCTCGCAAGCTCGCATGGTATGGGAATACTTAGGCTGGAGGTGTCTGGGCTCGGCGGACTTGGGCTGGCGAGCGTGTCCGACCCCTGCCACTTTCTCTGGCCCTGCTGAGGCGAATCCTGTGCTCCCTGCTGGACTTCCGTCTGGCATGCCCCTCTACAGGACGAATATTCAAAAATCAATCAACAAATAGTCTGGGCACGATGTTTTTTTTTAACTATTTTTGCAAATTGTTCTGCATTTGTGAAATTTAATGTTTCGTCCAAATTCCGCCTGTAGGGGGACACGCCCGACCTAGTGCTAGACGCCCTGGACCTGAGAGACTTAGAGAGACGAGAACCCTGTGCCCCTGCATCGCTCTCTGGATCTGGTGGATTCGGAGTGGCGATGCTCCTATGGCGCTGCCGCGCTTTCAAGACCTGGAATGATCAGAACCCTGTGCCACTTCCAGACTCTTGTTTCCATCGTCCTCCTCGTCGTCGCCACCGTCGTCGCCGTCGCCGCCGTCGTCGCCGCCGCCGTCGCCGCGGCCGTCCGACCGACCACGGCCCGCTCACGATAGGCCCCCGGGAGCTTCGTCCGGGCGCGGCGGCGCAAACTCCCCTCGGAGGCGACTAGGACGAGGATAAATCCGTTCCAGAGCGTTCCGGAACGCTCTCAGAGCGTTCCAGGGCGTGCCGAGAAGGCTGCGACGCCCGATACGTTCTCCAGAGCCGCCCGATCTCAGGGATTCTCGATGTATCCTCGCCCGAATTTTTATCCTCGCGCTGGCTTCGTCGTGTCCCCAGAAGCGCCCGACGACGAAGACGCCTGGCCCCCGAGACGTCGGCGGCGGCGTCGTCGTCGCCGCGAGGGCCCGCCCTGGGGCGCCTGGCCGCCCCCGCCCGGCGGCGACGGGCCGTGGCGCCCGCCCGGCGGGCCGCCGGGCGACGCGGGCGCCGGACCCCCAGCGCCGCGCGCCGCGGACGCCGTCCTCTCGGGTTCGACTGGACACGAGAGGTCTAGGCTTGCTTAAGTCGGGCCTGTCCCTCTACAGGAGGAAGATTCAAGAATAGTAGAAAAAATAGTCAGGGGATCATTTTTTGAATAGTTTTTCACCGTTTTGGAGTATGTTTTGAATCTGTTTTATTTCTCGTCGAAGACCCCACTGTAGGGGGACACGCCCGACTTAATTCTAGGCCTCCTGGACGGGGTCCGAGTAGATGGGGTCGGAGGATCGCGCCGCTTCGCCGACGCATCGACGATGCGGCTGGATGCGGAGCCCGACTTTCTCCGCGCCGACGTCGCGATGCATCGCCGATGCATCGGCAGTTCATCGCCGATGCATCGCCGATGATCGCCGATGTATCGCCGATGCGGCGCGATCCTCCGACCCCATCTACTCCGACTCCATCCAGGAGGCCTCTAAGAGTGACCTTTCGCCGGAGTGACCTGTGGTTCAGGAGGTAAAGAAACACACAGACACAATTAATCGTCGACTCCCTCCCAGGAAAATATGCAAAAATATGGGAAGTGTGGGGGGGGGAAACGTTTTATTAGTGTGTATTTATTTGTGTGTCCCGGGGCCCCTTCAGTGGTGTGGGCCCACTGGGGCACCCTGATCGCCGAGCGCGAAGCGGTATAGCAGCGGCCTGCGCGCCCAGGCTTGGCCTATACCCGCGGCCCTCGAAGTCCGCGCACCGGAGGTCGCTCTCGCCCAGGCTCACTCCTCTTGCGTGTAGCCGAGGGGTGGCGTTGGCCATGCCTGCCGAGACCGTACGTTCAGGAGCGTTTGCTCGGCGTGTGTGAAGGGGCCCCAGGACACACAAATAAATACACACAGATAAGATATTCCCCATATTTTCCCATATTTTCTGGGGTTTTGTCTTCCCCCCACTTCCCATATTTTCCCCTATTTTCTGGGGGATCGACGATCAATTGTGTCTGTTTTTTTTTCCCCCTCCTGAGTGTGGCGCCGCCGCTCCGGCATCACATGCATCCCCGCGCCGGCCTCCCTGGTCTAGAGCGGCCTCCCGCCGGCCTCCCCCCTCGCGCCCGTGTCCTCTTCCCCGTCGTGCCTCCATTCGCTCCCCGTGCACCCCACCGCGTGCTGACCGGCACCTGACCTGCGCCCGCGGACGTCAGAAAAACAATTGGCGCCGCTTCTGGTCCACCACTAGGGGGCCACATGCGAACCCTACCCCTACCCCCCACGATTTCTGAGGGGGAGGGGGAGGGTTCACTTCCCTCGGGAGCTCCCGAACGAAGTGAACCCTCCCCCTCCCCCTCAGAAATCGTGGGGGGTAGGGGTAGGGTTCGCATGTGGCCCCCTAACCACGCATCGGCGCGACGCACTATAGCCACTTCCCCAGGTCCCCGATCGTCCACGTCCCGAGTTCTCCTGGCCTCCCGCGCCCCGCGGAGCGGAGCGGCACGCGCTTCATAGGCTTCCGGGGCCCGGCGCGAGGCAGGGCCGCCCCCGCGCCACGCGCTATAAGCAAGCGCCTCTGGCCGTCGTGTGTGACCATTGTCGTTTGCTTCGTCGAAGGATTGCAAAAAAACCCAGGATTGCAAAAAAAAAAAAAGGATTGCAAAAAAAGGATTGCAAAAAAAAAGGATTGCAAAAAAACCCAGGATTGCAAAAAAAACAGGGATTTGCAAAAAACCAATGTTTTTTTGCAATCCAGGGTTTTTTTGCAATCCTTCGGTACTTCGCCACCGGTTTCAAGAAGGCGCTCCTTGGCAAGTTCGTCGACTTCGACACCGCCTGGCTCCGAGGCTCTGCCTCCTCCCGGCCTCGTTCTGAGGCTGCGCCCCCCTTCTCCTGCCCCTTCTCTGCGTCATTCAAGCTCTGCGCGGCCCGCGTAGCTTCGACCGGAAGAGGTGCGCTCTCGACCCGCGGATCGAAAAGAGTGCAACCATTGTCGCCGCATGCAGGAGGCGTGGGAGTTTGACATTTGCTGGCCCAGGGTGCCCCAAAGGGATCCACAGTCGCTGCCTCCCGGGGCCCTGGACACCCGGCCCCCCCAGGTGGTGGAGATGCATGAGGTCTAGCCTCGCGTGCCTGGAGATCTCTCGCCGCGAGCGATCAGCCACGTCGCGAGGGATCACGACTGGAGCCCTCGAGCCCTCGACACCGTCGTTCAGGGGCATTTCTCAAGCCAGATAGCCCCCATGGCCCGCGACTTGGCGAGAACGGTTGAGGCGGAAAAGATCCGACGCTGGGGTCTCAGGGCTCGTTGATCCAGGGCCGCCCAGCCCAGTTGGGCGGCTCCAGCAAGGCAGAACGGGCCTCGCCATCGCGGCATCGGGTGCTGGACATCATCTCGCCTCTGGCGGAGGTCTGTGGAAGGTTGGCCTGAAGGCTGCAGGCGCAGAATGAGCGCGGCTCTGCCTTAGTGGAAGGCGGCGGAAGCAAAACATGCCTCCCCGCTGGATGTGCTAACCGTTTGGGATTGTGTTCCCAGAGCTGGCCGCATTGATCCAGGCTGGGCAAATGGGGTCGGAGGATCGCGCCGCATTGCCGCTGCGTCGGCGATGCGGCGCGTTTTGGCGGAGCCCGATGTTATTCGTTCCGAAGTCGCCGACGCATGAGCGATGCGGTGCGATCGTTCCACCCCATCAGCCCTGGTCTCCTTTGGACGGCCTCGGATGAGCGGGTCTCGCTGTGTCTGATCGGCACCACCGAAACAATGTTATGTGTACGACCACCCTTCGGATAATAAGGAGGTTGAAGGGAGGGGACATAACCAACTGCTGGCAACTGCGATGGGTGTGATGATTACGATGCTGGTGACGCACCATCGAGTTGGCGACGACGCGTGATGACGATGTTGGGCCGCGATGCGATGTCACACGATCGGCCCCGCTATCGAGCTCGCTCGATCGATCTCACTATCGACCTCACGGCCAGTCTTAGTATCGATGGATCCAGCGATCGATCCCATCAGCGATCGATTCCACAGCCGATCTCACATTTTATCTCATTATGGACCCTACGATCGATTTTACTATCGATTTTTCTCGGACGATCTTACTATCGGTTGAGGAGGCCTTGCGGCCGATGCCGCAGACCCTGCAGACGACGACGCTGACCACGACGAGGTAGAAGGAGGAGGAGGAGGAGAAGGAGGAGGAGGAGCCGCATGGAGAGGAGACGGGGGAGGACGCGGAGGATGCGGAGGATGTGAAGAAAGAGGAGGAGGAGGAAAAGGAAGGGGGGGTGACGAGGACGCGGAGAAGCATGGGGAGGTGGATGCAGAGGTTGAGGGGGTGGGAGCACTTGGGGGGGGGCTGGCCCACCAGGCGGGACGTGGCATTCTGGCACTCCGCTTATCCGCAAGCGCGATGGCGGATTTTTGCCGGGAGGCGAATGACTACAGAAGTCAGACGGTCTCCATGTGTTGCGCAGGGAAGGGCTATTTGATTGTGTGAGAGATGCACATTGTCACTCGCACGGTGTACCAATTTGCAGGATCTGGATGGCGGGGAGATCGCCATGGAGTCGCCATCTACCAGCATGCGGGGGAGTGTCGCCACTAAGACATGGGGCAGTGCGGCCACCATGTTACTGTGTGTACACGGTTGGGCTGCCGACGACGAAGACGCTGACGTGGGTGACAAATCATCAGGGATGCTTGTTGGGGTCTTTTCGAAGCGCTATTGGGGGCCTTTGTGGGGCAGTGGAAGGTCCTCTTGGGAGGTTCTTGGGGGCCTCTTGTGGGACTCTTGCGGAACTCTCGGGGGCCTTTTGGTTCCTCTTGGGAGCTTCTCGGGGCCGAGGGCTCGAAATGTCCGTTCTGGTCCCTCGTTCGGGCATTCTCTCGGCGTCGTTTTGGGGACCTATTGGGCCATCTTGGAGGTGTCTTGGGCCGCCACGGAGTTCTGTGGAGCCGTTTTGGTCCCTTCCTGGAGGCCTCTGGGACCGTCTTTATTGGGCGATTTGGGGGGCCTCTTGGGCCATCTTGGAGCGTCGGAAAGCGGAAGGGGCGACAACGCTGACGCGTTTCAGAAGCCACCGGGGAATCGACGAATTTCCATGTAGGGGCCCGTTTGGGGGCGCTCCTGGAGGCTCCTTGGGGCGCTTTGCAGGCCCCTGGTGGGACCGTCTGGAGGCCGCCCAGGCGCTTAAGGGGCCTTGTTGGACCGCCTCTGGAGCCTCTCGGGGCCCTCTTGGCCCGTCGCCTAGGATTTGGGCGCTTTGCAGGCCCCTGGGGCCGTCTGGAGGCCGTCGAGGCGCTTCGGGGCCTTGAGCCTCTCGGGGCCCTCTTGGCCCGTCGCCCCGGGGGGTTGAGGAGCCCAGCGGCCGCCGCCCCCGGGGGGGCGGCTGCGTCGGGCCCCCGGGGCCCCCCTATAAGGGGCCCCCCCCGGGCCCCCCTTATACTTAAGTCGGGCCTGTCCCCCTACAGGGGGATTTGCGACGGAAAAAAATCAAAAACATAGAAAATAATAACCAAAACATGTTTGAGTATTTGTTTGACCTTTCTGTTATCAGTGGGGGGGTATTTTTTTCATTTTTCGTCGAAAATCCCCCTGTTGTAGGGGCCCCCCCGGGGCCCCCCTGGGACCTGGGACTCCCCCCCCTCCCCGGCGGGGGAGGGATCACAGTGGCAGGGGCTCGGGAGCTTTGAGACGGGGGTCAAAGCAGACGGGGGTCAGCCAGAGCGCCCGACCTTGCGGGATCCTGCACGACCAGGGTCGCACATGACTCGGGCTTGGCAGCAGGATCCCGCAGGATCTTGCAGGATCCTTCGCATTGACCCGGGTTTGGGTGCAGGGTCTTGCAGGATCCTGCAAGGCCCGACTGACCTGGGTCTGGATTGACCCGGGTCAGAAGATCCCCGAGGGACGGGGCTTCCTTTCGACTCAAATACGACGTTATTGGATTTCGTTTGACCTGGCGCGCTCGACGGCGCGGGGCTGGCGCGCTCGTGGAGGAGACCCCAGGGAAGAGTGGGAGGAGCGGCGACGGGCCCAGGGAAAGGCGGGGCGCAGGGAAATGGGGCGACACAGACGACGACCAACGCATGATGAAGTCGACGGCTCGAACAAAGAAGCCCCTTCACACACGCCGACAGGGTCGGCGGATTTCATACTCGTTCTTTGAAGCGCTTTCAATTAATCTCACAATCGAGTTCACAATCGATCCCACTATCAATCTCACTGTCGATCCCGCAATCGATCGCACCATCTACCTGACGATCGGTTATACTATCGATGCAACTGTCGGTCTCACCATCGATTTCACTACCGCTCGCACGATCGATGCGACTACCGATCTCACTATCGACCTCGCTATCGATCCAAGTATCGATTTCACTTCCGATATCACCACAATTCGATTGTTATCGGTTTTGCTATCGATCTCACGATCGATCAGGACACCATCGGGGCACCACGGCGGGACACCGCGGGACACCGCTGGACACTAGGGGACACCGCGAGACACCACTGGGACGCCGCGGGACACCACGGGACACCACGGAAAACCACGGAAACACCATCGGGACACTACGGCGGCACACCGCGGGACACCATTGGGACAACCGCGGGACACCACGGCGGGACACCCCCAGCCACCGCGCGCCCACCAGATCCTTCCTCTCGCGCGCCCACGGCGGGACACCGCGGGACACCACCGGGACACCACTGGGACACCGCGGGACACCGCGGGACACCACGGGACATCACGGAAACACCATCGGGACACTACGGCGGGACACCATCGGGACACCCGCGGGGCACCACGGCGAGACACCCCCAGCCATCGCGCGTCCACCAGAGGGCCCGCACTTTTGTTAGCGAGTCGCCTTAGCGACGGCGGGATCATTCCTCTCGCGCGCCCGCGGCGGCACACCATCGGGGCACCATCGGGACACCGCGGGACACCACCACGGCGGGACGCACCCGGCCACCGCCCGCCCACCGGAGGGCGCATCCGAATCGCCCCAGCGACGGCGGGGGGGGGGGGGGGCCGTGCCTCTCGCGCGCCCGCGCAACTTCGCCGCGCCCGCGCGGGAGGCCGAGAGCGGCGCACACTTCTGCACGCAGCCGGCCCCAGCGCCGCTGGGCAGGGCCAAGGCATCTTCCTCGGCACGCGCGGGGCTGCGCCCAGTGCCCCACAGAGCCAGCGGCGTTCACCCGACTCGCCACTCAGGGGCTACGATAGGGGGGGGGATGGACATCCGGGCGGACGCATGGACCCCCAATCTCCCACAGATCGTCGAGAGGGGTCTGATAGCACCACCCCGCCCAGGAACGTACGGATCCGCTGTCGGGGGCCAATCGCCGCTCTATGGGCGATGTATCGCCGATTCCAGGTCGATGTTTCTCCCCGCATGCCCGTCCACCCTATCGTTGCCCCCTAGCTAACCCCAGATTTGTTGACACTCCGAGCCCGTAAGTTGCACACTGCGCGTCGGGCGTTGCAGGAAAAGGTAGTTGAACAAATTCATTGGAGGGATAACGTCCGTCAGTTCCCACCCGCCCTGCGCTCCGCCCCCCTTTCCTGGCACGATCGGACGGAGGTGCGTCCAGCCCTTCCTCGCTGAGCACGCTCGCAGGCATGTGATCGGTGTCGTCGTCGACGACGCGCATCCAAGCTTGCAGGGGCGCAGCCGCCACGACCCCCGCCGTCCCCCTCGTTCCCGTGACTCCCCCGTCGCCTCGGGAAAAGGCCGATACCCGGTGGAAGGGCTCGTTCCCCTGTGGAAGGGCTCGCTCTCCGATGGTGTTCCCCCAGGGTTCCCCAGCGGGGTTTCCCGCTTCAGACGCCCCGCCAACATCCAGGCCTTCCGAGCGGGATCTGAACAATTTTGATGTGGTCGCAGGATCGCGCTGCTTCCCCGATGCACCGGCGATGCGGCATCCCGGACGTCGCCGATGCATCGGCGACGCACCGGCGATGCGGCGCGATCCTCCGACGCCACCTGCTGGGACCCCATCCGCGAGGCCTCCAAAACGCCAGGGCGCCCACAAGCACCAGACCCACCCAAGCACCCGGGGGAAGAGGTGCTCTCACGCGGCCGCGCGTTCAGCGCCTCCCGGCCCGCGGCGCAAGCTGGGGCGGCAGGCTGGGGGGCTCTGTCTGGCGGCCTGGCTGAGACCGCGTTGTGTCAACACATCGGCTTTCTGTTATAACATCATTGTTAGTGCACACTCCTGCGATATAAGAACATGTCGTGGTAGGCCTACAAGGATGCCGGGACGGTTGACCCTGCTCAAGGGACGTCTCATCTTTGGATCTGGGGTCATGCCGGCAATGCGGTGAGCTGGGACCGTCTGTGCCAGCAACTTGCGCTTAGCCCATTCGCCCCGGCCGCGACCAGCTGGTTCGCACGCCCAGGTTTTGACGATGCCCTCTGCTCGCCCATCTTCGCGTAGGCGTGGACTGGAAATGCCAGATGTGTGATCGTGTGCCGCTCATAACTGTTCGTGTGCGCGGATGCGGATAGGTAAAGTTCCCCTAGCGCGAGACCCAATCATATGCAGTTTCGGGTATCGTGGTGCGGGTGATATGAAGGACGGGGCCAGCAGCCAGCACAAGGTCAGCAGCGTGTGGACGGGGAGAAGAGCGGGCTGGGGGCAGGGAGTTTCTGGAGTCGCGCGGGAAGAGGGCGAGAAGTCTCGGGACCTGGTTCCTCTTGGACCCGTTTTTTGCAGATGATCGCCAAGGCAGGGTCCATTCGATGCGATCGATCCGGTTCGATGTCGATTCTGGCCAGCCCGGTCCGATTCGACCCCGACATTCCGACGATCCGATACGGGCCGATGCTTGTATGGCGTTGTTGTGCTCGATTTCGATCCCGTGCCGATGCAGCCCGATCGATTGCACATTCCGATTCGATCCGTGTTGACGATTCGACACTGACTGATTCTGCAAGGGGGGACGGGGGAGTGACTAACTATCACCCCTCGTGACCAGCCCGCGGCATGGCCGCTGTCGGGGCTACCGCAGGCACGCGCAAGCGCGTTCGAGGCCCAGAGTTTTCGCCCGTTTTTCGGGACCTGGGACCCTCACGGATCGATCCGGCTCGAAACATGGCGCGGAAACATGGGGACGCGGGGTTTTGGCCATGATTTTTCGTTATGCTGCATTTCCGTTTTCGCTGCGTCGGATGTCAGGGTCTCCTTATTTACGACGGAGAATTCTTAGCCGTTTTCGGCCTCCGGGCGCCCTCGCCGGGCCCTGGTGTGGAAAGGGTCCGGACTTCTGGGCACCGCGTACAGTCGGACCGAGGTATACAAGATCGAGGTCGGTTCGGGGAGGGTGCCCTTCAGTTCTTCGTGCTTGTCGGATGTTCTGATGCATCCTGGGGGAGGGTACGCTTGGATGTTCTGTTTGTTTTGGTCGACGGAAGGTCATATGTTCTTGAGGAATGTTCGTCTGACCTCCGACTGTATGGACAAAGACAATATGTCGCAAATCTGGATGCACCACGTCGCCCAGCCGGCCTAGGAGCTCGGCGTACGTAGTCGCCCCCGCTGCTTGAGCTGCGGGACTGTGCAGCACATAGACACCGAGCTGCTCCGCCGAAGCCCTCGGCTCCAACCTGAGCGGCCGAACGACGTGGGGGCCACGTCGAGCCCCTCCGAGATCTGGTTTCCGCTGCCACCCCGCAGTCGAGGGGCGTCGGGCTGGCGGTTCAGCGCTCAGTTCGGGGCCGGGATTCATGCATGACCACCGCCTTGAGGCTCGATCTTAGCGACCCTCCACAGGCGGTGGGCGGTGGATATGGATATGGATATTGATGTATGTACGCATGCATGTTTGCATGCATGTATGTATGCATGTATGTCTGGATGTATGCATGCATGCATGCATGCATGCATGTATGCATACATGCATGCATACATACATGCATGCATGGACACCGCCGGTGACGAACACACGGGCCATCAGGACACCGCCGGTGACGAACACACGGGCCTTGGGGGGTTGTGCGGGCGAGAGCTCAGTGGCCCACGGCGTGAAGAAGCACGCCGCCAGAGGTCCGGGGACAGACCTCCAGATGAGGGCCAGGGCTGCATCGTCCGGCAAGCTTCGGAGACCGACTCCGCCATGGCGGCTGGTCGCCATCCCAGGAGTCACTGTCAGGCCTTGGAGGGGCGGGCGGTCTCTGGAATGAGCATCGGCCCCGATCCCGCATTTTTTTCCCCTCCTCCGCATAAAGCTCTTCAGAACTCTAGAAACAAAAAAAACAAACCACTCTTCCTCCTCCTGCTTTGCCTGCTGCAGAGCTGGTGCTACACGGCGATGCTGTCGGTCATGACCGCCTCCGCAAAAGCATTCAGACGTCCGGATCTCAGGCTTTTGCCGGCATCTGTTCCACCACGCGAGCATGTCCGGGCCACGGTGTCGGGTCGTCCGCCCAGCGTTAAGTCGGGCCTGCCCCTCTACATGAGGAGTATCCAAAAATAGTACAGAAATAGTCTGGGGATTTTTTGTGCATATTTTTTGACCCATTTGGAGCACGTTTGGCGTATGTTTCATTCCTCGTCGAAAGTCCCCCTGTAGGGGGGCACGCCCGACTTAAGCCCAGCGCCCAGCCCCCCAGCCGCGAGGTGCGCCTGCGCCCGGCAGCCCCTCCAAAGGGAGGGAGGCGCCGGCCCCCCGCGCGCGCGCGGCCGCGCGCCTGCGCCCGCGGCCGCCGCTAGTGCGGGCAGGGCGTCCTGCCTGAAATTCTGGCCCAGCACGGGAGGAAATCCGGGTGCCACACGCCTGGGGTGAAGCCCGTCCCGCTACAGGAGGAATCTTCCAAAATAGTGAAGAAAAAATGTCTGGGGACTGTTTTTTCGCCATTTTTGAACACTGTAGGGTATGTTATGTTTTGATGATCTCTTATGTTTCGTCGCTAATCTCCCTGTAGGGGGACACGCCCGACTTAAGCCTGGGGTCCCGTGCCCTGAGATCCGACGTCTCGAAGCAACAAAATACGACGTCTGGAACAAAAGTCACGGCTGGAGCCCCAGGCCCAGCCTTTTTCTGCGCCCCTGTCCTAGCCGAGCCCGATCGATCGGTGAGGGCCCCGGGGCCAGTATCTGAGGGGAAACGCCCAGGACTCAGGAGGGGAAAAAACACACAGACACAATTAATCGTCGATTTCCCAGAAAATATGGGAAAAGATGGGAAGTGGGGGGAAAGACAGAAACCTTGAAAATATACGAAAATATGGGGAATATGCTTATTTGTGTGAATTTATTTGCGTGTCCTGGGGCCCCTTCAGAAACGCCCAGCTCGAACAAAAACCGAGATGCCAGGACCTCAGTGCATTCAGCGGAAAGCCCGCGGCAGCCAGCGAGCGCAGAGAGAGAGGGCGGCACTCGCTGCAGGCGCCCCCCCGCCAGAGTCGTGTTCTGCTGGGGTCCGGTTCTTTCCAGAGCGGGCCACGCGGCCCCTCGCCACGCGCTGGCCTCTGAGGCGACGCGGGACTGCCCCAGGATGGCCCCCAGATGCCCCCCAGGACGGCCCTCCTCCTCCTCCTCCTCCTCCTCCTCCTCCTCCTCCTCCCTCCTCCTCCTCCTCCTCCTCCTCCTCCTCCTCCTCCTCCTCCTCCTCCTCCTCCTCCCTCCTCCTCCTCCCTCCTCCTCCTCTTCCTCCTCCTCCTCCTGGCGGCGCGGCGCGAGGCGGCCCTCCTGCTGGTCCAGCTCCTTCAGCGCGACCAGTGCGTTCGGATGCGCCGAACAGCCTCGCGGCCTCCCGCGCGACGCCGAGGTCCAGGGTCTGTGGGGGTCAGCTTTCTGCAAGCCGCCCCCTTTGGGGAACCCACACAGGACGGACACGCCCCACCACGTACATGTACACGGCCCCCGAGTCCACGAGACCAGCCTCGTGATACGACCGTTCGCGCGATGCGTACTCTCGAAACCAACGTGCATTCATGTACGTGTACGTCTGTCTTTCGCTCCTGGCCCTGGGACGGCCCCTCCCGAGCCACCGAGAGCATCCTCGAGACCTCTCAAGCGACGCTCAGGTCCAGTTTTGGGGCAGCTTTCTGCAAGGCGCCCTCTTTGCACCCCCAGCATGACGATATATGCTGACCTGGCCTACGGCCATTGGGGCACGTGCGGAAGCGTGGCAGGCACGCATCAGGCAAATCCCAAATCCTACCCGGCCTCATGGGAGCGTTTGGAACAGTCGACCCGCATAGTAAGGATGAGTGATTTTCCAAGGTTCGACTTGCATGCTTCCCCTTCGGCCCATCCTTGGCCACCTTCGCTGGCCGCGCCCCGCTCGCAAAGTGTCGACATGGCCTTCCAGCGCCCCTTGCGCCCTTGCCGCCCATCCTTACTGTGCGGGTCGACTGTAGCAGATACTTGCAGGGATCTGCTACGGCCGAGCGCGCATACCCACAGGACTCTGCTGCGAAAGAGCGCTTCCCTTCTCCTTCTTCTGTTCCTCCTCGTCCTCCTCCTCCTATTCCTCCTCTTCCTCCTCGCTTCTCCCTCATCCCTCCTCGTCGTCCTTCACGCCGTGGACGTCATCGTCGATGTCGTCGTCGTGCCCCTGTCTCGTGGGGGAACGTGAGCCCAACGTTACGGGACGTGTGTCTTGTGCCCCTTGTTACCTGGAAGCTGTCTGCACGCGACGTGGCCAGCCTGGGCGAGAGCTGGCTACACCTAATGCCGCATGCCTTTCCAGGATTCGAGCAGGAGGAGCAGGAGGAGCACGAGGAGGAGGAGGAGCAGGAGGAGGAGGAGGAGGAGGAGGGGCCTTCAGGTGGCTAATACGCCAGCCATCCGCAAGTGTGTGCAGCAATGGGCCTCCGCGTGTCCCGCATGTGATTCCAACTGCGTGTGTGCTCTTGTCTGCTGGGTTGCTTACGACACCCAGCCTGAGATTCTCGGTGTTAGCCCGATCGTCCAGAAAAGGATGCAGCGTGCTGTCAGTATGGCTGAGTAAAGAGGATCATTCAGAGAAGAGGATGCAGTGGCCCACGTGAATCCCAGGTGTCTACACCATTCCGCACACCTCCCGGTGCGCCTCGGCGATGTGGTGCGCACGTGCTTGTGCAGCGAAGCACTTTGCAACGCAAGGAAGGGAAATCGGATTAGGACGGCAAGGGGAGTAGCAGAAGGGACCGGAAGGGGATGACGACGACGACGACGAGGCCGCTTCAACCCTCGGGTCGACGAAGAGCGCCCAGACCCTTCCTTGAGCACGAGTCGATAACAGAAGTGCAATCAAAAAGGCCGTCTGGGCCTGGCCCCGCCTGCCTCGCCCCCTCCCTTCCTTCGATTCCCTCCGCACGCGCGGCGCGGCACGAGCCCGAGACCGAAACCGATTTTTTCCCGGTGGGGGGCTCTCCGTTCCCCTCCGATCTCACCCCCCAGCCTCCAATTCAGAATTTCATACTCTTACAGGTATCTGCTGTTCGAGCTGTCTTGGCTGTTCCGGGCTCTTCCCAGACGGCGCCGGCACTAATCGTGACGTCACCAGGGGGTTGGGTGGGTGGGGGGGGCTGGTACTGGTAACGGCCGCTATAGAAGAAAGGCTAGAACAAGTATTTCCCCTTTTCCGTCATTCATCGTCCTCTTTCTCTTCCTCCTCCTCTTCATCCTCTTCCTCTTCCTCACCCTCCTCCTCCTCCTCCTCCTCTTTCCTCGTCGCCCCAGGCCACGCTCCACCTCCTCCCTCCTCGCCGTTGTCTTCTGGCGACGACGAGGACGACGTCGACGAAGACGAAGCTGGCCGCGATGACGTTGACGATCAGCGAACCACCCTGAGCCGTTCAGGGGGTTTCCTGGAGGATCGTCGTCGTTCTTGCTTCCTCTTCTGGGGCCCAAGCAAGGCTGGATGATCAGTTGAGACCCTAGTCGGAGCACGCTCCATGAAAGACGCGGGTGGGCCCCAAATCCGCCGGCTTCGGCCCCGCTGCCTCGCATTCTTCTTGATCGCGTCCAGTGCTTCGAGGCGCCTCGGAAAGCTGCTGCTGAATACCCGAGGGTTCCCTGCTGAGCCGGCATGAGGTCGGAAATCTAGCCCGTCGGCCAATTTTTCGAATCCGCTCGGCGGCCGAATCAGCGCAACCGCCGGATGGGCTCAGAGGAGAGCCGCGACCATGATCCCCCGGGGAGCCCAGGAGTTCGCCAGCGCTCTCCTCGACAGTTATACCCGGAAGGACTCGCCTGGCGTGGCCAGCCATGGCGACGGCTGGGACATGCACGTGGCCGCAAGTCATGTCACCAATTGGCCGTCCGCCCGTATGCCCAGCGCGTGGTCCGCACTTGAATCCACCCCCGCGGGTGCGTCCCGGCTGCCCGCGCCGACTCCTCGGACTGCGAGCTCGAGCAGGAGGATGCCGGTCCTCCGGCAGGGTGGGTGTCCCAGCGGCCCGTTGGCGCAGACGTGGTTCCAGCAGTCCCACTGCTTCTCCATTGAGAGAAGGAGGGAGATCAGGAGGGGGAAGAGGAGGAGATGCGGAGGAGGAGGAGGAGGAGGAGGGGAAGGAGTGGGCGGCGGCCGTGGAGGAGGAGTACGAGGAGCAGAAGGAGGAGGAGGAGCAGGAGGGGGGTGAGGAGGACGATGAAGGCCCATTTGGCATTGACCAGCTTGTAGAATACCAGCCCAACTGAACTCTCCGGGCAGTCTGCACTACCAGCCCAGTTTCAACCCAGTACTGCGTAGCACCGTCCAGGCACTGCCTTTACCTATTCACGCCGTGCACCTGCTGCCCCAGCCCAGCAGCAGCAGCAGCACCGGACCCACAAGAAAGGAGCTTGTTTGAGGTGTACTTCAGGTTTAAGGAGGTTGGGACATGGTTCTGACGGTTGTGCGTGGTGCTATCTGCGCTTCTTGTTTGCTTGTGGCCATGTTGGCCCATCAGCAGGTGACATCTACACTAATGATATCCCATAGTGGACTTCCGACAGCAACACAGTCACACCTTCGCACCACGAGTAGCGCATTAGCTCGATCACCTCTTCTTCGGTGCCCTCCTTGTGATTGTATGTTCTTGCGGGCTAATCCTCTTGCGATGACTTTCATGACCATGGTTTTGTTTCATAATATTTGTGGTGTTGCTCGGTAGTCGTTTGTGGTACCAAGGCCCTGACACCTGAGCGAGATGCACCTCAATCGCCTCGCATAGACGCAAGAACTGTGCACCATATGCCCGTGCATACAAGAGGAGGAGGAGGAGGAGGAGGAGGAGGAGGAGGAGGAGGAGGAGGAGGAGGAGGAGCAGGAGGAGCAGGAGGAGCAGGAGGAGCAGGAGCAGGAGCAGGAGCAGGAGCAGGAGCAGGAGGAAGATGAAGAGGAGGAGGAGGAGGACGACGACGATGACGAGGACGAAGACGACGAGGACAACGACGACGGCGAGGACGACGAGGACAACGAGGACGACGAGGACAAGGACGAGGACGACGACGAGGAGCAGCCACCGACATGCGACGTCCTGTTTTTCAATATTCGGTTTCCGTAAGTCCGAACCCCCTCCCCATGGCTTGTTTTCGTCCCGAGTCGATGTTTGAAGTGCCTGGGGCTCGGCGACGGCCACAGATGCCGAAAACGGCTCAAAACCTTCCGCCGTGATTTGTTTCACGACGCGAGCACGTCTGGGACGCAGAGAGCAGGAGGAGGAGGAGGAGGAGGAGGAGGAGGAGGAGGAGGAGGAGGAGGAGGAGGAGGAGGAGGAGGGGAGAGGGGGAGGGGGGGGGGGACAAGCTAGGTGCGCTCGCGTCATATCTGACGTCCTACCCCTCCCTCCCATCCCTTACCATGGCGCTGATTTTCTCTATCCGCGGACGCGTGTCGTAGCGGACCTGTGGCTCCGCGCGCGCGTGCGTAGTGGGTGGTGGTGCGCGTGCGTGCGTGCGTGCGTGCGTGCGTGTGTGCGTGTGTGCGTGGTGTGTGGTGGTGGTGGTGGTAGTGTGCTGGTGGTGTGGTGGTGGTGTTGGTACTGGTGCTGGTGCTGGTGGTGGTGGTGGTGGTGGTGGTGGTGGTGGGTGGTGGTGGCGGTGCGCGCGGTGCGGTGGTGGCGGGCGGATGGGCGCGCGAGAAAGAGGCCCGCGCTGGGGCGAGAACGCCATCCTGAACGACGGAGGCCAAACACCGATCCGAAAATGAGGCCCACGCTGCAGCGGGAGCACGATTCGGAACGATTCGGGAGCAGAAATGAGGCCGGCGCCTCAACGAGAGCAGCATTTTGGGAAAAAATGACGCCGACGCCTCAGCGAGAGTCGTTTCCCGGGATTTTCCGGGCATCCTGTGTAAAAAAAACAATACGCGGAGGATGCGCGGCTATCACCTGGACGCCATCAGGGGAAGGATTCGGGAGCAGAAATGAGGCCGGCGCCTCAACGAGAGCAGCATTTTGGGAAAAAATGACGCCGGCGCGAGAGCAGCATTTTGGACAAAATTACGCCGGCGCCGGGGGAGGAGGACGAGCAGGGTCAGCCGACCGCTGCGCCGATCAGGAGGAGGACCAGGAGCAGCGGCAGCAGCGCCCCTCCCCCCATCCCGCGACCCGCGAGGGGCCGCTCCCCGCACCCCCGCCGGGCGCCGTGCCGCCGTGGGGCGTGCCGCCGCCGGCACGCCGCGCCCCCCCCCCCCCCTTGTCTCGTCCTCCTCCTCGCCTCGTCCTCCTCTCCTCGTCCTCGTCCTCCTCTCGTCCTCCTCCTCGTCCTCGTCCTCCTCTCGTCCTCCTCCTCCTCCCTCCTCGTCCTCGTCCTCGCCTCCTCCCTCCTCTCTCCTCCTCCTCCTCCTCCTCCTCTCCTCCTATTCCTCCTCCTCCTCCTCCTCCTCCTCCTCCTCGTCCTCGTCCTCGTCCTCCTCCTCGTCCTCGTCCGCGCCCCCCCCCCGCACAGCGCGCGCATCGGCTGCCGCGCGGCCGGCCTCGGCCGGGCCCCGCTCTCCAGGCCTCCCGGGTGGGTCAGAGCAGTATCTTAAAAGTCGGGCTCGCCCCTCACAGGAGGGAGATTCGGGTATGGCCAGGACCCCGGGTAGGGGGGCCCGGTCAGTGGTAGGGCCCCGGGGCCCTTCCATTGGCCAGATTCACTACACCATGCCTGCCGTAGCTGGTGTTTTGCGGGTGACGGCAGTTCGGGTTAGCGGGAATGGGGCGGGGGGGCGCCCCCAGGACAAATCACAAAGCCAGGTTCCACTAAACCCAGTTCTACCAACGCCCGAAAGATTCACAAAAATGTTAGATAAATAATATGGTGGCGATTTTTCTGCTATTTCTGTTCCTGTTTGGGCACTTTTGACCATATTGATTTCTCGTCCCAAACCCGCCCGTAGGAGGGCACGCCCGACCGAAGGGTATCTGGGCCTCCTAGACGGGGTCGCAGTGGATGGGGTCAGAGGATCGCGCCGCATCGCCGATGCATCGGCGATGCGGCTCGATGTGGAGCCCGATTTTCTCCGCGCCGGCGTCGCCGTTGCGTCGCAGACGTCGCCGATGCATCACCGATGCATCGCCGATGCATCGCCAATGTATCGGCGTTGCGGTGCAATCCTCTGACCCTATCTACTCCGACCCTATCTAGGAGGCCTCTAGAGTAGGGGGGGTCGGAGTGGAGAGGGGAGCGCGTGGCGGTCGCTGTCCGTGCCACCCCCACCCCCTGGGGTAACGATCGTGCGTAGGGGAGGGGGCCTGCATGCTGAACCCCCCCCCACATGCTGGTGCTCGCGCGTATGCTACGGCAGTCGCAACGCACCCCCGCCCCGACGTGCCCAACCCCGCCCAAGCGTTGCGCTGTTACCTGGGGCCCCATCCCCCTCCCCTCCCCTCCCCCGTGGTGACGGCCGTGATCAGAAACACCCAAAAACAAGGTACCTCCAGCGGCGTCGCCGTCGTCTCGGGGGTTTTTGGCGGCGCCTCCTGGTGGTTCTCGTCGCCACTTTGTGCGGTGCCTGGCGAGGGGGCACGGCGGCAGGATGGGGCGGCCGGAGCGCGGGGGGCAGCAGCGGCAGAGGGGCAGAGGAGGAGGTGGAGGGGGGGACAGGCAGCCCGTGCACAGGAGTCGCCGTGGCAGCCAGTGGTCAGGAGGGAAGCGGCCCCGGAGGCCCCCAGGCCTTCCCGGGGGCCAGCTCTTGATCCTGAGCCGTTGTTTGTCGGTCCCGGGGGGCCCGTGGAGGGCCCCGGGGGCCCGAAAAAACGGAAAGCCATGACTCTTTGCCTCCAGGGCCAGCTTCCTCTCTGCTGCAAGGGCGAGGGCGATTTCGACGACGGATTTCGACGGCGACCCTCCTGGCAGACGAGGCGTTGCCTTTTGTGCCATCGGGGGCGCTTGTCCCAGATCGGCTGGAAATTCTGTCGCCCCGCGTGCCGACAAAGGGGTGCCGCTTATACATTCCCCAGCCGCCCCGGGTCAGGCGTTCCCCATTGCGGAGCAGGTTATATCATACAGCGTTTCTCGCGCTAAGCCATGGATGGCAGGGGGACGTTTGGAGGATCGCTTTTGCTCCTGCCTCTCCTATTCCTTGTCCTGTCCTCCTCGTTGTTCGTCGCTTCTCTTCCTGCCCATCCCTCGCTCCCTCCTCCTCCTCCTCCTCCTCCTCCTCCTCCTCCTCCTCCTGCTCATCCCCCTCCTCCTGCCCACGTCGCAGGCCATACTCTAATTACCTCTTGCCCACCTCCGATGCCACTTCAGACGTGCTGACAGTCTGGTGGATGGCTTCTCCGCCTCTTCCTTCGACGTATACCCTTCTACTCTTACTCCTCTGCGGCCACCCTGATGTCCAGACTTCCGACGTCATGTGTTCCGGTTGTCCGATGCGTGCCCCCCGGGCTCTTCGTCATTCTTCTGATTGTCCTGGGACCCGAAAGCTTAGGCAGAAAACGGGTTATACGGTCGGTTCGCGCCGCGTCGACCAGCGGCAACCCCGCCGCTAGCGTTCCACGTTGAACGCCGCCAGCCACCCAGAATCGGTCGATGTTGAACGATCTGACGTCCTGGCAACGGCCGATCGTTCAAGGTTGAACGATCTCCGCGGTGTCAGGAACCAATGCGGGGGTCGACACGACACGAACCTGCCGTAATTAGGAGAATCGCCTGGAATGAACAAGCCAATCCGCCATGTGCCTGAGGATGTTTAGGCGTGGGTCTGCGCATACGCAGCGCCTCCACGAGGCTCCCCCGTGCAGCGCCGTGCAGTCTGGCGCAATAGAGACAGCCCCGGGGACCACTCGTCTAAGCCTCTGGCCGGGCTGTCAGTGCGCGACCCCTCCCTACCATCTTCGCGAGGGAGGAGGAGGAGGAGGAGGAGGAGGAGGAGGAGAGGAGGAGAGGAGGAGGAGGAGGAGGAGGAGGAGGAGGAGGAGGAGGAGGAGGAGGAGGAGGGGAGGAGGAGGAGGAGGGAGGAGAGGAGGAGGAGGAGGAGGAGGAGGAGGAGGAGGGAGGAGGAGGAGGAGGAGGCAGAGGAGGAGGAGGAGCAGGAGAGCAGGAGCAGGGGAGGAGCAGGAGGAGCAGGGGAAGGAGGAGGAGGAGGAGGAGGAGGAGGAGGAGGAGGAGGAGGAGGAGGAGTATATAGCGAGCGATCGTGATGATCAAGGACAAGAGAAAAGGGCCAACCACAATGGCAGCCTAAGCCACCGAGGTTGGCGGGGGATCAGAGGGGGCGGAGGGGGGCGCGCGGGCGGGGGGAAGAGAGGCGGGGCGGCGCCTGTTGGCGGCCACGGCCGCGAAGACGTCGGCCGCGACCGCGGCAGACCCGAACGGCGCCGCGCGCCGAGCACGCGGGGCCGCACTCGCCGCTCTCTCTCTCTCTCTCCCACCCCGCCTCTCGCGCTAGCCCTCTCCCTCCGCTCCTTCCCCCAAACCAAACTCCCAGGGACCATGCCCTGGGCGATCCTGGAAAGGTTTTGGGCCCCCGCCTTCCCGAGGCGGCCCGAACAGACCTTACCCAGGTCCCTCAAGTGCTGGGTCGAATACGCCCCACAAGTTAAACACCACAGCACATTCGCCTCAGGCCAGAACGCCAAGGCATGGGAAGGGTCCACCAGCCGACTGCGCACACACACAGCAGCCGTCGGTCGAAAGACCGCACCAGACCATTCCATAGGGGTACACTGCGAATTCAAAAACGATGTCAGGTCACGGGCGGTAGAAGAGCAACCGCACCTCTGGCACGGGGAGAAATCCCCACAAAGCAAGGGGCATTTATGAGAGGACTTCACCGCCGCAGCGCGAAGGAGCTGGCGGGCCGTTCTCCGAACCTTCTCCTTAGGGGGGCGGGGAGGGCGTCCGCCCTCACGCTCCAAAACATCTGACATCACTGCAAGCAAATGATTTTGCACCTTCCGAGCTAACCCATCAGCGAACCTGACGGGAGCCGAGACAGCATATGGAACCTGAACCTGCTGGGCGAAGTGGCTCGCAACATCATCGGCCACCGAATTCGCCAGCACGACGCCAGGATTTAATCCACGGCGCACGGCCT
This sequence comes from Prorocentrum cordatum, assembly GCA_963575745.1. NCBI lineage: Eukaryota > Dinophyceae > Prorocentrales > Prorocentraceae > Prorocentrum > Prorocentrum cordatum. The sequence continues at coordinate 70,128 of CAUYUJ010015528.1, read as the reverse complement.
CCTCAACCTTGAGGTGACTCGGAATCTGAATGAGAACCACATCCCCAAGACGATCCAGAGCGCTCAGGACACGCCTCCAGAGATCAACGTGGGTCTGAATTCGCTGCAAAAGGCCGGCCTGGATGCGAGCAAAACCCCTCGCAACATAGGCCGAGTCCGCGACGTATCCAAGACACGCCTGGGGGTGAGCTCCTTCCAGAAAAGCCAAAAGGGCCCAGAGCTCACCACGATTCACAGACTGCTTACCAGAGATCCCGCCCCCTTGGATGAACTGAATGTCGGCATCCGACACCCGCGGGGGCAGGGTTTGAACATCATGGCCAAAAACCGCGACGCCCCATGACACCCGTCTGAGACGCTTATCCTTCGTGAACTCCCCACCACTCGCATCCCCCGCGCCCCAGATGCGAGTTCCCCCCCGAGGCCCAGGAAACGCACCAGCGGCACAGAGGATGGGGTCGTCGGGAGGCGGAGGGACGGACGTCCACTCACGGGGCACGAGACCGCGAAGCCAGAAACATGGGACATCGGCAGCCACAGAGGCTGCCTTACGCGCGAACCCATCGTCCACTTCCTGAAATTCACTGTTGCACGGGCATTCCCAGAACCGGTGGACGTCCGTCTCGGGAGCCGAGTTGCAACGGGGGCAGGTGAGCTCACACTCTCCCCCAGAAGCCTGAATACGGCCCCTCGTCCAAACGGCCCCAGTAAGGACAGCCCTAAGCAAGCCAGCCTTCTGAGGCGACTTCCTACGCAAGGACGCAAGGTGCCGCCAGGCAATCGTGAGGTCGACGCCTGATGCAAGACCCCCTCCATTGCGGAACTCGGCGGCAGCAGACCATAAACGTGCCTCAATGCTACGGTCCACTTCCTTTTTAAAATCCGACGTCATACAAGCCTGGGATCGAAGCTCATCGGGAACAGCGAAGACATCACCCCCAGGAGCGACCCAAGACCAAGGCCCATCGAGCTTCCATCCCGAGGCCGTCATGGTAGCGACCACAGCTGACACGGGTCCTTTTATATTATGCCACCTGCGCTGGGGGCCCAAGCTATCGATCCTCTCGACCGTGGCGGACCAACAGGCACGCATGCGGTCCACTCCTTTTTCAGGCAGCGCAGCAACAATCTGAAACCAGGACTCCAGAAGCTGAAACACCGCGGTGAAAGCAGGGTCCTTTTTTTGAACTTCCAAGGCCAGCAGGGTCGTGAGACATCGCCCCGCCAAGCCTCGAGTTAAGCTGCTGGCTAAGGCCCGTCGCCATTTCTGGAGGACCGAGGGCGCGACCCCAAAAACCTTCCAGGCGTAGGACGCCTGCGGCAAAGCCCCAGTGAGGATCAAACGCGCCCCGATCTTCCGAGGGGCCACAGCAGCTAACTTATGGATACGACACGCCCTACGAGTGGCTTGCCTGAGACGCTTCGAGTGGCGGGGCTTGGCGACAGAAACGCCACTGCCCCTTTCAATGCCCAGATCCGCCGCAACCGAGGCCACATCGACCTGGATGCCTTTCAGTCCTAGGCCAGCTTGGATAGCCCGCGCCACCGAAATCTCAGACGCCACAATAATCGACTTGCCAGCAATCCTCAGCTGCTCCTGTTCGCAGCCCGAGGCAAAAACAGCCCCAGCTTGGATTAATTCACGAATGACATCGCGCTTAAGACCTTCCGCACGCTGGGTGACATCATCGATCCACGTACGGAGGGAAACAAGAGCACTGCTGGCACACGCACGTTCACAAATCTCGAACATTTGGCATTTCGAGAAATCGGGGGCCCTGCGAGCTCCAGCCACAAGCCCTCCGTGCGGAATGATAGGCGGAGCAAAAACCCCCTCGTCCCCCAAAAGCCGAGGCCCCATGTGAAGGATACCCTCCAAGGCTAGGGGGTGCGGAGGAAAATCAAGATCAATCGCATGGTCGACCACGCGATCCCATCGAATAGTGTCATAGAACGCTTCCACATCCCACAAAACTGAGGCAGAGCAATACTCAGGCAGGACTGAGGCAAGCGCAGCCTCGTCTGCATAGCACCTGAGCAGAGCCTCTCGTAGAGCGCTGTTGCCTCGAACTGCGGCGTCCCAAGGACCAGAGCGAGCCGCAGCCCACACTTCCGCAGGGCGAGACCGCATGCGGCTCCACAAACGACCCAACCAGGTGAGCAAGCCTATGGCGCGATCCTTGCGCACATCAGGTTTGCGAAGCAGAACAACGATAGCGGTGAGCCACTGCCAAGGCCAAGCAACCTTGGCCTCGATCAAATGAAACAAATCGAGTAGCGCACGGCGGCCAGACTCAGGCAGCCACCAGACGTCCCGCTGGCCGACCGACTCGATGCCGCGCGCCTTCCGAGGCGGCACAGCACGGAGCGCCTCCTCCAGCTGGACCAGAGTGAGGGGCTCCAGCTCGTCCTGAAGCGCCAGCCGCCGAGCCCGCTGCAGCACGCGGAGCGCCTGGTCGTCGACGACGTTGGATGGCGTCCATATCGCACTCCAGAGCGCCGCCTTGGCCTCCATCACAGAGGCCGCATCAAAAGACGCATCGCCGTGCACTCTGACCTCGCTGACCTCGGCCGTGGGGTCACGCACAAACCGATGCAGAGCGCCACATCCCAGAACAGCCTGCTGATGGACCCAATCGCGAAAAGCTTGGTGACGCTGCCGAGCGACAGCGCGCAGGGCCTGGTCCGAGGCCCTGCGCGCCCCAGCAGCGAAGGCCGCCAGAGACTCCGAGGTCGCCCCATCCAGAGTTCGTAGACCGCGAAGCCATCGATCACGACGACGGGCAGGCAAGGGAACGATCTGCGTGGACGGGATGGAGCCAGCCAGCTGCGAGAGCTGGTCGCGAAGATGCCGAGCCCGAGGGAGATTGCGCTTATCCCCCTTCTGGCCCACCAACTCCTCCAACAGGTTAGCCACAGAGGCCCACCAGCGAGCACTGGGATCAGCGGCAGTGGGGTAAGGCTTACTTCCAGCATAGACTCCCAACTGAGGGCCCCGCAAGGAGTCACGACCACGGTACTGCCTCCTCGCCAAGGGGTCCACCTTATACAATTCAAGATAATACAACTCCATGGTTGAGACCCAAGACGCGAAAACATCCCCGAGGTCATAAGCTTCCTCCTCGGCCGCCTGAAACGCCAACGACTGCTGAACAAAATCAGGAACGGGTCGACGCGAAACTGCGGGCGCCACCTGCTGCCACAACAGATCCTTCGCCTCCGACTACCACTCCAACTGAATGGAGGCATACGTGTCCACTTCCGAATCAGAGACGGCCACCTGCACATCATCATCATCTTCAGGGACGTCCGTGTCCTCCCCGTCCGTGAGAAACTCGTCATCCTCCTCCTCGAAAAGGGCGTACTGCAGCGGAGGCGGGCTCTTGATGGCCAGCTTGCGCCTCGGCCCCCACGACGACGGAGCGGGCATGACGCCCTGCTGGGGTTGAACTTCTCGGTCCGCCTGCTGCTCCGCTTTCTTCCGCGAACGCTTGCTATCAGGGTCAGCGCACTGCTTAGGCCGAGCAGGGTGTGGGAAAGCTCGCGGCAACCTCATGAGCCACGCTCTGGCACGGCAGGCGTCGAAGTTGAGGCTGAGCTGGAGCCCATAATGGGCCTTGCCCGCCCCCTCCACCGCCTGAAAGTCCGCCGAGAGAGACTCGACCCATGGCATTGCATGCGGAGAAGCCACGATATAATCCAACATGCGCCCTGAACCCAACGTGCACGTGTACTCAGTGTTGGACGGAACGATCACACTGCCATTCACAAGACCCAACCACCCCGTGCCAGCTAACTCTTTTGGGGTCATATTCCAGTCACCGATGGCTAGCCACGGCCCTTGAACCGTCGAAACCAAAGTGCCAACGTTAGCGAGCTTGGGAGCGTTTGCCTTCGGCCCGACCGAAGAGGTCATGTACACACCAACGATCAACAACGACTGGCCCTGGGCTCGTAGCTGCATAGCCACCATATCACGGAAGTCGATGCCTGGCATGGCCTCTGGACGCCGATCCAGGTCACGAAGCCCGACCTGGTCCGATGGCGACGACGCCAAATGCCGCATCGACTGAACCTTATACTTCTTCAAAGTGCCCATAGTAGTGCCACCTGCACGAGACTTCCCGTTCTGCTCGTAGGCGGCAGACAACATGCCAATGTATCCTGCCTTGCGCCAATCATGCAACAACTCGTACGATCCAGCCTCAGGAACATGAGTCTCAGGAAACACGAGGATGTCAGCGGCACGACCTCGACAAACAGATCGCGTAGCAGGTCCCCATCCACCCAAGTTCCGCATGCACAGCGTACGGCGGGTCACAACTGCATCCGATCCGACCTGGCCCCCGAGAAGGCGCTCCCCCCCTCTAACCCCTTGGAGACCGCTCGGAGAGCGGCGGGGGGGGCCTGCGGTTGCCAGGTCTGTACACGAACTGGAAGTCCCAGACGTCGAAGCCACCACAGCCGCGGGGCCACCGAGACCACACGCCTCCCCCCCTTCAGCGGTCCCCACAGTCGACACCGTCGACTGCGGACAGGGCTCACGCCCACGCGCTGCAACGAAAGGGGGTGAGGGGGTCCCAGTGGCCAGAGCGTCCGCAGCAGCGCCAGCACTTGTAGGGGCCGAACTCGAACTCGTAGCTGGCGGGCATGCCCCTCGACCATCAGGCCCGCCACGATCGAGGGGATCCGAGAGGCTAAAGGCTCGGCGGCCCAGCCGTGGCCGCCGCCAAGCGCGCCGTCGCCAGCATAGCCTCCGCGTCCGCCTTGAGCTTGCTCTCCAGAGCAGCCAGGCGCGCCGCCTCCACAGCGTCGGGCTCGCCTCCGTCGCCCGCAGAGCCGCCTGCCGCCGAGCTGGCGGCTGCGCCCGAGGCTGCCTGGTCGGCCGAGGCCGCCGTAGGCGCAGGGCCATCGCCCGTCGCCTCCGCCACCTGAGGTGGCCCAGGCGAGTGCTCCCTGCGCCGCTTGGCGACCTTCTCGCGCATCGCCGACAGGTTGTCGCGATGCTCCTTGAGCTTCTCGTGAGCCTCGCCGAAAGTGGCCCTCAAGGTGTGCATCAGCGCCTCCATGACAGCTTTTTTCCGACGATCCAGCTCTTCCAAATCCTTTTGCTCGATGAGCCCGTCCTCATTATTGAACTCCGCACCAAGAGAGATGGAGAACAGCGAATCGTCCACCGATTGCGCCGACAACAGCGCCGACAAATCGATGGTGTTGCTCGCCTGGGCGCCACCGCCCGTATCCGTCGGCACCATGGAGCGGAACAGGGTGGCCCTCTCCGCCTCAGCCTGTGCCAACGTCTGCGCTGCATCCAGGAGCGTCTTCTTACACTTCTCCAATTCCTTGGTCAACTTCAACTGCTGAGACTGGGCCTTGTCGAAGGCCGACTGAGCCCGTTGCACCTTCGACGCCGCCGCCGTCACCTGCTGCGTGATCGGCAGCGCCGTGTCCGTCTTCTTGCCAGCGGCCCGAGTGGCGTCCAGCAGCGCCTGGGCCGCCTTCGCCTGCTCGGTGCCGCCGCGCGACTTGATGACCGCCTCAAGCTGCGCCTCCAACGCACCCAGGTCCTTCCCCTTGCCCTTGCCCTTGCCATGCTTGGGCCCGCCACCGCCCTCGTCGGCCTCGGGCGGCGGAAGGTTGCTGAAAGGCGCCCCGCAGAGGCACGTATTCTTATACATCGCCAACTTACTGGTCCAGGCCCAGCGCAGACACGCCGAGCACTTCACCTTGGTGTCCTGAGCCTGGGGAGACTCACGCTGGCGCCGCACAGCCCCAGGCAGGGGCGGCGGCGGCGGCACGAACCACGTCTGAGGCACGTGCCATGGCGCCCACCCGATGCCGCTCCCCCGCGGCGCGGCCTGCTGAGGCCCAGGACGGAGCGGGAGCGGCGGCCATGGGTCCCCAGGCTGCACCTCCTGCTGCTTCTTCGCGATGCGAGAGCGCTTGCTCTTGCCCATCGTTTTGCTACCGACTATTTGTGATCTGGATCCCGCCTCGGGGACTGTCGATCCCAGCCGAAATCGCGTGGAGATTGTCGGGGGCCACAAAAGCCCGTGGTGCGCCTCAGCACCTCGGGCGGTCGGGGCCCAAACGGCTGGAGGAGGAGGAGGAGGAGGAGGAGGAGGAGAGGAGGAGGAGGAGGAGGAGGAGGAGGAGGAGGAGGAGGAGGAGGAGGAGGAGGAGAAGGAGGAGGAGGAGGACGAAGAGGAAAAGGAGGAGGGGGAGGAGGACGAGGAGGAGGAGGAGGATGAGGGGAGGACGAGGCTCTCAGCCCTCCCTACCATATGGGGTGCAGGAGGTGGCGGCCGGAGGGCTAGGCCCGCGCCTGGGCCGTCTGCAGCTGCCACCGCCAGCCGTCTTCTCCGTAACTCCTGGCATCCCTCGCTCCTCGTCCCTCGTTGTCCCCCGCGTTCCCTCGCCACCGGCACAAAGCGTCTTCACACCCCTTCCCCCCTGGTGCTGGCCGTGCTGGAGGGACCACTGCGAGAGCCCCAGGGCTTTGACCCAGACCCACCCGCAGTGTCTGCGCCGGTCAGGAGGACGAGGGAGGAGGAGGAGGAGGAGGAGGAGGAGGAGGAGGAGGAGGAGGAGGAGAAGGAGGAGGAGAAGGAGAGGAGGAGGAGGAGGAGGAGGAGGAGAGGAGGAGGAGGAGGGAGGAGGAGAAGGAGCAGGAGGGAGGAGGAGGAGGAGGAGGAGGAGGAGGAGGAGGAGGAGGAGGAGGAGGAGGAGGAGGAGGAGGAGGAAGGAAGGAGCGGGAGGAGGGAGGGATGCAGGGAGGGATGAAGAAAGAGGAGGGGTACCCGTGTAAACCCAAGATGCATCAACGATATTGCATTAGACCGTCCTTCCAAGTTCCCCTTCGCAGGCCCCCACAAGAACATTTTTTCACGGTGGGCAGTGTCCCGTCAGAAGACAGCCGTCTCAGAATCCTCAAGCGCGCCAAAACACCATTCCTGTGACTTCAACGTCGCGGATCAGCGCGACTGCGTCCTGACTGTCCTACGTCGCACCTGAGCGCCATCCCTGGAATTTCAACACCACGAATCAATAAGCACTGTTGCGTCCTGATAACCCTGCATCGTGCCAGAGCCCTATTCTGTGGAAGCCAACCATACGTACGAATCCTACAGCTGCTGCAACATGTAAGACATATGTGTGCGGCACTGGGGCGACAACCACTTTTTGAACAGGAGCCGCCCTCCATTCTTAAAGTTGCTGCAAGCTTTTGAGGCGAAGGTTCTTGGATCTATGGCGAGAGCTACATGTATGAAACGGCCCGCCTTCCATGCGGGAAGCTGCTGCAAACTGTTAATGCGAATGTCCGCGGCGCCAAGACGAGAATCGCATTTTGAATGCGATCCGCTATCCAGGCGTGAAAATGTTGCAAACTTCAAGTCTCAGGATCATAAGCGGTGAGGAAGTTTCAGGAGAAGCTCCCAGCCCGCCCTACCGATACGATTGGGTGTGCGACAGGGAGCATCTATATCCGGAGAAGGGATTGAGGAGGGGGACTGGGGAGGACCTGTGTAAACCCAAGACGCATCAACGAAGTTGCACTGAAGTCGTTCCCTCCCCAAAGGCCCCTGTATATATATGACGTTTTTTGAAGTGAATTGTGCTTCGCTTTTTGATTGAGCACGACCGTACGCTGTATGTGCTCAAGTTTTTCGGCAGGAGTTATCTGGCTGTTGCGAGGTCACCCCTGCCCGTCCTGCCCGCCGTGCCCGGCGCAGACCTGCTCGCTCACGTGCAGCGGGCCCGCCACGGCCCACACCGAGCCGTTCGAGGCTCACTCGCCAGACGGGCCCGGCTGGGGCGCCGTGTGGCTGGCCGCTGCGCTGGGGGCGGCGCTCTCCTGGGCCGTGGGGCGCTTCTGGTCGCGGCCTGACAGGCGGCCTGCCGGGCCGGCGCCGCCGCCACCGCCCCCGATCGCCGCGCCTGGCGCGACAGGGCCGGTGACGCGCAGTCAGCTCACCCAGCGGGCGTGAGAGGGCCATGGCGCACCTCACCCTCGACCTGCCCGAGCCGCAGGTGCTGATCGACTATCCTGATGATGCGGCGGGCCTGCGGTGGCATCATAGATTGCTGCTCATCCAAGTGAACCCAGGCGTGTGAATTGCGAGCACGCCCGACTACTCGGTTCAAAGGCTAGACTTGAACGCAGTCCGCGTGGTCGCGCTGGGGCGCAACAGCCCCTATCCAGCCGCTCAGTGGAACACGAGCTACGTGTTCGACAACCCCGTGCCTGCCGCCGACGTGGCGCGTGTTCGGCAGCAGGCGGCCTCGCTCGTTTTCGTTTTGGGCGTGGCGGCGCCTGCGGCTCAGGTCCCTGGAGCTGGCGCCGGAGTCTGGCGGGTCGCTGGCCCCTGCGCTCGCAGTTTGGGCGACGAGGTGCCGAGTCATATTCTGTCGGGCGCGACTGCCGTCATGACGCCCGACGCCGCCGGCGATGAGGATTACATCAGCGGGCTGGTTCTGATCGACACCTGCTGGACCTCCTGCCAGCTCGTGAACGACGAGGATAGAGACGCCTGGGAGCGCGCGCTGGTTTCGGGCCACAAGCGAGATTCTCGGGCCACTGGAGACGTCAGGGACCCGATCACAGGGATGGTGTCCCTGGGCCCCCGTTGATTGAAACTTGCAAAGTCGAGAGCGATCTCCTCATCGCCCGGTGCTGCAGCAGCGTAGGGGTCGAGAGCCTGAAAAAAAACACGCTCAGACCGTCTAGTAGATCCGTATAATTCATGTCGTCACCATCAGACAAGCGATAAGCCTCCTTAACATATTTGGACACAGCCCTCCCCATAGCAACACAAAGCTCCTGAGAGTATTTTTTTAGAGCAGTCCTCCATTTTCCCGTGGTCGGGTCAATACCAAGCAATGTAGTGCGGGCCTTCTTTGGGTGATCACATCTGCCCCCGCTGCCCAGTCCCTTGGTTTTATCAACGATGGAGTCCAGACGGATACACAAGAACGTCTCCGGAGCCTTACTGACCTGTCCGAACACACACTGATCAAACGACACAGTTCTGGAGGGTGGGGCAGCACTTAGGGCACAAGATGTGGCGGACTGCCACGAGCTGGGGGCTCTTTCCTCCCAGTGGGCCGTCTCCAGGTGTTTCTGCAAAGCACACGCACCTACCTCGAGGCAGGTCAACATCAGCGAATGCTGGCTCAACGGGAGCTGGGTGCCGATCGAGAGCTGCATATGCTGACGAGTGGTCACATCAGGACGACCCCACCGATGCTTAAGAGTACGGAGCGGGGCAGGGGGACGATAGCGATCGGCAGTTCGGAGCTCCTGCCATCGCGCAGCAGACCAGGTTTCGCACGGAGGGCCTCCTGTGAGTCCGATAGCACGTCTTGATCTCAGGAACGAGTCCCACTTCTGAACAATATCTGCCCGGGTTAGATCTCCATTCTCGGCGTGACAGGCCGCATCGCACGATCTAATAATAATCGTCGCAGGATCATGTACCAGCACACGTTCTAACTCATCCTGTGCATCACCAGCGCGCCTCGCTCCTGAAAGCAGGTGTAAAAAGGGCAAGCACATCATACTGCAGTGGCCGAGGTCATCGCTCGGCAGCTGGACCGTCATAGGCCAGCGGCCCAAACAAATGTTAATCTGCCAGTGGGGGTTCGTAGTTGGGTTCCACCTCCTGGACCTCGAACAGGGAGGGGCTCGGGGAAATCCTCGGTTTGGTAATACAGATCACGGATAACCTGCCAGGCCTCCACATAGGGCAACTGAGTCAGTTGAGGACCATTGCGAGGACCATGGGCCCGATGCGCGGGGAGCCAGGCTCCCCTCCTCATGACCCCCTTCCTTCGGGCCTCCTCACGCTCCAAGGCCTCTAGGGCCATTGCCTCCTCCAAAACTTCAGGAGCCTCGGGTTCCAAGAACGAGAGCGCAGAGATGTAACACTTGGGGTTGCCATAAGCAATATAATCAATACTCAATACCACAGAGCTGAATCGAACCAGACAGATAGGGCACGCACAGCTGTGGATATATCGAGCGGCCGCCGAACGCTGCTGATGGTGAAGCCGTGCAATATGAGACTTCACCGCTGCAGTCTTGGGCGACGAGAACGGGCAAAAAGGGCAGCGATGCAAAACAGGCACAGGTGCCGGCTTCAGAGCAAGATCTGGTGGCACACCATTACTCGCAGCAGGCTGAACAAAACACTTGTGTTCTTTGTCGAGTGTCCTCGATGCGACTGGACCAGCGAATATGCGCTTCAACCCCTGAACGAACTAAGTGGGCCCAGTGTTGACCCCGACCCAGGATCTCCTTCTCCCAAGGACCAAGCTCCGAGCACGGAATTGGGAACTCCCGAAGCCTGGATACCCGAGTACGGAGCCACCGAAGAACCTCCAGGACCATGTTGAACCAGGAGTGCTTGGGCTCCGCCGTGGCACTGCTAAGTCCGAAGAGAGCCCCAGGAGCATGCCGATAAAGACGGCTGAGATAACGAAGGCGGTGCCAACGCATCATGGCATCCACGTCGCACATGCACGCATCCGCCAGAATGGCGGAGTCGGGCTCGGCACCATCATCATAGGCAGGTTTTCCCAAGGCAGAGCGATTAATCTTGATGGTGCCAGCGCGATAGCGATTGAACTGCGCCGGGGTCGGTTGCGGCCACGTCGCCGCGTTGTATAGCCTGCCGGACATGACCAGCACATCAGCGAGCTGCAGCTTGTGCTGCGTAGAGAGCTGGGGATTCGGAAAGACCACCTGTCGGAGCGCCTGCAACGACGGCGATGTTGACGAAACACGATAGGCCAGCTCAGGGGCCATGTCCTGCTTATCCGAGACCATCCCACCTGAGTGCTTATGCGAATGCACAGCCTCCAGAGACAAGCCCTCGGGAAACGCGTGGGTGGGCGGAATAGTCACTTTCTCTTCCTCCTCGATCCTTTTTTACGAGCCACCGCAGACCCAGGGCCTCTGAAGGCAACCAGCAGGGCGGTCTTGGCGGGCCCCACATTGATCCTGAGGCCCACGGTGGTGAAGGAGTCTGCCGCAATAGCCGCCAGGACGCGCGCGCGTTGAATAATGGATCCAGCGGGGCCCCAAATATTGAACAGGCTGTCGTCGCTATACTCGACGTCATTGGCAGAGACCTTAGTATCACATTGTGCCAGGGGATCCAGGGTCCTGACCGAGGGGGCCTCGAGCTCCTGATGAAGCCCAGCCGCAACCAGGAGGCCCCACGTCTTACGAACGCACCTGGAAACGATGAAAAGGAAAAGCTGAGCCGCCAGAGCATTGCCAGGCCTGGCCCCGGTAGTCGCGAGGGCAACGAGCCCCGAGCCTTGCGTCGTGGCCCAAGTCCCCGTCAAGGTCTCTGCCAGGCCACGTCTAAGGTGCGCAGGAATCTCCAGCTCCTCCAGCAGCGGCCGCTTGGCCAGCTCAACCGCGAGCAACTCCATGCAAGAGGGCGGTGTGCCAGACGCGTACAGAAGCTAGGCAATGCGCCCATCCGATATCTCCCCCCCCTCGAATCGAATGAGAATCTCGCGAACAGCACGATGAAACGCAGCCTCCAAGTCCACGAAGAGGGCCGACATCGCTTCGGAAAGAATACGAGCATGCTCCTGCGTAAGACGAACCATATGAACAGCAAAATCAGTCCTTCGTCCCTTGATACCACTACTCTGCGACTCTGGTGCAAACGCGTCGAGAAAGGGTTGGGGGCGGCCAGCCACGAGAGCGTGCGCGCGTTTGCTCACCTGGGGCCCTATGGCCACTGAGCGGCTGAATACACACTGATTTGGCTTGCCACGGCCCTTGTACAAGTCAGCCAAGCGTGAACTTTTCCATTGTAGAAGTTCATGTGCACATAACATATATTGCATTACCAATGGGAAGTATATCCGAGCACATTGGGCGGAGCACAACTTTAAGAGAGCACCTGGGACACAGTCCAAGCCATTCGCACAGGCACTTGAGGTCTTCAGTAGCTGCTGCTCAAACATAGCAAGCGTCGGCAAACTCTTCGCCGCTGAGGCATCGATCTCTGCCAGAGGATAGCACGATTCACCTACAAACTGCAGTGAGCTATGAGCAGGCACGCGAAAGCCCAGCTCCTGTTCGGCAAAGTGCCCCAGCCATCTGTCACGACCAGCCGACGGCGTCAGAGCAGGCGCGCCATCTTTCAAGAGAATATGAGCGGACTGGCTGGCAGGGCGTTTCTTTGAGGGTCCAGCTCCCGGCGCGTAGCTTGCCTAAACTCTTTCAGCAGAAAATATCTCGCAACATAATTGGAAATCTGCCCCATCTTGGTAGCCTTATCCAACTCACGCGACCATCCGATCAAGCGTGAGGTGAGAAACGTCACGTTACTCCCCATGGCCTTCATAAGATTATGCCGGCGCCGTAGAATACCTAAGCATTGAGAGGCATGTGGAAGACAAAAAGCTGGATTGGCAGGCGAACGGGCAAGTTCCGGACTAATTGCTGGAAGGTTATCCCAGTCAGCAAACCGAGCTGGCCGTTAACAAGCTGGTGGATAGCGTCGAGCCGTCACTTGAAGCACTTCTACCTGGGACCGAAACTCCTCGACGAGCCTCCAGAGTTGCTGCCGACATCGTATCCCGCTCAAGCCAGTGAACCCAGATCGGATCCGCAGCCTGCCCCAGACACCTTCGTGCTCCTGATATCCCATAGAAGCCCAAGCTTGGAACGCCAGCTGGATGAGAGCTCTGGGAGCCTTCCGGGTCCAGCTACGATGCATGGCCTTTAGGTGCTTCAGAAGTTCCAAGAGCTCCAGAGTCCTTTCACTTACCCAATCCTGCCGGCGGGGATCTTCAGGCTCTAGATGCTCACGAGCAAAGGCAGCCAGATGCGCATCCACTCGAGCACAGTGCGCCGTGGCTGACTCGGACCAGTCAGGCTCCTGGAAAGCGGCAACATGCTGATCAAATGCCGCTCGAACAGCAGGGTCACGCTGCCGTTCAGCTTGCGCACGCAGCTGCGGCCAGCGATGCTGAAAAAAGATCTAGGGACCCTGACGGCACACCCATTGAGACAAAGGTAGGGCAGTGGTCCTCAACAGCGTTAGCCAGATCAACAGTATGGTCCACATGCACCTGATGGACAGAGCAAAGCCGATCCTGGGGGACGAGCAGATCGTCGACACGTTTCTTGGTCTTGTCGTTCGTGTGTACATGTGTATGATGTGTGCCACCGAGAGGAGCAGGTCTGAAGGTGGAGGGAACCGCAACCAGAAAGCGATGGCAGCACACACGCATACAAGTTCCCGAGAAGTTCTCCTCAACAGCTTCAGTATCCCCAATCTGCGGAGAGCACCTTGACCCCACCTCGGCATTAGCATCTAGCCGAAACACAGGATGCACACCGGGAGTGATAAAGCCACGCATGATATTCTGAGCATCTAGCCACCACCGTTCCACTAAGTTAGTATCTTTACGAGCAGAATGAGGAGCATGAACCGCAACAGGCAGCAGGTGCAACCCAGGAACATGAAAGCGTAGCACGAGCCGACTCGCATCGGCATACAGCTGGGAGATGTGCTGCCGACCAGGCTTGGCGCCCTTCACGGATAGTTCAGCGTTGATCCAGGTGGCCACGCCATCATAACCATTGTCAGCACAGTTGGAGTAGTACAGCATGCAATCGCCTACTCGCCTGGGAAGAGCCGCCTGGAGCCTAGTTTCTAGAACCCCAAAGAAATCATATTTGGCCTTCGCAAACTGCTTGGCCAACATCGTGATGCGCCCCGGGGCATTCCAACCAATCACCTTCAGGAGCCTCGCGGATCTTTTGGCCTTGTGAGATCCTTTGAGCCCCTGCGAGCCTTGGAAGGTGAGGACGTTAGCAACACCAAACTTCAAAACATTCAGGTCCTGGGAGGGCGCAACATCTGCGATGTACTGGACCCCGATAACATCCTGGACCTGGTGCCCATCCGAAGCCACCTCTGTGACCCTCAAGGCGCTAGACTCTGTGATGGGCGGCAAGCCTACGGAGCCCTCCTCGCAAATCCATGCCCATGCTAGAGCAGAATCATCAAAATAAAGGGAGGCGAAGGGCATGTACTCCATGCCCGGCATCAGGCTCATGCCTGTCAAACGTGCGATCGTATCAGCAAGCTCGTTATACCCTTCTCCCTGATGACTGCGGATGTGTTCCCCGTCCAGGGTATATGACGACGACAGGAACTGGACCAAGAACCCGAGACACAGGAGACTCGGGTTGCCCACCTCGAAGCTCTGAGTTCCCAGTAGAACCCCAAGAGTCCGCATCGAGTCTAGCCGAAACACTACGGGAATATTGCCCAAGTCAGCTTGCGCAATCCAGGCAAGGGCCCAGGCCGCTGCAAGAATCTCAGCCGTGCCAGAGTGGAAGTTGGAGGGGAAGAGACCCATCACATCCTCGGGAACGACGCCCGAGATCACACCCTTGAGCGCACGAGAACCATCAAATGATTCATACAATCGCTACCGCTGAGGCAGGAACGAACGAGATATCCACATTCTGAGCACCACCAAACCCATCGGTATACATCAGAACACGTGAGGGGGGGAGCAGGGGGAGGTATGGTACATGCTGTTGCAACACCTCCGAGGATGCTGGGTGGAGGTACTCAGACAAAGCACTCTCACACAGCTGGTGAACTTGAAATGGCCAGGGCTGTCTGAGCTGAGAGACAGCAGCCTGTACAGGAAGGAATTCAAAATCTCGGGCCTGGCGACGCGGCCACTGGTCAGAGGCAGTCAGACGCTACACGTTCACCTTCACACCGGCCTCGTCGGCAGCAGCACCTCCACGACCAGCACCACGAGAGGCCGTCCTCGCCCGACTCGGCTTCCTGCGGCCGTCGAGGCGAGACTGACTCGGCGCACGGCTGGATACGCGCCTGGGCGAGCGCGCGCGCGCGGGCTCGGCCACAGGGCCTCGGCGCGCAGCCGGGTCGGCCGTCCCCGGCGGCCGTCGCCGCAGCAGCCGCTGCCGTCGCAGCTGCAGCCGTCGCGGCCGCGTCGGCTGCCCTCGCAGCGGCTGGTGCCTCCGCAGCCGCCGTCGCAGCAGCTGCATCGACATTTGCGGCCCCAGACGTCGGCTCGCCCTCGAATGAGACACGGGACTGAGGCACAGGAATGTGGGCTCCCCCGCCCGTCTGGATCTGTAGCTGGCGAGTGATTCCGGCGAAGCCCTCGAGCTGAGCCATCATGGCCGAGATCTGGGCCTGGTGCGCCACCAGGGCTCCAAGGGCTGTGAGCGGCAACGGCTGTGCCGCGCCGCCAGGAGCCTGTGGCACGCCCGCGGCACCAGGCTCCCCAGGCGCCCCAGCTGCCGCCTGCGGGGCAGCAGCCCCGACTGGGCCATCTGCCGCACGCTTGGCAGTCTCCGTCTCGTGAGCTCCACGATCGTCTTGTTCATGTGCTCGAGGTCGCGCTGGGCTATCTCTACATCGATGGTCGCCTGCTTCATCTGCGTCTGCAAGTCGTCCAGCACGTCGTGGGCCTTCTGCAGACGCTTCTCGGCCCTCTCCAGGGCCTCCTCCTGCTTGCCAAGCTGTGCTTTGAGGCCCCTTGCACTGAACAGCATAGTCAGGGTCGTCGCGAACTCTAGGACGGCGTCGTCGTAGTCCTCGTTCGCTCGAGCCTTGCTGAGACCTGCTCTTTGTGTAGGCATTGACCTCGGAGTCGGATGCCTGAGGTCCAGGCGGCGCCCTCCAGGGAGGATGTTGACGAGCAATCGTCGGCAGAGCAGGACGGATGTGAAGCAAGTCCTTCGCCGCCGACCTGTACTCGTCGCCGCCCTTGAGGTCCATCTCCAACTGCGAGGAGCTCGATGCCATCTCCTGGGGCTTGGCAGGGCTCAGGATGACACGAGGCGGCGAGGCCTCGCGGTGTGCAAGAGCAGCTTTGCCCTTGTCCTTGTCTTTGCCCTTGCCACGGGCAGCAGCACGATCGCGAGGAGGCGGTGCACTGCCAGACCTGCGGGGAGGATGACGTCTCCACGGAGGTGGCTCGGGCTTCACATTGCCACACTGGCGGCAATCCACTCGCTGGTGCCAGTTCGAGCAGTAGCAGACACCACAGGATCATGGGGATCCTGGTGGCGACCACGCCACAACAGGCTTGCTCATCGTTCCTGGCCGAACGAAACCACGAGGCTGTCGACTGTGATGTCGTGGCAGCAGCTTCCTGGCCGCCGCAAGGCGGAGAAGCACACGGGCGTGAGCACCACTCGCTCTGGCCCTCCGGTGCCACGCGGGCCGCGTGGTGGTGGGGGCCAGCACGGCCGCGCGGCAGCGCAACGGCGGGCTGCGGACAGACGGCGTGTCTGGCAGCTGTCCCGAAGGTGAGGGGCCGCTACCTGGTAGCACCCAGGCCCCTCGAGCCGGGACGGCGGCTGAGGAGGAGGGGGAGGAGGAGGAGGAGGAGGAGGAGGAGGAGGAAGAGGAGGAGGAGGAGGAGGAGGAGGAGGTGGAGCAGGAGGAGGAGGAGGAGGAGGAGGAGGAGGAGGAGGAGGAGGAGTTGGCGGAGAAGGAGTCCAAGGACGAGGAGCGCCCGCCCGACTTCGCGCGCCCTCCGCCCGAACCCATCCTGGGCTGGAGCCGTCGGCCCGAGACGGGGGGCCGCGCGCGGGTCGGGCCATGGCCCTCCAGGGCTCCCACCCGACGTGGGCGAGCTCGAGAGGTCACAAGGCCCGCCTCGTCTTCCTTGCCCCCCTCCCCCACTTGCTCGTCAAGAGCGATTTCGGTCCACCTTCCGTGCAGAGTTCGATAGCATCGATGATTCAGCATCCTGTAAAGTGAAGGTGGGGGGGCGCCCTGACCCAGCTTAAGTAGGCAGTGCGCAGCCTCAGAGCGGCAGCTGTTGAAACTGCCCTTTCCTGCTCCCTCCTTCCCCCCTTTGAGAGGCCGTATTCCGGCAGTGCTTCGAAGAATGCAGTTGTCGGACGGTTTGCGATTACCGCAGTGATTTCCGCCAGTGCTTGGGAGAGCGCACCCTTTCCTCCCTCTTTCCCGACGCTTTCCCTTCAGTGCAAACGATCATATCCTTTGATTTTCGTCAATCTGCAGAGGGACGTGCGTGTGCTCCACGCATGGGGCGCAGTGTGCGCCGCATGTGTCTGACCGCATGCGCCCTCCCAGCGCAGAGCCGAACCGAGCCGAGCCTCCTTCCCTCTCTCCTCCTCTTCCTTGTCCCATCCTCATCTTCCTCCTCGTCCTCCTCATCCCTCTCCTCCATCCTCCTCCGCCTCCTCCTCCCCTTGGTGCGGAGCGCGGTAGATCCACGAGCGGTGCAGCCCTACCCTTCACCTGGCTGGGCGGGAGGTGATACAATTGTTCGCCGGCCCCATGGGAAGTTACCCAGAGGACCGAGGCGGGAGAGAGAGGGGACGGAGGAAGGAAACCTCGTGCGCGGACGGAAGGGGGGAGGATAGCGAGGAGGAGAGAGTTAAGAAGGAGCGGGGGGAAGATGAAGGGGACAGGGAGGAGGAGGAGGAGAAGGAGGAGGAGGAGGAGGAAGAGGAGGAGGAGGAGGAGGAGGAGGAGGAGGAGGAGAGGAGGAGGAGGAGAAGGAGGAGAAGGAGGAGGAGGAGGAGGAGGAGGAAGAGGAGAAGGGGGTCTGGAAAAGGAGAAGCACGAGGGAAGGAGGGAGGAGGAGGAGGAGGAGGAGGAGCATAATGAGGGAAAGTAGGTGGAAGAGGAGCAGCAGTATCAGCAATGGTAGGTCTGTAGGTCGGTCGGTTGCGCGATAGGCAGGTATGTTGGAGCAGGAGTAGGAGGGAGGAGTGGGAGGAGGAGGAGCAGGAGGAGGAGGAGGAGGAGGAGGAAGAGAACGAACATGAAAACGTGGATGTGGATGATGATGATGATGATGATGATGATGATGATGATGATGATGATGATGATGATGATGATGATGATGATGATGATGATGATGATGATGATGTGATGATGAGGATGGATGAGGATGAGGATGAGGTGAGGAGGAGGAGGAGGATGAGGAGGAGGAGGAGGAGGAGGAGGAGCATGAGGACGAGGATATTGATGTTTTAAGGTCGAGGCATGCCTCCTCCACCTTTGCTGAAACCTCTGGAGGCCTCCAGACACCTCCGGACGAATACCCTTCCTTCCTCCTCCTCATCGCCCTCTACCTCCTGGTCCCCCCCCTCCCTCCTCCTCGCCCCCTCCCCTCCTTGCAGGTCACCCGCAACGGCGCTGAGATATTTGCGCTTCGTGCATCGCGGTCTCGGCCTTAGAGCTGTTCTGTCCCAAGGTGGCGGGGCGAGAGCGCGAGTGCACTCGCGCGCAACGTTTTGCACTGCGCGTCGCGCGAAGTTAGTTGACGTATCTCTTCCTCCTTCTCCTCCTCCTCTTCCTCTTCCTCCTCCTCCTCCCGTGCTAACAGCGGACTTGGTGGACCGTCCAGACGGCAGTCCTTGTCCTCCTCTCCTTTCCAGGCCAGCCTCCTTTTGAGTTCGGCACAAGAGGTCTGACCCGAGCTCCGTCTATCTAGCTCCTCCTCCTCCTCCTCCTCCTCCTCCTCCTCTCCCTTTCTGCCCCCCTGCTTCTCCTCGGCCTCCTCCTCCAAGCTATGGCATCTGTGCGTCGCCAAGGTGCCCATCCGGCAAGCACTTTCTGCACGGATAGGGATGCGCGCTCGGCCGAACGACTACTTTCGGACCGACCCGTCGTGCTCTGGGGGCATTCGGAGGTTTCCCGAGAGGTCCCCGAGGCGCCCCCGCAGGTGTCCGAGGGCGCCCGCCGGTCCAGAAGCTGTTGCAAACCCTAAAAAAGGGTGGGCCCGGGCGCCCGGAAGCCTCGATCCTCTCCTCCCCGGCCCTCCTGTCCCCCTCGGCGTCGGCCGCCGCCCCCGGACGAAATGGGGCTCGCGCCTTACATCTTGAACCTCAAGGGAGAGCAGGAGGAGATCCTCCTCCTCCTCTCTTCCTCCTCCCCTCCTCCTCCTCCTCCTCCTCCTCCTCCTCCTCCTCCTTTTCCTCGTCCTCCCTGTCCCGATCGTCGTCGTCACCGTCGTCGTCGCCCTCCTCCTCCTCCTCCTCCTCCTCCTCCTCCTCCTCCTGTTCCTCCTCGTCCCTGCCCCACTACACGTAACCATTTCGGCTCAAGACGGGGCTTACTCCTCGTTCCGACTCCAAAAGCTCGAGGCCGAGGTGGAAAGGTTGCACCTTACCACATGCCTGGGCTGTCTCGGCCAGCTTCCAAGCCATCACCTCTTACACCTTCGTAGCTTTCTTCGCCGCCGCGGCACACTGCCAACAGTTTTCCTCTCGGTCATGGGCAGACCATGGAAGATACATTATGCTAACGGAGTTCCCCAAATACGGATGTTGAGGGTTTCGTGGAATCAATGAGGCAAGATAATAGCAATCTGAATGGAAGGGCCATCGCAAAAGTACGTGCGAAAGAAACGGCAGACGAAGGCAAGGAGGGGGAGCAGCAGGGAGGAGGACGTCGGCTGTTCAGCAAGCTCGTTCGTCCCTGGAGGAGTGGTACGGGCACAAGACCTGATGAATAACATAGTTTTCGAATCCCCTCCTCGCTCAGGCGGGGCCTCCCTGGAGGAGTGGGAGGGGCGCCAAACCTGATAAATGATTGAACATGGTGTTCGAGAACCCTCCGCGCTCAGGCGGGCCTCCCTGGAGGAGTGGGAGGGGTTCGAAACCTGATGCATAACATTGTTTTTGAATGCCCTCCTCGTTCAGGCGGGGCCTCCCTGAAGGAGTGGGAGGGGCACGACAACTACTAAATAGCATGGTTTTCGAATACCCTCCTCGCTCAGGCGGGGCTCCCTGCAGGAGTGGGAAGGGTGCAACACCTGATGAAACACATGGTTTTCGAACCCCCCTCCTCGCTCAGGCGGGGCCTCCCTGGAGGAGTAGGAGGGCCCTCCTCGCTCAGGCGAGGCGTCCCTGGAGGAGTTGGAGGGGCACGAAGCCTGATATATACATTTTTCCCCATATCCTAAGATGGGGTTCTTGTTATTACTTGGACGCCTCCTACTGCCTCTCCCTCCTCCTCTTTCCTCCTCCCCTCCTCCTCTTTCCTCATACTCAGACCTACTCATACTCAGACTTACTCATACTCAGACTTACTCATACACAGACCTACTCATACTCAGACTTACTCACACTCAGACATACTCATACACAGACTTACTCATACACAGACTTACTCACATCCAGACGTACTCATACACAGACTTACTCATACCCAGGCGTGCTCATACACAGTATTACTCATACTCAGACTTACTCATACCCAGACGTACACATACACAGACTTTCTCATACACAGACCTACTCATACCCAGACTTACTCATACACAGACTTACTCATACACAGACTTACTCATACTCAGGCATACTCATACTCAGACCTACTCATACTCAGACTTACTCAACACACATCAGATTTGGAGGATGTCTCAAGCGGGGCGCTGGTTTCAGCACCCCTAAGGGGAGCCGCCAGGGGTGGTTGCACGGGCTCGTTCGCGGCCATTTTGTGGGGATGTCTCAGGCGGTTTGCTTGTTTCTGGGCTCAACATCCTTCGCTTGGAGAGCAGATTGTGAGGATGTCTCAGGCGGGGCGCTGGTTTCAGCACCCCTAAGGGAGCCGCCAGGGGTGTTTGCACGGGCTCGTTCGCGGCCATTTTGTGGGGATGTCTCAGGCGGTTTGCTTGTTTCTGGGCCCAACATCCTTCGCTTGGGAGCAGATTGTGAGGATGTCTCAGGCGGGGCGCTGGTTTCAGCACCCCTAAGGGGAGCCGCCAGGGGTGGTTGCACGGGCTCGTTCGCGGCCATTTTGTGGGGATGTCTCAGGCGGTTTGCTTGTTTCTGGGCCCAACATCCTTCGCTTGGGAGCAGATTGTGAGGATGTCTCAGGCGGGGCGCTGGTTTCAGCACCCCTAAGGGGAGCCGCCAGGGGTGGTTGCACGGGCTCGTTCGCGGCCATTTTGTGGGGATGTCTCAGGCGGTTTGCTTGTTTCTGGGCTCAACATCCTTCGCTTGGAGAGCAGATTGTGAGGATGTCTCAGGCGGGGCGCTGGTTTCAGCACCCCTAAGGGGAGCCGCCAGGGGTGTTTGCACGGGCTCGTTCGCGGCCATTTTGTGGGGATGTCTCAGGCGGTTTGCTTGTTTCTGGGCTCAACATCCTTCGCTTGGAGAGCAGATTGTGAGGATGTCTCAGGCGGGGCGCTGGTTTCAGCACCCCTAAGGGGAGCCGCCAGGGGTGGTTGCACGGGCTCGTTCGCGGCCATTTTGTGGGGATGTCTCAGGCGGTTTGCTTGTTTCTGGGCTCAACTCCTTCGCTTGGAGAGCAGATTGTGAGGATGTCTCAGGCGGGGCGCTGGTTTCAGCACCCCTAAGGGGGGCCGCCAGGGGTGTTTGCACGGGCTCGTTCGCGGCCATTTTATGGGGATGTCTCAGGCGGTTCGCTTGTTTCTGGGCTCAACATCCTTCGCTTGGAGAGCAGATTGTGAGGATGTCTCAGGCGGGGCGCTGGTTTCAGCACCCCTAAGGGGGGCCGCCAGGGGTGTTTGCACGGGCTCGTTCGCGGTCAGTTGTGGGGATGTCTCAGGCGGTTTGCTCGTTTTCATGCCCAACATCGCCGTCGGGGCTGCGCCTCCAAAAGTGGTGAAACGCGCCCTGGGGAACCAGGGTTGGGGAGGAAGAGGGGGGGGAAGAGGAGAAGGAGGAGGAGGGGGAGGAGGAGGACTGGGGGAGGAAGCAAGGGGATCAGGACGATGAGGTGAAGGATGACGACAAGGATGAGGAGGATGATGTCTAAGAGATTGAGGACTTGACTCGTGCTCCCCATGGTGCTCCCCATGGTGCTTCGGACGCGGCGCCGAGGGAATTCTTTGCCTTGGCAAAAAAGATGCGCGGGCATATGCACGTGAATGAATGCATGCACGCGGTGGATGTGCAGCCACGCTGCGCGCGCGTGTGCTCGCCGCTCACATGGACGCGCTCGTGGAGCAAACATCTATCATAGATAAATGCTCACCGTGGCACTACCCTCCAACATGACATGCACTTATGGCCTTGTGTGGCTAAACGCTCGTCTTACATATCCCACTGCCAACTATCCTAAAACATATGCCCATATGGGAAGCTCCAAAGCTACCACGGGCTGACAAGGAGAAGGCCTGGCAGCTGAGGAGGGGGGATGAAGAGGAAGAGGCTCGCATTCAACCATACTCAAAGCTCACTCTGACTCATGCGCAATCACTCGCATTAGGGGTCACTCGTCTTCGTCGGCCCTGTCGCCCACGTGGACGCGCTATTGTAGTCGACCGCTCATGAACAGACGGTCGCCACGGCGTGACATAAAACATGAGATGCACATATGGGGGGCTCCACGCAGTGAGTAATTTTTGAATACCCTCCTCGCTCAGGCGGGGCCTCCCTGGAAGAGTGGGAGGGGCACGAAACCTCAACCAAGGGGCGCGCGTGCCATGGCTCTTGCGCATAGAAGAGGGAGAGGAGGAGCAAGGGGAGGAGGAGGTTGGGGGAGGGGAAAGGGCCGCGATGTGTAAAAGAAAAAGAAAGCGGTCGGGGCGGAGAGGGCACCGGGCTGCGGGAAAACAGCGGGGACCAAGAGCTTTGGCGGAAGGAGCTTGGCGCTGCTCGGGAACAGACGCGAATAATAAAGTCGTCGGGCGAAACGGCAC
The DNA here is from genome assembly GCA_963575745.1 of Prorocentrum cordatum. Classification (NCBI taxonomy): domain Eukaryota; class Dinophyceae; order Prorocentrales; family Prorocentraceae; genus Prorocentrum; species Prorocentrum cordatum. The sequence continues at coordinate 47,442 of CAUYUJ010015528.1, read as the reverse complement.
TGGGGTGCTGGAGAACAAGGGGACAATATGGAGGCAGGTGCGGGGGCGGTGGCCCGCGAGGAGGAGAAGGGCGCGGCTGCGACGCAGGAGCGAAAGCTGTCGGGGGGGAGGGGCGCGCATGCGCTGCGGAAGGGGGTCAGGTGCCGTGCCGCGCCGGGACGGAACTGAGGACGTGGGGCGGGCTACGAAATAAAATGGTCGGGGCGGAGGGGGGCCTTGGCTGCTTGGGACAGAGAGGGTTAGTGAAGACTAGGGGGCCGCTGGGGACAGAGCTGCGGACACGTGGGGGGGTGCGCGAAATGAAGTGGGCGGCGCGGAGGGGGCGCTCGGCTAATGCCGGCAAGCAGGTGGCGAAAACAGGGGGCAACTGGGGGCAGAGCTAGAGCGCGGGACAAAGAGTAGGTGGGGGGGGCGACGCGAAACACGCGGCACATGTGCCGCGGCATGGGGAGGGGGGGGGGGGGGGGGGGGGGGGGGCGCGGCGCGACGCACTTCATTCGGGGGGGAAGGGGCGCGACGCGGAAGCACGTGGTCGGGGCGGAGGGGGCGCTGAGCGGAGATCCCCTGCGCCGCCGGGGAGTGCTGGGCAGGTGGGGGGGGGGTGGGGCGAGGCGGCACTGGGCGGAGGTTCCACTGGGCTGTTCGGGAACGCAGGGGATGCCGGGGGCGCGCCGCGACGCCGCAGAATAAAGCAATCGGGGCGGAGGGGGCACCGGGCCGCTGGGGAGCGCTGGGGAGGGGGCGGCGGGGGCGGGGAGGAGGGGCGCGACGCGACGCGGAAACTAAGCTGTCGGGGTGGAGGGGGCACTGGGCGGGGGCTCCACTGGGGCGCAGGGGGGCGCCGGGGGGCGGGGGCGACGCGACGGAGACAAAATGGTCGGGGCGGAGGAGCCACTGGGCCGCTAGGGAAAACCAGGGAGGGGCAAGGAGGGGAGGGCGCGACGCGATGGAGAAGAAACTGGTCGGGGCGGAGGGGGTATTGGGCGGCGTTTCCATTGGGGCGCGTAGGAAAGCTGGGGAGGGTGGCTTGTGCCCATCAGGGCCGCTGGAGACCGCTGGTCGGGGCGGAGGGGGCGCTGGGCGGAAGTTCCACTGGGCCGCTGGGGGGCGCTGGTGAAGGGGGGGGCGAGGGCGGGGAGGCGGGCGCGACGCGACGCGGAATAAAGCGATTGAAACAGAAGGGGCGCTGGGCGGGCGGCCCACTGGGCCGCGGGAGAACGCAGTGGAAGGGGGGGCGACGCGACGCGGGAGAAAGTTGTCGGGGCGGAGGGGCACTGGGCAGAAGTTCCATTGGGCCGCTGGGGGGCGCTGGGGAGAGGGGGGGGGCAGGGGGGGGGGGGGGGCGCGGCGCGACGCGGGATAACATCATCGGCGCGGAGGGGGCATTGGGCGGAGGTTCCACTAGGCCATTGGGGGGCGCCGGGGGGGGGGGGGGGAGGGGGGCGGCGCGACGCGGACTAGAATGGTCGGAGGTCTAGACACCCCGCGCAAGAGATTGGTCGGGCTGGAGGGGCACTGGGCTGCCGGGGTCGGCGGGGAAAGGTGCCGGGGGCATCTCCGGCGACGCAGGCGTAAGCCGGGGGCGGTGGCGGAGGGGGCGCTGGGCTGCTGGGAGTCAGCGGGGGGCGGCGGCAGCGGCGCGGGCTTGCGGGGGCGCGGGCGGAGGGGCGGGAAGGGGGCGCGACGCGAAAAAGAAAGAGAAGGCGGTCGGGGCGGAGAGGGCACTGGGCTGCGGGAGAACAGCGGGGACCAAGAGCGTTGGCGGAAGGAGCCTGGCGCTGCTCGGGAACAGACGCGAAGGATCAACTAATCGGGGCGGAGGGGGCGCTGGGGCGCTGGGGGACAATGGGGCAATGGGCGCAGGCGCGGGGGCGGCGGTCCGCGGGGAGGGGGGGGGGCGCGGCAGCGACGTGGAAACTAAGATGTCGGGGGGGAAAGGGGCGCCGCGATGCTGGAGCGCAGAGGGGGCAGCGGGGGCAGCGGGCGGCGGGGGGCAGTGGCGGGCGGCAGGGGGCAAAGGAAATGAATGGCTGCGACGCATGAAATCAAGTGATCGGAACGGATGGTGGGCGGGCGCCGCGCCGCGCCGAAAAAGCGCGGCCGGGGCGGTGGGGCGCGCTGGCTGGCGGGGAAGGGGTGCGGCGAGCGAATGCTGGCTGCTGAAGGGGGGCCGGCGCCGCGCCGCGCCGGGGCAGAACTGGGGGGGGGGCGCGCGAAAGAGAAGGGGGGATCGAGAGGTGTCCCGCGGTGTCCCGTGGTGTCCCGTTGTGGCCCGTGGTTCCCCGTGGTGCCCCGTTGAGTGAGATCGACAAGTGTCCCGTGGTGTCCCGTGGTATCCCGTTGAGTGACATCGATAGTGAGATCGATTGAGCCAGTTGTTGGCCCCCCCCCCCTCCCCCCCCCCCGCGACCTCCATATCGCCCGAAGGGTGGTCGTGTAGGTGTGGCGTGGCAGGGGGGCGGGAGAAGGGAAAGGAGGAGAAGGAGAAGGAGGGGGTGCTCAAGGAAAACAGGGCCCCCACTCAGGATGAGGAACAAGAGCCCACTCAGGATGTGGGGGGAACTACTTCGCATGTCAGTCTGCTGGATGCCCAGGATGGACCTGAGCACGTGCATCTGGACACAAGTCTGCCAGATAATGTGGCAGAACGTTCCCTCGCTCAGCCTCTCGCGGAGCCGCCGGCTCCAACGACGGGCAGGACAGCCAGCGCCAGAAGCCCATGCGCAACCGCTGGTCATGCTGCGGCTCAGCAGTACCTCTTCAAGTTCAAGCAGGGCCCAATCTGCATCAAGGCGGCTTCATTCTGGAAGAAGACGGTCGGAACCTGTCAAGCAATGCACTGCTGCGTTGGACGAGCCCCGCCCGGTAAGGCCCCAGGCCCTCGACGAGAAAAGCTAGGGCGCGGCGACCCGGTCCTCGGCAGATCAGCTGCAGCGTCAGCGTCGGAGGCTCGAGTCCATGAAGGGCGAGGTCGAACAACTTTTCTCGCGCTTTAGAAGGCCGCCGACATCCACGCATGAGCAGCCCCTCGAGGGCTGCGCATACCTGCAGGAGGAGGCCCAGCAGCTCGGTGCCCAGCGCGCCGCTGCAACGCGCGCTGCGGTGGCTGAGGCGGCGGCTAGGCTCGACGGAGGCGCCAGCAGTCAGGACAGGGCCCTCGAGGTCGTTGCTCAACGCTTCTCGCTTGGAGGACAACCAGCACTCAAGACAGAGATTTTGCGCATCAGCCTCGCGCAGGACGAGGAGTGGAAGGCGGCCCTCGCTCGAGCTCCAGCTCAAGCTCTGCAATCCGCACTGGCACAAGAGCCAGCTTCAGCGCCACAATTGGCTGAAGTGCCTGTGCCGGAAACGGGCATTGACCCAGGTCCTAAGTTTAAGCACGACTCGACTTACACGTCCTCCAAGCCTTCAGCAAGGGCATTCCCGGTGGCCTCAGCGACGAGGCGATGCAGGCGAGTGCGAAGCTCGTGAAGCGCCAGGCTGGGGCGGCTGCTAGCGCGGCGGCTTCCAAGACAGGAGGCAGGAGGCAGCATGGGTAACATTTCGACCTGCGTTAGTCTCAATTGCAGCAGTCGGGCAAGGATTCGCCAGTCTCTAGGTCCCCAATATGCTAAGGAAGTCCAGGCCGTCAGTGGCCAGGAGACCCGGCTTATCCAGGACATCTTGGAATTAGAAAGACAGTGGTGAGCTAATGTGGGACGGTTAGCAGTTTTGATACCATCGATTGTGCGCTTCACGGGTTTTACCAGTCAGATTGAAGTTGTCTTAAGGATCGCCAACATTCCAGTGCCAGAAAGCTTTGCCAGTTGCAAGAGCTGCACTCGCATCGCTCGAAGCCCATTGTCATAAGCCCTTTCTGTCTCGCATCTCTATCTTCCTGGCCGACTGCGTCGGCCCCAGCGAGGAGAATGTTTTTCAGTCCTTGCGTCAGTCTTCCAGGTAGCTGCTGACCAGTGTCTTCCATTTCTGATGGCCGGCGGCCTTTTGTAACGTCGGCGCGGCCAAAGTAATCGAGACCGATTTCCCCGTGCGCACAGGGGTCCAGGTAATCGTACCAGGAGAGCCTGTTCTCTACACCGAGAAGAGCAGGCCCACGATTGATTAGTCCATGGGTCCCCATTGTTTCGCGCACTACTTGAAGCAGCCCAGGGCCCTGGTCGAGTACCTCAGCAGCCCTCGCAGGCCAGGTGTCTTGGATATGTGGTTCGATCACCTTCTCCCATCCCCGCCCTCGAGCAGCCTCAGCAGATCCCAGTGTAGGCCCATCTTGACCTTCGGAAGGGCATCCATAAGCAGAGCCGTGCATCTGGGAGATTGGAGATCTTGGGCGCTTCCTGGGCCGCAGAGATACGCAGCGCCATGATGGGCCCGATCAGGCCGGAAGTAGTTCAGTTCCAGTTGTAGCTGCAGCCATGGACTCGACCTGCGGCTATATGGTGGATGACGTGTCTGCCGCTCTCAGCGCCTTCGCCGGCGCCCCTCCTATGAGCTCAAGGATGAGATCCCAGGCGCTTCGGGCCAGGTGGATCAGATCTTAGGCTGTCGAACGGAAGAGTCCGAGGTGTTGGAATAACGCGTCTGTTGTTTTCAGGTGGTTGAGGAATCAGCTTACCAACGCAAGGACGGGCGTGGAACAGGGGCAGCTTGATGACGCGCAGCAGGCTGCAGGCCCAGGTCGATCTTGCCTCTCCGCCAGCAGTTTTTGATATTGTCTCCGAGTTGTCCGCCCGTCTCACCAGTGCCAGAGCGCGCGTGCAGGCTGCCTTGGTAAATGCCGCGCAGTCGGAGCCCAACCTTGAATGCCCTGAGCACGCGTTCGTTGATCTTGACTCGGGCATGCTTGCGCGATGCCGTGGAGAAGGAACTCTCTAGGGGCCGGCTCAAGGACGAAGGCTCGGCAATTTCGGTCAGCGAGGCCATTTCGACGGGGGGTGGGCGGGCGCGCCGATGGAGCGATCTGTCAGCCAGCTGGCAGCCGTCTAGAGTTTGAAAGCCTTCCCAACAAGGTTGGTCGGGCAGGCCGCTTGTCTTCTTGGAGCCAGAACAGCAGCGTCTGTCTTACCTGCGGCAGTCTGTATCACAGGTACCTCAGTTTCAAATTTCCGGTGCTCGAGGGCTTGATCTTGATGATACTGCCCAAACACATTGAAGGAGTCCGAGTAGGGGGACCAGGTCCAGCACTGGCACAAACTCGGACGGTTTCCACCTTCGTCACTTCAGTCCCCAGAAGGACTCGAACCTTGAACTCGCGTGCAGGCTGCTCGGGCCTATCGAGCGTGCAAGAGCCTTCCCCAGCCAATCCGTGATTGTCCTCAGCGAGAGACACAAAATTGCGCCTTCTCTTGGCCACAGTTATCGGGGCAGTGGCACGGCGCCCTGGCGTTGGAGAGGCCCGGGGGAAGGAGCATCGCGAAGGTGAGTCCATGTCTTGGGCAAGGGCCTTTCTTCGGGGGCACCTGGCGCGCAAAGCAGACGCGGGAGTCCCTGCTGTCATCTTCGAGCAGGCCATGGAGAACAAGGGCCATCTCGTGAGCCCCAAGATGATTTACTCTGGAGCTGTCTTGTCAACGACAACGAGTTCACAGATAGGTCGCGCTGGCCACACCGCGCGATGGGCGCCAGTTTTTTTCAGACCCGCTCGTGGGCGTTATTCGTTGCAAGAACCATTCGCTTCGACCTCGTGGCGCCTGGGCCTCAGCTCTCCCAGCTGGAAGTCCCTTGGGCAGCATGGCGGCGGGGTGCTGGGCAGCGACTTGCATGGTGCACCAGCATTGCCTACCGCCAGTTGATTCGCGCAGCCACCGATCCTCATCGATGTATTCTCGTCGGCCAACCGCAACAGCAAACCAAAGATATTGATAGCAGATCTCGCGGCGGCCTCGGCCAGCGCGCGCCCGTCGACCGCCCGCGGCCCGGGGCGCGATTGCGCAAGGACGTCCACGCCGGCGGCGGCTCAGTGACGCGCGGAGCCCGCGCCAGCCACGCTGATTTGTCCGACGAGCTCGGTCAGCGGGCCGGGCCCGGCCAGGCCCTGCAGCAGCCCCCCGCTGGCAACGTGGTTTTACATTTCGCTGCCGGAGCCGGGCTGAGGCACAAAGGCAGGACAGCCCTGAGGGCACGGTTCGCCCAGCCAAAAGGGCGTCTCTTCAGATTTCCCGCCCAGCGAGCAGCTGGGGCAGATGCCGAGAACTCGCGGAACGCAATGTTACAGCAGGCTGGGCACTTCGGGACGGGGGTCTTGGAACTCACGCGGCCAGGGAAGTGACAAGCTAGGATATGTTTCCATGTCGGTTGCTAGACTTTGTTATTCCACAAGAACAAGGGCCCTCTCGCTGGCGCTCTTCGAGGACCCACTTGGAGGCCCCGGGATGGACCGTGCTTGTGCTGGAGCCCGGTTGTCTGGGCGGCCTCGCAGAAACCCGCCAGCCCCAGGTTCAAGCTCGCCGAGTTAAGACAGCTTGCAGAACGCATTATGTGCAAGCCTCCATTCGGACGGGGCCGCATACGGGGGCCCCTGGGAGCTGCGCGGCTCAGCTTGACGCGCACCAGGCGGCCGTGAAGCCCGCCCTCTGAGTGCGCCAGCTTCGACGGGGAGGGGCCCGTCGAGGACTGCGCCCCCCGCCCTCTGGAGAAGCGCGATGGCCAGCTCGCGGCGCAGCCTGTCTAGGCAGGCTGTAGTAAAGATGGGCGTGGACGAGATTGACATCTCGCATGCCGCGCAGGACCTGTCGCCAAAAGATCTCTCTCTGAGCAGGAATTCTGAATTCTGCTCGCCTACCTCGCCCAATGGATCTGGATCATGAAGGGGCTCTTGAAGGCGCCTCGATCAGGCCGAGCCCAGGTCCCTCGACGGGCTTTTCTCCCGACTGGGCTTCTGCAGGCGAGGTGTGGCAAAACAGCGGCCACCGTTGGTTTAATGCTCATGGCTGGGCGTCGGTCAAGCTGGGGCCAGATGGCTCCGCGGTGGCCTTCCTCCCTCGCCCCCAGCAATCGAGCCCCTAGCCGATTTTGCCGCCAGTCAGTTCAGAGGCATCACCAGAATACCTTCATGTTTCCGGGCAGTTGCGCGCTTCCGCTCCCCAGCCGAGCCTCCCAATCGCAGGATCTGTAACACGCCCGGTCACCTCGGACTTGGCACCCCTTAGCGAGGGCTGGCGGCACGCCGCCGGCAACGGCGCGGAGGGCAGGGCTGCTGAGACGGCTGCCGCCAAACTCCCGCAGCTTCCGCAGCCGGGCGAGCTGCTGGAGCCGAGCTGAACAAACGCCTGAAACGGCTTCTGGAACACGTTCCGCGCGCTGGCTGAGTGGCCAGCTTTCGCCCCTTGCGTCGGCGGCAGAAGGCCTCGAAGCCCGCGGGTCAAGTTTAAATCCCGAGATTGGTGCAGCGTCGGTCTCGGAATCGTGGCGGGGTGGAGCCAACTCTGGCGGCGGGCCCTCGGTTTCTGGGGCCGCGGCGGCCCCTCCTCTCTACTCAGTACTCCTTGAGGGCGGCCCCCCACAGCGCTCGTGCTGGCACGAGCGGACGCGGCAGTCGAGTCGTTGGCCTTGTCAGCTCTGCCACCCGAGATGCACCAGTAGCGAGCTCCCGCGTTGCCCAGGCAACGCCGCCGTCCTGGTAAAGTTTGCTACCCAACCCAACGGTCACATGGTGCATGTGTTCGGCAGGCTGGATGAGGACATGTTTATCCTAGCCTGTAGCGTTTGTGGCAAGTACGCGGAGTGTACCTTCAAAGGGCTTCATGACAGTTGCCTTAGGGAGTTCGGGACCCACATGCGAACCCTACCCCTGCCCCCCATGAATTCTAAAGGGGAAGATGGGTCTCACTTCGCTCGGGAGCTCCCGAACGAAGTGAACCCCACTGCCCCTCAGAAGCCGTGGGGGGCAGGGGTGGAGTTCGCATGAGGCCCCCTAGGAGTTCGGTTCGAGCCTTGCCCGTGGAGCCTGGTTTCTATTTGCTTCGGGAAGGCATCCCGAGGCCTCAAAGCAGAGCCCAGTGTTTTTTTGTTCATCCAATCCCATAGAACGGGCGGCCGATGGAGGCTCCCACCAGTCAAGCCCTGGAGTCGTCTTGAGCGAAATCGACTCCTTCCGAAGCCGTGCGATGGTCCTCCATGTCCCGCCCCGCCCGCCCCCGTCGGCGTCGGCCGCCGCCGCGCCAGGGCCACGACCCGCGGGCTGCCCGGGACCTGGAGCAGGAGCGCGGCCGGGATCTGGGCGGGCAGGCCGGGGAGCAGGTGTGGAGCTCAGTCCTCCCAGGCACGCTCGCGTCGTAAAACGACGTGTGCGCATTTTCAGTTCAGATCCTGGCAAGGTTGCCTGCGTGGCGTTCCCCCCCCCCGCCGCCGTTCGAAAAGGGCTGGGCCGAAAAGGCGTGCAAGGGAGTCCCGACTTGCGTGAACTCCAGATTCCCATTCGGGCCTCGCCACGCCCCCCACCTCTCCATGCAAGTAGCCTTGCCATGTTCTGCAGAGAAGCTTCCTGCCACGACGGAAGCTTTTGACAATTGTCGGCTTTCGCGCTCGCTCGCTGGGCACTGGGACCGTCGAAAATCAACTCAATGATGACAAGCCGTCCTGGGGGACAGGCTTGGGACTTCCGGAGGCCCGGCATGGAAAAGTTCAAAATGTCGCGTGAGATGTGCCCGTCCTCGTTCGCAGGCCCCCTCAGCTTGGGGAGGGGTCTGGTCAAATAGCGGGTGCTGCCGATCAGTGGGGGTCCGTGAATGGGGAGGGGCACGTCTGACACCGAGGAGTTCTCAAACATCAGCTTGGGGAGGGGCTTTGTCTGATAGGGGGTGCGTTGCAGAAGGAGGGGCCTGCGTAGGAGGAGGGGCGCGCCTAGCACCAAGGATATGTGTTTCAACTCCCTTGGGGAGGGGCTGTGTCTAACAGACGGCGCCTTGCAGGAGGAGTGGCACGTCGATCGCCAAGGAGCTATATAACAATCAGCTTGGGAAGGGGCCTTGTCTGGTAGAGGACCCCGTGCAACAGCAGGGATTTGTCAAAGGGGGGAAGGGACGATTGGGGAGAGGTCTTGTCTAATAGGTGAGGCCGGCGCAGGAGGAGGGGCACGACTGGCACCAATTATATTTTTTCAAAAACCAAAAAGGCCTAGGGAGGCGCCTCGTCTAACAGAGGGTACCGCCCAGCGAAAGGGGGCCAGCGAAGGAGGGGGGGCACGTCCAGCAGCAAGAAGTTTGTTTGAATCAGTTCCGGGAGGCGCCTCGTCCAATAGACGGAGCTGGCATAGAAAGAGTGGCACGTCTAGAACCAAATAGACTTTTGTACATCACCTTGGGGAGGAGCCTAGTCGAACAAAGTTGACTTGTCTGGCACAGATGCGACCAGTGTAGGAGGAGGGGCACGTCTAGCACCAATGATTTGTTAAGACATCAGCGTGGGGAGGGGTCTCGTCTGATGGAGGGCGCCGCGCAGGATGACGGGCCTGTGCATGAGGATAGGTATGTTTAGCACCAAGGGTGTTTGTTTTAATCAGCTTGGGGAGGAGCTCTTTCTAGCAGAGGGGTGCCGTGCAGGAGGATGGGCACGTCTAGCACCAAGGAGCTTTACAGGAGTCGGCTGGAGGGGTCCTGCCTAGTGGAGGGCGCTTTGCAGAAGGGAGGGTGTGCCACACGGGAGAGGCGCGTCTAGCACCGGGGACATGCTTAAGCTCAGGTTCCGGGAGCCTTGAGACGGGGGTCAATGCAAACGGGGGTCAGCCAGGGCACCGGATCCTGCAGGATCCTGCCAAGACCCCTTCAGGCGGACCCGGGTTAGCGAGCCGCTTGTGGCCGCGAGGCGGCCGCGCATCTTGGTTGACCCGGGTTTGCGAAGACCTGCGTTGCAGTTTTTGTTTCCTGCAGTGCTGTTTTTGGTTTCCTGCTGACCCGCGTCTGGATCGACCCGGGTCAGAAGATCCCCGAAGGTTGGGGAGTTGTTGAATTCTTGGGAATTTGCCAAATTGGGCCTCGGCATCCAAGAGACGTGCGGAGATCTCCCAGAGGCCCCAAGAGGCATTCCAACCAAGCACAACAAGTCTCTGGGAGGTCTCTTGTCCACAGCGCAGGCACCTCGAATCACCATCTTCCTGATCCTCGATCCTCGAACCTTCCTCTTTGACGACTCGTGCCCACCTCTTCGTCCTCGATCCGGTCGTCACTTTTACAGGGGGGCGGTCCCCAAAAAATGGACAACATGTTTAGGGGCACCGGTGCCCCTAAAACGCTCCCCCTGTTTTAGGGAGATCGGTTCCCCTAACATGCCATCCCATTTTAGGGAGACCAGCCCATCTAAGAATGACGCTCGTGTTATGAGAGCATGTGCTCCAAGACGGCCTTCCCCGAGCACCCAAGAGTGGCCCAAGGTGATTCCATTAAGTTCGATTAACAAAACATAGGAAGGAAAACTCTAAGGGGGCTTTGGGACCCTCCATCTTAAGATGGTCCCGAGATCGTCTTCTGACGCCCGAGAGGCGCACAAGAGGCCTCCCGAGAGCCCCCAGAAGTACCCACGAGGTCCCCAGAGACCCAGGGATGTCTCTTAGAAACACAAGAAGTCTCTGGGAGGTCTCTAGTCCACAACCCAGGTACCTCGAGCCACCCTTCTCCTTGATCCTCGATCCTCGAACTTTCCCCCTCAACTATGCTCGAGCCTCTTCCTTCCCTTCTCCCTCCTCCACCACCCTCCTCCTCCTCCTCCTCCTCCTCCTCATCATCATCAGCATCATCATCATCATCATCATCATCATCATCATCATCATCATCATCATCCTCATCCTCATCCTCATCCTCATCCTCATCCTCCTCCTCCTCCTCCTCGTCCTCCCCCTCGCCCTCCCCCTCCTCCCCCTCCTCCTCCTCCTCCTCCTCCTCCTCCTCCTCCTCCTCCTTCCTCCTCCTCCTCTCAAGCATCTGGGCCCGAGAGGTTTGCAGGGGAGCAGATCCAACGGGCCCACTGTTGCGCGCGCACCGCGCGTCCGCCCCCAGTGCCCTGCGGCAGGTGGCGAGGCGCGCTCGCGGCTTGAGGGGCACACCTGCAAGGTGTGGCAGAAGTCGCAGCAGAATGACGACGGCTACGAGACATACATGGGAGGAACGCGCCCGCCCTGGAAAGAAGGATGTCGAGCGGCTAGCAGAGCTCGATCGCACTCACGTTCGAAGAAAGAGCACCAGGGCGGGAAGAGGAGGCCTTTTGTGGTGTGCAGCACGTGCTCTCCTGTTGGCAGCAGCTGGATTTATTGTGACCGCATCGCTGACAAGGCCAAGTGCGCTAAGTGTGGAACCATGTGGTCAAGCATATCGACGGAGACAGCACCGCCAGATCCACAGACCCTGGCTCTGGTCGCCCTCCTCGCAGATCAGTACAAAGCGGCCAAGGACGGCAACAACAAAGAGCAGATGGATTTGTTGGAGCGAGCGTGCCCTCAGTTACGAGTTCCCGAGCCAGCACCGCCACCAGCACCCAAGCCGTTCGAGGAGTTGGAAATGGCAGCCCAGGCGCTCCGTATGGTCACGACGGCGGGTGAGAGGCTACGCAGGCGACTCCAACGCAATGCAGAAGAACAAAAAGACATCCTGGAAAAGCTGGCTGACAACAAAATCGCCGAGAAAGAAGCTCAGCAACAAATGGATTTGTGTCGTGAGAAGGCGAACAGAGGACAACCACCTTCAGCAGCGACAGTCCCTGATGATGCAGTTGCTCCAGAGCTCAGCAGTGAAGAACTGGCATTCCTGGGTGAAGCAGACAAGAAAGAGTACGAGGCAGCCAAGGAAGCGGCCGCGGCAGCGCAGAAGACCTTGGAAGCGGCGAAGGGAGCCACCCAGGCCCGCAAGGAGGCCGCCGAGAACCTCCGCAAGTTCGCAGACAAGGCTCAAGAATGCAAGAGGCGCCGTGGCAATGGAGGACAACCATCAGTTGGGGGCACCCAGGCCAAAGATGAAGTCCAAGAGGAGCCAGCCGCAGAACAGACCAAGCCGTACGACTTCACGAACCCTGATGAGGTGGACAGGTACCTGGAGGCCACAGTACGCATTCGTGGGAGGAGCAAGACGGTTGTGGCGGCAAAGACGGAGTCCAAGACGTGTTCCTAGCACTCGGCGCAAGGTCACGTTCCAGGACCCCATCAGTGACGAGCAGGACCCGTTTTTGTACGATGACCAGCAGTACTCACATGTATTCGTGGCGAATATCTAACAGTACAATGCGTCAGTTCGTGATTTCATAGTGGGTTCGAAATACGATGTGGTGGGCTTAGTGGAACACCACCTTCAGAGGGCGAGCGCAGCCAGCGAGGCCCAGCGGCTTCAACCAGACGGCTGGCATTCACAGTACACTTGGACAGCAGCAAGGAAGACGGGGCGATCAGTAAACGGTACTCATGGGGGAGTGCGTTGGTTACGTCGCTCGCACCTCCAGACTGCAGTGCACCTACCCACCGTCAAGGGGAGCAGCGCCTTCGAGAAGGAGTTGAATGACATTGCGGTGGTGCACTGGGATTTGAAGGGAGGGATACGTATCACACTCTTCGTGGTATACCTCGACAGCGGACCAGGCCTGGCAGGGCCCAATGCAGCGAAGATGAAGCAGCTGACACAGTTGACGGCTAGTATCTCTACACCGTGGATGGCAGTGGGTGATTGGAACGTTACCCCAGATGAGTTCATGCAGTCCACGTGGGCGAAGAAGCTCAAAGTTACCCCAGTTTGCCCGAACATCGATGCGATGTGTACGAGTGGCAGAGGCCGCATGTTAGATTATGTTATCTGCCCGCCAATATTCAGGCCTTTCTTGGGTGGGGTCATGGCGGTAACGAAGGTTCCGTGGAGACCTCATGTTGGAGTGCACATCCGTATCGCCAGGAAGCCAGCCAAGTTGCAGATCTTGTCTCCTGTTAGGGCAGAGCAGCACAAAGTACCATACATCACGGTGCATGTCGAGAAGGGCACCAAGAGGAAGCAACGAGACCGAGAGCAGCATGCAAAGCTTACGGAGCACCTGCCAGAGTTGGATGACATAATCTATGACACAGACCTGCCGGAAGAACAACAAGCTCTCCAACAAGAACGAGCAGACATCGACAAGCTCCTTGACCCGGCGTACTCCAGAGAGGTATTGGCTACGGTCTCGGACGATGTATGGCAAGACATTCGAAGGCAGACAGAACATTGTGAATTATTCAGCCCAGACAAAACAACGGTGGACAGTTTGGCTTTCCAGTTAACAGAAGTGAACGGCGTGCAGTTGGGCGAGCAGTACACTCGATGGGCACAAGCAGCAGACCATACCCTGGCCATCTTATGCAACAGAGAAGACCAAGTTAAAACGGTTCGAGGACGGCCAGTGAAGTACCGCTTGGTCCCAGTAGCCCCTCGGCGTGAGCACCGCACGCAGGAGCCAGAACAAGCCAGACATGATCGCTGGGTGGAAATGGGATCTCTCTTACGGCAATTGGCAGTTTCAAAGAACTCTACTCGACAGCAGCAACTGCGAGGAATGTTACGATCCCAATTTACGCACATAGAATCATTGGGGTACCCACCACTGCCACCGTCCAGCCTCAACTGTGTACGCCAAGATGAGAAAGAAGACTCTTGGGCCTTGGATATTATTCGCAAGACAGAGCTGGACACATACCATCAGTTGTGGAGTGAAGCAGTACTTCAAGCGGCGCAGCGGGCAGAGCGACACGGCAAGCGAGCCCGGCAGAAAGCGAAGCAGAGCATCCACCGTTGGGCAAGGAAGGCCATGGACGGTAACATGAAGGACGCCCATGGATATCTCAAGCGGCCCGAATCCCTCTCGCTCCCTGAGCTGTGCATCGACCCCGACAGCAGTGGAGTTATCGCCAGCTTACAAAGTGCGGTGGAGACGAGAGCCAGACAATGGAAAGCAAGATGGACCAAGCACGACGAGTACAATGAGACCAAGGCACAGATGCAGAAGCTGCGCTCACGGGCTGAAGCAGACCTTCCTGAGCGTGAACCCATCACCTTGGACAAATTGGAAGCAGCTCTCAGGACGACGCCCAATTCCTCAGGCCAAGGTTCGGACATGTGGAAAGTGCAGCATCTGAAGGCGTTGGCACCCCAGGCCAAAGAGGAACTGGCCGACTTGCTCACCAGATGTGAGCAAAGCCTTTCATGGCCGCACCAATGGTTACACATTTGGTACGAACTTCTACGCAAGGGATCCAACTTGAAAGCTGGGGACGAGAGGCCGATCGGCTTGATACCTTTACCAATGCGACTTTGGGGGCGAATCCGACAACCAACTATGGCAGAATGGAGCAGCAAGAAGGCAGCATTTTGGGATGCAGCAGTGGCCCAGTCGCCAGCCCTCCAAGCAGCTCTCTTCAGCATGACCATGGACGAAAGCAGTGCCTGGGATGGAACGCGAGCGTGGGGCTCTATCTATTTGGACATCAAGAAGTTCTACGATTCGATCAGCATCCCGATTTTGATAGATCGCGCTTTGAAGCTTGATTTTCCCCCCGTGGAGCTCCACCTCAATTGTCTGGCATACCTCGCTCCGCGAGCGATCAGAGCAGGAGGTGCATTCGCTCCACCGATAACCCCTGGGAACAGTATCGTACCAGGGTGCAACAACGCAAATAATGGTGCAAGGACATTCTTATACGAAGTTTTGGAACGAGCTCACAATCAGGTACCCCGAGCGCTTCCCAGACAGTATGTGGACGATGTCACGGCGAGGTCCGACGGCTCGTACAAGCAGGTCAAACATGAGTTGACCACTGTTGCGGTCGAGTTGGTCAAAGGATGCATTGAGAGCAAGTTGGAGATGTCGGGCAAGTCGGCAGTGATGGCATCCCACCCAAGTATTGAAAAAAAGCAGTCTCGCAAGCAGTTCGGCAGCTAGGAGCAACAGTCAAAGGAGCCTCGTACGTACGTGACCTCGGCATCGACATGGCGAGAGGACGCAAGAGGCGCACCACGACGGCTACGGAGAGACGCAAAGCGGCCAGAGCACGAATACGCCGAGCCAGGGTTTTCAAAGGGGCAGGCAAGCGTAGACGGAAGCTGGCCACGCTCAACTTAGTCAATGTCCGTGCTAAGTCATCATACGACGTCCCTGCAGTGGGCCAGTCTCCAACAGCGGTGCGACGTGCAAGAGCTGAAGCAGCAGACATGCTTGGGTACACGACAGGCGGCAGGAGCACATCCATGGTGATGTTGCGGCACTACTTCGAGAGGGGCCCAAAAGCTGTTGGACTCCGCCGCCAAGTAGCAGAATGGATTAAGCTTTGGAAGCGGTGGCCAGACTACCATGACAAACTACGAGGAGGTTGGCATGCTGCAGTACAGCGACTCCAGCGGGCACGACCCAGAGGACGTTGGAACGTGGTGACAGGGCCGATGGCGGCTCTCATCCAGGGGCTTTCTGAACAGCTACCTGAGCCAGACACGTGGACGGATGCGCAGGAAAATGAATGGTCGATGGCCCAACTACCGCACCAGCACAAGATGCATGCAAGCTGTGAGTTGCCACCTTCAGACGTTCAGCATTCAGAGGGCATTCTCGGAGATGAAGACACCACCCAAATCATGGCGACCATCACGGCGGGCGTCATCAAGGAGCTGTGGCAGCAGGCGGCCAGAGATCGCCGCGGAGGAGGCTGGAGTTCTACGCCAGACCTCACGACAGCAAGCAGAACCCTACAGAGAATGAGGCGCACAGAGTCACATCGTGAAGCTGGTGCGCTAGAAGCAGTTATTTGCAATACCATTTGGACCGAAGATCGTTGCCGTGCGGAAGGCTACGAGTGTGATGGAGTCTGTACCAGGTGCGCGACAGGCCAGAAAGAGACGATGGCCCACCGCGTCTGGAACTGCCCCCACACATGCGGTCAGGACCACCCTTGGATCCGTCAGAGCGCCAAGCTATGTGACGAAGCAGTCCGAGACATTACTAACGGGACCAACCTGGAGCTGTGGCTAAGAGGGCTACTACCATCCACGTGGGACTCCGCACCGCCTCCGCCTTCGTGGGGCACGCCTTGCCTGCCGTACTACATCGATTGGGACGGGCCGACCGTCACGTTCGAGGGCACGGTGAACTTCGAGGACAGCATCGAGTGCAAGCTGGCCTTCCTGGACGGCTCGGCCTCGAGCAGCGACGCGCGCCTTGCGCGCGCGGGGTGGGGCGTCTACTTTGCCCAGTCCGCTGCCTGTGTGGAAAATGACGACCCCGACACCCCTCGGCCAGGAGCTTGCGGGGGCTTAGACGGGGCCCAGACGGTCCCGTGTGCGGAGTTGGCGGCCCTCTGGTGGGCCTTGGGCCAATTTGGCTCTACACGGACAGCCAGATCGTGTACGACGGTTGGCACGGTTCCTCGGACACCTCGGGAGAACTCAGAGGCTGGTGGAAGAGGGTCTTCTCCGAAGCTCGAGGTCGACGAGTGATGCTCAGTAAGTGTAATTCGCACCTAGATAGAGTTTCGCTAGCCTCCCTGGTCCAGACCCCCTGTGTCTCCCGAGGCAATGACCTTGCCGACAGGTTGAGCAGGTTTCAGCTGAAATAGACCCAGAGGTCAGAGATTTAGCCCGTGCTGAATTTAAAGTGCGGTTGGTCCAGAGGAGGCTGGCTATAGTCAACGCGGCGTCCGCTAGTGCCGACTTCGAGCGTAAGAGCCGCCCGCGTAAGGACTGCCGTGTGCCGCCCGCTGCCTGGCGCGTAAGGAAGGCTCTTGAAGCGTCTTCGGGGCACCAGGTCTCCAAGGTCGGCCCCTCCTGGGTGTGTTGCCACTGCCAGAGTGGCCCTGTGAAGTTTTCTATGTTGGACTGGCTTCGCAGTGGCAAGTGTCCAGGACCCCAGTACCATAGAGTAGAGTCTCAAGGTTTACCTGTGCGCCTCCCCTCTCGGTACAGTATCGGGGACAGGGCGGTGCATGAGTCACACAATGCAGCTATTTTGTATGGCCAGATTTTTTGTTGGAGGTGTGGGTGCCTTGGCTCGAAGACCCCCACGGGTGGTAGACTGGGGGCGGGCCTCGTCGGCATGTGTAAAGGGCACCCCACCCCTGCAGGCCAAGAGGCCTTGAATAAAATTCGGCGTTGGGAGGTCCCCGCATCGAGGGGCAAGGCCGTGTGGCCCGATGGCACCCCCAATGCCCCCAGGCGCCCAAAGCGTGAAGTGCGCCGCAAGGGTTAAGATAACCCCAGAAGCGCCAGCGGCATATCGGCGGGATTTGCTGTCTGGTTAGTAATCGTCCTGTAATCGTCCTTCCTCCTCCTCCTCCCCCTCCCCCTCCTCGTCATCCTCCTCCTCACCCTCCTCCCTTTCCCCTCCACCTCGACGTCGATGCCAGCGTCCAGCCCCGATCGCCAGGCGTCCCGAGCCTTCCCCGCGGGCTGAGGGAAATCATGGGAGGAGGAGGGGGGAGGAAGAATACGGTAGGTCGATGCGGCGTTGGCGCGACGGCGACGCTGGTGAAGGCGTTCAAGGTTGACTTCTGCGACGCGGAAGCACCGAGAGACACGGTCATTAACTTTATTGGACCTGACTGAATTCAATCGTGAACGATCGGGGCCGCGACCGATTCAAGGTTGAACGATCGACGCGGTGTGAAAAAAAATTGCGCGCGCCGACGCCGCACGAACCTACCGTAAGGGGGCTGGGGGAGGGAGGAGGAGTGGGACGGCCACTCCGTCCGAGCGAAGCTTGGCTGGGAGCTGGCGCCCACCTCCCGGGAACAACCGTTGCTCGGTCTGGGCCCGCACGACGGTCGCTCCCGGGGGGAGGGCAGCAGTTCGCCAGAGGAGACCTCAAGACCTTTACGTGCAAGCAATGCTGGAGGAACGGCACGCTTTTCATTCTCTGTTGCCCCTCAGGGCCTTACTGGAGGGCTCCTTGGGCATCTCCTGGGGTCTGCCTGGGGCCTCCTTGAGGTCTCTCCAAAGCATTTGGTGTTCCTGGCCGCTTCCTCCTCAGACGCGGGGGGGTGTTCGATCTCGCGCTGACGCCTCGTCTCGACACTTGGGATGCTGGCGCTGGCGGCGCGCGTCAGAGCGAGTGAGGAAGCTGCTGTACCGCCTATTGATTCTCAGGCTTACGCCACACCGCCGACCCCTTTGTTCCCAACCATCCTGTGGTGTTGGGTCCTCGTTTTGAAGAGACGGTGCCCCGCGTTCTCCTTCCTTCCTTCCTTCCTTCCTTCCTCCCGCTGCCTCCTCCCCCCTCCCATCATCATCATCATCATCATCATCATCATCATCATCATCATCATCATCATCATCATCATCATCATCATCATCATCATCATCATCATCATCAACACCCAATACGGCACACCCCTCACACGTTTCGTGGCTCCATAGGGAGCTCCACCGAAGGCCCCAGTGCCCGCGGCCGCATGCGTCACCCACACCCATTTCGGCACACCCCTCACACGTTTCGTGGCTCCATAGGGAGCTCCACCGAAGGCCCCAGTGCCCGCGGCCGCATGCGTCACCCACACCCATTTCGGCACACCCCTCACACGTTTCGTGGCTCCATAGGGAGCTCCACCGAAGGCCCCAGTGCCCGCGGCCGCATGCGTCACCCACACCCATTTCGGCACACCCCTCACACGTTTCGTGGCTCCATAGGGAGCTCCACCGAAGGCCCCAGTGCCCGCGGCCGCATGCGTCCCCCACACCCATTTCGGCACACCCCTCACACGTTTCGTGGCTCCATAGGGAGCTCCACCGAAGGCCCCAGTGCCCGCGCCGCATGCGTCACCCACACCCATTTCGGCACACCCCTCACACGTTTCGTGGCTCCATAGGGAGCTCCACCGAAGGCCCCAGTGCCCGCGGCCGCATGCGTCACCCACACCCATTTCGGCACACCCCTCACACGTTTCGTGGCTCCATAGGGAGCTCCACCGAAGGCCCCAGTGCCCGCGCCCGCATGCGTCACCCACACCCATTTCGGCACACCCCTCACACGTTTCGTGGCTCCATAGGGAGCTCCACCGAAGGCCCCAGTGCCCGCGCCCGCATGCGTCACCCACACCCATTTCGGCACACCCCTCACACGTTTCGTGGCTCCATAGGGAGCTCCACCGAAGGCCCCAGTGCCCGCGCCCGCATGCGTCACCCACACCCATTTCGGCACACCCCTCACACGTTTCGTGGCTCCATAGGGAGCTCCACCGAAGGCCCCAGTGCCCGCGCCCGCATGCGTCACCCACACCCATTTCGGCACACCCCTCACACGTTTCGTGGCTCCATAGGGAGCTCCACCGAAGGCCCCAGTGCCCGCGCCCGCATGCGTCACCCACACCCATTTCGGCACACCCCTCACACGTTTCGTGGCTCCATAGGGAGCTCCACCGAAGGCCCCAGTGCCCGCGGCCGCATGCGTCCCCACACCCATTTCGGCACACCCCTCACACGTTTCGTGGCTCCATAGGGAGCTCCACCGAAGGCCCCAGTGCCCGCGGCCGCATGCGTCACCCCTCACACCCATTTCACACCCCAGGCCGCTCCATTCAGTGCGCATTTCGGGTTTCGTGGCTCCATAGGGAGCTCCACCGAAGGCCCCAGTGGCCGCGGCCGCATGCGTCACCCACACCCATTTCGGCACACCCCTCACACGCTTCGTGGCTCCATAGGGAGCTCCACCGAAGGCCCCAGTGCCCGCGGCCGCATGCGTCACCCACACCCATTTCGGCACACCCCTCACACGTTTCGTGGCTCCATAGGGAGCTCCACCGAAGGCCCCAGTGCCCGCGGCCGCATGCGTCACCCACACCCATTTCGGCACACCCCTCACACGTTTCGTGGCTCCATAGGGAGCTCCACCGAAGGCCCCAGTGCCCGCGGCCGCATGCGTCACCCACACCCATTTCGGCACACCCCTCACACGTTTCGTGGCTCCATAGGGAGCTCCACCGAAGGCCTCAGTGCCGCCGCCCGCATGCGTCACCCCCACCCATTTCGGCACCCCCCTTGCATTTCTCGCACGGCAGGGTCATCACCACGGTGGCGTGCCAGGGGCGCACCATGCGCGAAGGCGACGGGGCGGGGAACGGCGCTCCGGGGGCGGCCAGACCTCCGGGGCGCGAGCAGTCCGCGGCCAGACCATCTCTCGGTCCTGTGGACTCTCGCCCTGGGCCGTCGGCTGCCCGGCGCGCTGCTCCCTCGGTCGACGTCGCCCAGGCGTGATCCTGGATTGCGGCCGCCACGAGGTAGGGAACGGCAAGAAGGAGGACGACGACTGGTGGCTGGAGCTCTACGTGCTGCTCTCGCGCGCCACGCGCCACGAGGACCTCCTGCTCATGCGGGCGCCGCGCATCGAGTTTTTCCTGGCAGGGCCGCCGCAGGGCTTGCGGAAACAGCTGGAGCAGTTTGCTGCGCGCACGAAGCGGTGCAGGAGGGAAGCGACGGCCCTCGCCAGGGAGCTCGGCTTCACCGAGTTCATCCGCGAGGCCTGACCTGAGGAGCGTCTCCCCCGAGCCGCGCCTTCTCTCGACTGCCCGACTAATTGTTTGGCCTCGCGCCGCGGACGACCCGCGCGCGTCGCTGGGACCCTCTCGGGGCGACCAGCGCGCGTCGCGGGAACTCCGTGCTGCGGGGGGCCCGGCGCCTCGTTCGCCCGTCGTCGCTCTGCCCAGCGGTCAGAGACTTGCCCGCTATCAGCCAGCCAGTTAGCTAGTCAGCTCTCTCTGCTTCGCGCAGCGGACGACCCGCGCGCGTCGCTGGGGCCCCGCCCGGGGCGACCAGCGCGCGTCGCGGGGACTCCGCGCTGCGCCGCGCCCGCAGCCTTGGATTTTGGAGTGCGCGGGCAAAGAGGAAGGAAAAGAAGAGCCGAAAGCGGGCGCGATCCTCGCAAGAGGCGTGCCGACATGGGCGTCGCGACGTGCGGACGCTGCCGTCGGGGTTCCCGCGGAAGCTGCCTGCGGCGGCCACGCCCAGTGTCACGTGTGTTCGGACAGGCATGCTCGAACCATTCACATTCATATACACTTACACTAGGCGTTTCCATGATCGCATTCATGCAAATATATTCACTCGCGCGCAGACCCATTCATACTCAGATTCCCTCGCGCTCTGACTCACCCGCGTTCTTTCTCTCGTAATCAGATCTATCGTATTCCTTTGCGTTGTGTACCCCGCCACATTTCGGCACACCCCTCATGCGGTTCGTGGCCCCATAGGGAGCGCCACCGAAGAAGATACTCACAATTGCGATACTCACAACTGCATATGGTTGGGTCCTTCGCCAGGATATTTTTTTTGCGGGGTTTCCTGGGGGTCCCTGGGGCACGTTGGGGGCGTCTTGGAGCCGAAGGTTCGAAGTGTCCGTTCCAATTCTCCGTCCGGCTGACTGGGAGTCTCTCTGTCCGTCTTGGAGCTCTCCTGGTGGTCCTTTTGCCGTCGTGGAGCCCTCCTGGTGTCAAAAGGCGAACCTGCTGAAAATATATTTTTCGCTCTTTGTGCTTGGGGTCTTTTGGGGAAGCATCTTGGAGGCCTCAGGGGTCCAGCCCAGGGCCGCTCCCGTGGTCCATCCGGTGCAGTTCTTCATCGCCGATCGATCTCCGACGGTCCTGGGGTCTTCCGCGCTGTGAAGGCCGAACCATCGTATACCGAAGCCGACTTGGGGGCCTCTTGGGGCCCCTTGGGACCTCTTGGAGGCCTCTGGGGAGCCTCTTGGGGCCTCTTGGCGGCCTTTTGGGGATGTCTGGACGCCTTTTTGGAGCATCTTGTGGCCTCCTGGGAGCCTCTAGGGGCGGACGGCTGGAATGTTCGTTTTTTAGTCCCCCTTTCGGGCCCCTCTTGGGGCCGTCTTGGAGCCCTTTCGGGTCGTTTTGGGCGCCTCTTGTGCCGTGTTGGGGGCTTCTTGGGAGCCTATGGGGCCGTCTTGGGACGGTCTTGGAGGCATCTTGGAAGGGCTTCCGCGCTGTGAGGCCTCCTGGGAGGCCTCTTGGAACGTCTTGGCGGCCTCTTGGGCCTCTTCGGCCCATGTTAGGCGTCTTGGAAAGATCTTTCGGCCCATGTTAGGCGTCTTGGAACGATCTTTCGGCGTCTCGGGGCCCTCTTGAACCGCCTTGGGGGCCTCTTGGGCGGCCCCAGAAGCTGTCGTGGACCTCCAAAAGGAGCCCGGGACGGGTCGGACCCCCCTCATGAGCTCGGGCCGGACGGCCCCCCCCTCCAAATCGACCAGACCGGGCTCCGGGGGGAGGGGGTGGGGAGGGGGAAGTTCTCTCACACGCCGATGATCCCCAAGGGGTCGGCGGATTAATGCGGCATGTTACGTTCAGCCTTGGGGTCCCCGAGGAAAAACATGGTGTTCCCCGCCCCCCCCCCCCCCGCGACGCCGTGGAGCCCCCGCAGACGGGCCCCCGCTGGGCCGCCCCCCCCCCAGCGCGTAGGACAAGGACAAGAATAATGGAGGATGGCGATTGATAAATGACCGGGGGTCGTGTTCACGCGGCGGCGCCCGGGATGACGATTAGAAGAAACCGGCCGCGGGCTGGAAAACTATTTTTGTATCGTTCTCATCCAGTCAGAAATTATGCAGAAATAGCAGAAAACTATGTATGTTAATCGTTCTCTCCCGTTTTTTCATTCATCGTCATCCCGCATGAAGAGCTGGGAGGAATCGACAACACCATCACGTGGCCGAGGCAGCCGGCGCGCTCCCGCGCGCGAAGATGAGATCCGCGCGAGCTGAAAAGCTCGCACTCCGACACACACACACACACACACAGGGAAGGGGCACCGCAGCTTGTTGAATGATCTTGGCTGTGCTGTGCAGATCTCTGGTTGCTGGCCAGCAGGACTACGAGGAGGAGGGCGAGCTCGAGGACGAGGCGCAGTACGAGGACGAGGAGCCGGTGCTGCCGTCGGAGGTGGGCGAAGAGGACGCGGAAGACCTGGAGGCTGCAACGGGGGAGAAGATCGGGGCGCACGTGATGGGGGTGAGCGCTCACGGGGGGCAGCCAACCTCCTCCGATTTCGTTCTGGTTGTCCCTGGTTTGGGACTCCGGCAACGACCGAGGACCGTCTCCTTCCCTCGCTCCACTGATCCCTCCTCCTTCCACTCATAGCTCATAATTTGTCGCACGCATCCCACCCTCTCAACAGGCTTGCAGGGGATGAGCCGCTCCTGTGCGCGCTCGCGATGCTCGTGTCCCAGCCCCCGCCCACACCCGTCTCGGCTGCGCACCAGGGCACGAGGTGGAGCACCCTCCTCGCCTCTACCCCCACGCCGCCCCAACTTCCATGGGGGAAGATGACGTGCGTCGCATCCGCAGAGACCTCGCTGTGCGACTATGGGTTTCGGGGTCACGCGCCGCGATTGAAGTCTCGTGCGTCGTCGCGCGATTGGGCAGAGGCCGCGCACGTCGCGCCGTGCGCGGTGGCGCAGATGCGCCACACCCGCAACGGCACGCGGTGTTTCGCGCTGGGGGGCCGGCACGCGGCGCAGAGCTGACTTCTCGCGCTCTTGGGCGGCGCTCTCGAGCGCGCGGGGGAGGATCCGCGCGCCGCGTCGGAGGCGGACGTGGACCGCAATGCGTGTTTTTTCGCGCGGGGGGCAGCTCCGCGAGGGAGGTTTGGCCTCGCTGCACGGCTGGGCGCGCGCGTTCTCGAGGGGGTCTCGCGATGATCCGTGCTCTGCTCCGCAAGTGAGATGCGGTGGGGGTGCTGGTCAAGGGCTGCGCCCAGGAGGCTGCAGACCCTGGAGGATTCCTTATCCGACGAGGGCGGCGGTAATGCCCATGGCCAAGCCTCGATGGGAGTCCCGCTGGCTTCCAGACCCTGGGTTCCTAATCTGAGGGTTCCTCATCCAATGTCCCCACCGTATCGCGCAGGCGGTGCGCGACTGACCTTAAGTCGAACGTGTCCCCCTACAGGGGGATTTTCGACGAAAAATAACAAAATACCCCCAAAGATAATCAAAAAATAGTCCAAGCATAGTCTGGGGATTATTTTTTGAGTACTTGTTTACCTTTTTGGGGTATTGTTGGGGGTATTTTTCATTTTTCGTCGAAAATCCCCCTGCAGGAGGACAGGCCCGACCTGAGACTGACCGCATGCCGCGCGCGCGCGTCGCGCCATGCGCAGTGGCGCAGCTGCGTCGCGTCATCGGCGCAAGCTTCGGAGCGCCGCTCTCTGCGCTGGCCTCGGCGCGCGGCGCCTGGCAGAGTCCCTGCGCGGCTGGGCGGCGCCTGCGCGCGCGGGGGACGACCCGCGCGCCGCGTCGGCAGCGGCCTCGCCGCGCAGCTCTCGCGCGCGGGTCGGCGCACGGCGCCAGGGCCGGCTCCTCGCGCGAGGGGGCAGTTCTGGACGCCCGAAGTGGGCACGGAAAGCATGGGTACGAGGCCCAACAGCAGTCCCTGTTCATTCTGAGCAGGGCTCGCTGTCCGCGCCGCCGCGGCCTGTGGCCGTTCGAGGCGGGGGGCCGCCTGCCCAACGGCGGCCGCTGTTGGTTTGGGACAGCAGTTGTTGTTGGGCACTGTGCCCATTTTTTCCGTACCCATTTCGGGCGTCCAAAGCAGTGCTCGAGCGCGCGAGGGGACTCGCGCGCCGCATCGGCAGCGGTCTCTGCACGCGGTTTTCGGAGCGGGCTGGGGGGTCCCAGGCGGCCAGGGGCCGGTTCCTGCCAGCACGAAGGGCGGCGAGGTTTGAGGTTCTGGGTTGGGGCTCTGGTTCGAGGGGTTAGGGGGCTTTTTTCGGCCGCCTGGGGCGGCGTTCGTGCTCCAGGATTGTCAAAAACTGGACCTTGGGTGGAAACCCACACCAAAGGAAATCCGAGAGGGGTCTGGGAACAGTGGTTGAGCGGATTTGGCTTCCCCCCCCCCTCTCTTAACCAATTTTCTCGGGGCCCAGCCCGCTCAGTCCCCCCAGAAACACCCTAACGGTAGCAACAGATGCGCACAGTTTAGTTCTAGTGCAGTGCTGTATAAGGAATGATTGCCGTCCAGACCACGTATGTAGCTGGAACATCCTACCTCCCCCCCGTCCCCTTTGTGGGACTCTTCTGCTGTCTGTCTTTATTGCTACGAGAACCCTCTAGCGGAACGCAACTGTGGAATGCCAATCCGCGTCCGAAGGCCCGCGGGGATTTCTCTCGGATCTGCGCTGGGCCCTTCGCGCTCGTATTCGTGAGGTCGGGCGGCCAACCTCGACGAAGACAAAGCTGCATCAACATACATTGTCGTAGCTTTAAGTCGGGCACGTCCCTCCACAGGAGGAATACTCAAACATAGTCAAAACATTGTCTTGGAACGACTTTGAACGCATTTTTTGACTATTTGACAAGCTTTTGGCATATTTTTGATCCGGCGCGGCCCCTGGAGGGCTCCGAGGTCCGGTGCCGATCCGAGAAAAATCCGAGCGGACTGGCGAGGCGCCACCAGGGGAGCTCAGCGCGAACCCAAGACATCCACGTGGATCTACGCAAGGGAATGTTTATAGGGCAGCGATACCGCTACCCTCGCCTCGGTTTCCCCCTTTTGGGCTTCCTGGGAGGCCCTCGCCGCCGCCGCCGCCGCAGGAGTCGCCTCGAAGCTTTGGTCAGAAGCCACCCAGGGAGGTCCGGGGAGTAGTTGTGAAAGGAACCCGTCTCAGACCCTCATCTCTACTCCTCACTCGCCTTTTTACCTGCCTTATCGGCTCAGGTACTGGAAGAGACCAGGACGCTGGTCGCACAGGAGGAAAAGATCCCTGTCTGTCCCTCCTTCCTCTGCCTACGGATCTCTACCTACGGATCAGGGGTTCTGTACCTTTGTACTCTCACCCCATACACAGTAGTGGTATCGGTACCTTCCTGTTTTCCCAGTTTTGTCTTTCTCGCAGTGGGCCGCCCGACCTCACGGGCACGAGCGCGGAGGGGAGGAGGAGGAGGAGGAGGAGGAGGAGGAGGAGGAGGAGGAGGAGGAGGAGGAGGAGGAGGAGGAGGAGGAGGAGGAGGAGGAGGGGGGAGGAGGAGGAGGAGGAGGAGGAGGAGGAGGAGGAGGAGGAGGAGTCGACTTCCATGCAGACCTCACTCATTTTCTCCAGCGATGGCAGCCCGCATGGCGCCGCGTGCCCCCCCCGCCGTGAGGCCGCCGCCGCCCCCGGCGCACCTCCCCCCCCGCACAGGGCGAGGACGAGGAGGACACCCTGCTGAGCGCCCCGGGGGCGAGGCAGCACGAGACCACCGACTGGGGCTGGCTCATCCTGCTAGTGGCCCAGATCGCGTGCGGCGCTTTCGTGTTCGTGAGGTCGAGCGGCCAACCGCTCGGACACGCGGCGGCCCGACTCCCCGGCAGCGTGGCCCCCCCGGGCCCCTCGGCCCGCTCCCTGGGGCCAGCGTCTCGTCCTGAGTGCTGGCTGGCGGTCCTGGGGCCGAACGCCGAAGATGGCGAAGCCCTCCAACGCGATGATTTCGATACGCTGGAGGTCAGAGTGCACACTGGCACTCCAGGCCTCCTCCTCCTCCTCCTCCTCCACCTCCAGGCTGGGGTCTTGTGGTCATCTTGGCCCAGGAAATGGAGGAGGAAGAAGCGGCGGCAGGAAGGGGAGGAGCAGAGGGAGCAGTCGCGGGATTAGGAGGAGTATGCGGTGGACGATGAGGATGCAAAAGAGGAGCAGCAGGGGGAGGCGCGAGATTTGGAGGATGGTGGGAACGACGTGGAAGAACCAGAGTCTGTCCCAGGGTCTGCGGTCTACAAACCGGATCCAGGACCCAGGATGGGGCTGGTCAGCTTTGGCGCCGTGTGCACCCAGCAGTCCCATGGCAGGTACACGCACCTGAGCGAATTGGACGCGCACCTTCGCAGGTTCTTCCCGACCCCGACCGACAGCAGGGGCGACCAGTGCTCCCATCCAGACAGGAAGCTGCTGTTCTTTTGCATGCTACCGGGTGAGCTCGACACGTATGGGGTGGCCACCGGACACCTGAACCTCAACTACAGGGTATGCAGGAGCGACTGCCCAACCAGCTCGACAACGCTTCACCCCTGCTATGACCCCGATCTGCAGTTCGAGCAGAACGTGCCAGACTACGCGACGTTCCCAAGTGGCAGGTACGGGCAGGCAAAGGTCGGGGAAGCGTAAGGCTCGAGTACGCCGGAACTCGGGTCTGCCGACGCTTTTTGAGGCACGCGTCCTGGACTTTGGCGGTCCAGTTTTCGTGTGATGTTTGCAGCGGGAGTTCGCGTCAAATCTCATATTGGGTCTCGCCAGCGTCATGCTGGCCCCGTACGGCCAACCCGAGTCCCCCGAACCCGAGTCTTACGTCTCCCCGAAAATGATGTCCGCACGGCGACGTTCTGCATGCCGAAGGACCCAGGCCTGCGTGCCGAGGCCCGGCGCATGATCGGGGCCACCAGCTGGAGCGGCGAGGCGATCCGCGTGATCCTGGCCCTGATCAAGGATGAGGGAGCAAGCACTGACATTCCCTAAGGGCTTGTCGACTTTTCGCCAATCGACTCGTGAGAATCGAGCCAGATAAACCCAGGTAAATGCAGATAAATCGAGGTAAATCCAGGTAAATCTAGATAAATCTGGGTAAATCCAGGTAAATCCAGAGATCTCCAGGGAAAGTTCGAGCACTTCGCGGCCGCTCCAGCGCGAGTCGAAGGACGGCAGAAGTCGTTAAGCCTTTAACGAGACATGCGCAGAACAACTCGGAGGTCCGCGCGGATTCCTCGGATCGGCGCTGGAGCCCCCGTGGCGGCGCCTCCGGCGCTACCGTACAGGAGGGGGGTCCAGCGCCGATCCGAGAAGTCCGCGCAGGCTTTCGAGTTCTTCTGCTCATGTCCTGTTTAGGTCTCCCGAAGGACTGGCGGGTCATGGTCATCACGTCGGTGTATGTCATTGTGTTGGGGTATGTGTTCCTGTTTTTCCTCGAGCACAAGGAGTGCGCAAAGTTCATAGTGCATGTGTTCATCGCCATCGAGGTCCTGATCCCCCTCTACTTTGCGTACCAGCTCGGGAAGGAGCT
This sequence comes from Prorocentrum cordatum, assembly GCA_963575745.1. Taxonomy (NCBI): domain Eukaryota; class Dinophyceae; order Prorocentrales; family Prorocentraceae; genus Prorocentrum; species Prorocentrum cordatum. The sequence continues at coordinate 19,509 of CAUYUJ010015528.1, read as the reverse complement.
GATGCTGGGTACAGAAAGGCATGATGCCAAATACACCTCTGGAGATTATCAAAGCGATTACATAGCGCTTAGTGTCCATATTTCCCTTTCTTGTATCTTTATGATCGCAGGGACGATCCTATGCGGAGCGCTGGACACGTCAATTTCTTGCATCGAGGCGGCTGCAGAATGCATCTTCGAAGCACCGAGCCTACTCATCGAGCCGATTGTGGGAGTGCTCGGCAAGATGATCGTGTTAGCGTGGTCGTCCACTCTGTTCATCATGCTCATGTCCAATTCGGTCAGAGAAGTCGATGGCTTCATTGACCAGTTTGTTTTCACAACGGAGCAGATCATTGTTACCGTTTTCTGGGTGTTCCTATCGGTGTCTTTGCTTTGGACACTTCACCACGTATCGATGTATGTGTTGTCGTATTCGGCTCTCGTCTTAGAAGACCCTGGCCTGTTGATCAGGGTTCCGTCATGCCGCTTGTCTGGTCGATGCGTCGATCGTTTCGGATCGGGACGGTTGACCTGGCCTCGATCAGCATTGCGATCCGTGGTTTGAATTTGATTTTGTTGTCGGCATCGGGATCAGGCTCATACCGGGAAGTCATGCGGGGTGGCGATGCGGCAAAACCTCCCACCCCATTTGCTTAGGGCTTGTCTTGGTGGTGGCGAGGGGTTGCTGGTAAAAATTGGTCGAGGAAACTACGCGCTTACTTGCCATCCCCCACCGCTACATTGCAGACGGGTATATGATTGACTAATTTGAGGCTTCGCCGGTTGTCACGACGAGCCGATTCAAGAGCGTAACACAAGAACACGCTTGGAAACGATTTGCAACCGCGGTATGCAGGCGGATCAGCATGCTTGTCGTTGTCGCCGTCATTATTGTCGTCACCGTCGCCGCTGTCGCCGCCTTCCTCGTCATCGTCGTCGCCGTCGTCGTCGTCGCCGTCTGCGCCGTCGTCGCATATCCCGACGATGATGACGTGCTCGTCTTTCCATTCGGTTCTAGCCCATGCAAACCTGCATGCATAAAAGCAGGATAACTATTGCTGCCACGCAGTGCCGACAGAACCTGTCGTTCGCCAGTTCTCCAGCCTGCCGCCCTTCGCCACGTGCGTTAAGGCGATCATGCGAGGAGGCTTCTGCTCGCAGATGCCCCCGATGCCGACATTGCGGATGCTTGACATTGGGATGGTCTGTGATCGTTCGTGCGCTCTGTAAGGACCGCGGTCAATTGTGCGCGCCTGGGAGTGTCTGATGCAGTCTACACAGGCTCCGAGATGTACGCAACCGTTGTGGTGTACAGATTTTGTAGCGCACGCTAACGGGTTCACGCAGGCCGCTTGGTGCTAAGAAGCCCACTGCGGGCGCGTCAAATCCACAGCCGTCCACCTCCTTTAGGGGAACGAAGAATGGCATAAACATAAAAACTCGGAGGTTCGCGCGGATTTCTTGGATCCGAGAACTCCGCGCGGACCTTCGAGTTTTATGTTTATGTCATTCTTCGTTCCCCTAGCCTTGAATCGTCAACCCTCGCCGCTTCGAAATGTCCGCCTTCGCTCCGCCCCCCTTCCAGCCAGACGGCCTGGGGAGCAAGCCGGCTTGGCACCCCTCCGTTGGTGAAGCTCCCCGGCCCCTCACTGCTCATGGGGAGCGGCCAGACCGCCACCACTTGCTCACCGCCCCATTTGCACATTTGAGCTTGTTGTCTCGCGTTGCGCGGCTTGCGTCGGGGGTGTGCTCCTAAGGCGCAGATGTGGTACTACAGGAAAAAGGCGATAGACTCTGGCGATGATGCCCCAGTGCGCAGAGGAGCTCTTCTGAGTGCTTATTACAGTGCTGTGCGCTATCATCTGGGTAGCATCTCGTTGGGGTCAATATTGAGTATGGCGTTTGGTGTCCTTCGAGGGTGTATGCGTGTTGTCGAGGAAGGCCGCGATGATATTCCGTGCATAAGGTGCGTGCGAGCTCTCTGCGGGCCGTGCCTGAGTATCAGATGTTATGACCGTTTCTTGAAGTATACCGGCACGGAGGCGTACATGGATATGGCCATCCATTCGTACGGGTTTTGTGATTCAGCGCGTAGAGTCCACGACCTTTTCGCCACGAAGCAGATGGCAGGAGCTAGGGCCGCCAGGAACGACATGACAGGAGCTCTTCAGATGTTCAACTTTGTCGCGCTCGGTGGCTTCGTTTCTTCTACGATGATTGTCTCTTATTGGTTGTGTACGAGTGGATATTCATTCCTTCAGGTCAGCGATTGGAAGCCCATGGTTTGTTTCTCGGGCATCGTCAGCCTTATCGTCGGTGGGGACGGTAGGGAAGTATATTGGAGAGAGGGAGGCGGGGATGGGGAAGGGAGGTGATGTTGGAGGCAATGAGATACGGCCGTCATCTCATGTCCTACTCTTTTTCGCCTGACCTCGGGTCATCTCCTGCTCCCTCTCATATCCTACCCCCTCGTTTCCCACTCCTTCTCTCATCTCCCTCGCTCCTCCTCCTCCTCCTCCTCTCCTGCTGCTCCTCCTCCTCCCCTCCTCCCCTCCTCCTCTCCCCCTCCCCCTCCTCCCTGGTTCCCTCTTCGTCCCACTCGCCCCTCATCTGTAGCATCCCTTGCCCTCCTCGCTCGCCCTTCCTCTATAGCATCCCTCGGCCTTGCCCCCTTCTCCCTCGTCCCCGTCCTCCTCCTTCCTCCCATCCGCCCCTCGCCTCCTCCGTTCCGTGTCCCATCTCCCGCCTCCTTCTCTTGGGCAAGCTGTTGGGCTTCGAGGGCCCGAAGCGTTCACTTGTTCGTTCCCTCTTCCTGTGGCTCTCCCCTTGCAGTTGGGGCCTTGGAGCGTTGTGGGCCTGGTGCCTTCTTTGGAGCGGTGTGGACTGCGCCCGAAGTGTCGATCTTCTTGCGTCGGCCTGTGGGCGGGGCGCCCTTTCCATTCGGCCCGCCGCCGCCGCCGAGTCGTTCGGCCCCCGCCTCGTCTTCCTGCGGGCGAGGGATTCCCCAAGCACCCGAGGGCCACGCTCCCAAAGGAAGGGTTTCGTGCGCTCGGGGGTCCGGGAGGATCCCCGGACCCATGGGGGGGAGCGCGTGGTCGAACGAGTCGCCCTGCCCCCCCGCCGCCGCTGCCGAGTCGTTTTCCGGCCCTGCTCGGCCCTGCTCGGCTAGAGGGTGACCCTTCCGATCTGGCCCCGGTGTGCTCGGCTGCAGCAGCTGTCCAAGGACTTCCCCCTTATTCTTTACGTTGCAGTTTCGGGGACCTGGTCCGTCCTATAAGGCGCGGCGTTTCCTGATCTGCGACGCGTGGTCGGTGCGAATTCGGCGTGCAGCCGGCGCGGATACGACGCGGGGACGTGAGTCCAACGTGGACCCAACGCGCTTCGAACGGATAGAATGCGGATCGCGGCGCGACTGGACAGACAAGATCACCCGAAGATGCAACACCTTTTTCCCAACCATCTTGTGGCGTTGGGTCTCCGTTTTGAAGAGAGCACCTCGCATTCCTTCCTTCCTCCCGCTGCCCCCTCCTCCCATGACCACCGTTTTTATTATGATCGTCACCATCATCATCATCATCATCAGCAGCAGCAGCAGCATCATCATCATCACCACCGTCATCGCCATCATCATCATCACCACCAGCAGCACCATCACTGTCATCACCACTGTCATCATCACCGTCATCATCATCATCATCATCATCATCATCATCATCATCATCATCATCATCATCATCATCATAGTCATCATCCTTACCATCATCATCAGCATCATCACCATAATCATTTTCATCATCATCATCATCATCATCATCATCATCATCATCATCATCATCATCCTCATCCTCATCCTCATCCTCATCATCATCATCATCATCATCATCATCATTGTCATCCTCGTCGTCGCCGTCATCGCCATCACCGTCGTTATTGTTTCGCGCCCCCCATGGGGAGCTCCACCGAAGGCCCCAGTGGCCGTGTTTGCACGCGTCTCCCCCACCCAGTACAGCGCTCCGTGGCCACATTGGGGAGCTCCACCAGTGGTCCCAGTGGCAGTGTTCGCATGCGTTTCCCCCACCCAGTACAGCGCTTCGTGGCCCCATAGAAGCTCCACCGAAAGACTCATTGGCGGTATTCGCATGCGTCCCCCCCACTCAGTACAGCTCTTCGTGACCCCGTAGGGAGCTCCACCCAAGGCCCCAATGGCAAAGTTCGCCGCGTGCGTCTCCCCCACTTAGTACAGCGCTTTGTGGCCCCATAGGGAGCTCCACCGAAGTCCCCAGTGGCGGTGTTCCCACGCGTCTACCACACGGTGTTCGCATGCGTCTCTCTCCCACTTAGCACAGCGTTCCGTGGCCTCATAGGGAGCTTCACCGAAGGCCCCAGCGGCGGTGTCCGCATCGGTCTCCCGCACTCAGTACATACAGCGCTTCGTGGCCCCATAGGGAGCTCCACCCGAGGCCCCACTGGCAAAGTTCGCATTTGTCTCCCACACTCAGTACAGCGCTTCGCGGCCCATACCGCTGCTGGCGTTAAAAGACGCCAGCCACAGACGTTGCTTCGACGGTGCCGCCCCTGGACCCCCTCATTTCAGTGTTGCGTTCGCGGCCGTTGTCGGGGTGCAAGCATCGGCATACAGAAAACGCCCAAAATTCCACCGCCAAGGTATACCCGTCTTCAGCATTGAAATTGGGGGGCAGGGGAGTTCTGGACACAGCAGCGTTGTCCATTATGCTTGGCGGGCATGTTTTGCCCCAACGGCCGTACCCCCTTCACGTTGTCAGTTGGGGCATGCGTCCCCGTATGATTCACACCACTGCGCTGTGCTCTAGCCAGGCCGATTGCAGAGTGGCAGTCGTAGCGTGAGCCCCTCTGTGCTCCACTTGTTCGTTACATCGGTCGGCTGCTTGGTTGGCTACCTCGTTGGTTGCCTCGCTGGCTGCCTCACCGGCTGCCCCGTTCGCTATCTCGTTGACTGCTTCGTTGACCGCCTTTTTGAAGTCCTCGCTGGCCACCTCGCTGGCTACATTGTTTTGTGCCCCGCTGGCTGCCTGTCAAAAGCAACCGCCAAGGCATGGGAGCACCACAGGACGCATGAGCACCGCTAGAAGGAGCGAGGCTTGGAGGGAGGGGGAGGTTTGAAGGGAATGGAGGGTTGGCGGAAAGGTTCCAGGGCAGTAGGGAGGGCTGGAGGAAGGATTGCAGGGAAGGTTGGAGGGAGGGTTGGAGGGAAGATTGGATGGAGGGCTTGAGAGTAGGAAGGAGGAATTGGACGGAGCGTTTGAGGTAGAGTTAGAGTGGTGGGTGCAGGGAGGGTTGGAGGGAAGGGTGGTGGAGAGAAGTTTGAAGGGAGGGTAGGAAGGGTGGGGAGGGTTCGACGCCTGAGAGCACCACGAGACGCATGAGCACCGCTGCAGTGCGGGAGGGATGGCGGGAGGGCTGGAGGGAGAGCTGGAGGGAGGGCTGGATGAAGGTTTGGAGGGAAGGTTGTAGGCAGTGCAGGACGGAGTGCTCGAGTGAGGGCTAGATAATTGGAGGGAGGGCTTGGAGGGAAAGTTCGTGGTCGTGGGGGAGTTACAGGGGGGGGGGGGGGGGGGGGGGGGGGGGGGGGGGGGGGGGGGGGGGGGGGGGAAGACGGTCGGAGGGAGGATTCGATGCGGCTGACCAGCGGTCAGCCTTATCGTGGCCGCGTCGGTCGCGTTAGAGCAGCTGGCCGCTCTGCGCGGGAGCCCGCGCGCGCTGGCGCGACCGAAGCGACGCGCCGGCCAGCGCCAGGCCCTCATCGCAACCGCCGCCGCATGGATTCTGCAAGCCACGTCGCGGGTGGGTGCGTGGGATGATTGCTCGAGCAGTGGAACTGACAGGTCACTGCGGCAAACAGTAGTTACATCACACACACACACATCGCACCCCATAGATTCGACAACGTCGACTGCGCAACATAGATATAGTCAACATACATTGCACCACGTAGGTTGCACGGCATGGATGGCGCAAACAGATGGCACCACATAGTTTGCACCGCGTATGTTGCACAACACTGGTCGCACCATGTATACATATAGCTTACATCTGTATACATATTGCGCTGCGTCGATTGCGCCGCGTCGATTGGCACAACATACATTGCACCACATAGATCATACAACATAGAGTGCACACACAAACACACACTGCGCCACATACATTGCACAACATAGATTGCACGACGTCGGTTGCACAACCTATGTTGCACAACGCGTGTTGCACACATTGATTGCATCACGTAGATGTTACCACATAGTTTGCACAAGCTACGTTGCGCAACATATATTGCACCATGCCGACTGCACCACATAGATCGCGCACCACACAGATTGCACAATTCAGTTTGCACAACACACGGTGCATCACATAGATTGCATGACATAGGTTGCACAGCATGTTTTGTACAGCGGAGGTTGTTAGAAACACATTGTTTGGGGCTTGCGCTGGCTAACATCTGATGCCGCCATTTGCAACGTGCACCTGCGCCGGTTCTAAGGATGAAGGCGGTCCATTCTTAGAACGTCGCTCTCGCATCACCGCCGCGCACAGTCGCCTTAAACGCTTGCAGCAGCTAAAGCATGGAGGGCGGCCCGTTATCCGCATGCAGCTCTTCGGCTGGAGCCTCGCACATTCGCCCGTGAAGCCTGCAACATTTTCAAGGACTCGTAGGGTGGAAGTCCCCGAGAAAAAAAAGGTATCCTGGCACGTTCAGGTCTTTCGGGGCAAAGCAGTCACGGTGATTCGCGGTGTCGAAGTGCCTGGGATGGCGTCCTGGCACGACGATTCTAGGCTTGTCAGGACGCAGCTGTCACGTTGATTCGTGGCGTCGAAGTGCCAGGAACCTTGTTCTGGTACGATTGAGAGTTCTCAAACGTTTGTTTTCCAATGGGGCAGTGCCCGCAACGGAAAGACGTTCTCGCAAGGACGTGTGAAGAGGAAGTGTGGAGGGAGAGTGTCTTGCAACATCGTTGGTGCGTCTTGGATTTACACTGGTCCCTTCTCCCTCCTCTTTATCATGGTCCTGCTCGTTCCTCCCTCCTCCGTCGCACGCCCCCTTACTTCCTTCTCCTCCGACTTCCTCGCCTCTAATTATGCCTCCCTTCTGCTCTGCGTCGTCCTTTCTGCGTCTAAGGAGAGCCCTCCAGGATCCGTCAGCAACCCCTGGATCCACTTGGAGACTTCGGATATCTCCGAACACCTGATACAAGGTCTGATTGTTTAGAAGGTGGGCCCAGTGCGACCCCAATGTGGAAAACAGGTTCCAGAGCAAGCAGGAATAAGCAAAGAAGCGAGCACGCAAGTAAGTAAATCAAAGCACGCAGCGTCGTACTTAGCCAAGAACGCGCGTGCACAACACATCGTGGTAGTATGACGGCCTGGTAACATGATGGCTACGATTGTTGTGGGCGGTGCACGCGAGGTAACACGCGAAACGTTCCCACCAGTTCGCAAGCGAATAAGGAAGTACATAAGGCCAAATAATATTGTAATCAATACCAAGGAACCAAGAAATCGAGATCAAGCATCCAGGGCCGAGGAACCAAGACACCAAGACCGAGGAACAGGAGCCAAGACCAAGGAATCCAGGACCCAGGGCCGAGGAACCAACGAGCCAAGGCCAAGAAACCACGACCCATGAGCCAATGAGTTGGGACCAAGGGGCCGAGGAAATAAGGAACCACCAACAAAGACAACAGAGGAGCCGAGGAACCAACACAAAGAGCCCAAGGAACCCAAACCACGGATCCAAGTTCAAGGAACCAAGAAAAAACGACCAAGAAACCAAGACCGAGGTACTGAAGAATCAAGGAACCAAGACCGAGTCACAGGAACGCACAGATCAATGAACCAAGACCAGGGAACCAAGATCAGGGATCCAAGACTGAGGAACCACGAACCCAAGACCGAGGAACATAACCAGTACCAAGTAACCGAGGTATCAAGACCAAGGAACCAAGGAGCCAGCCCCAAGGAACCAAGGAGCCAAGACACCGAGGATCCAAGGAGTCGAGGAATCAAGGGTCAGAGGTCAAGGAACCAGGCACACTCAGACCAAGGAGCCTGCGAACCAAGACCAATAATCCATAACGAAGACCAAGGAACGCAGGAACCAAGGCCAAGGAACCGACGGGCCAAGACAGAGGAACCAACGATCCAATTCCGAGGAACCAACGGGCGAATTCCAAGAACCCAAGACATCAAGATGAAGGGACCGAGAACACAGACCAAGGAAACGCGGAACCAATACCAAGGCACAACATACGGAACCAAGGAACCACGGCCCAGGAACCATGGGGTACCCGGGCAACGCCATGTAGTGAAACAAAACCAAGGAACCCCGGGGAACCTCTTTAGCAAGGAAGCAAGTCCAAGGAACCCTGCGAAGCCTGGCGACGACCGCGTCCGGAACCCAACGTTTTCTTCACGAACGAGTGCATCGACCCTAGGGCAAAGCTTGATTCGGAAATACATGTTAGCCAGCGTTGATCCCAAACCGTGCGATCTTGCATTGTGGAGGTGAAACCTATGGGGTGTACGCTATAAGGTGATAGCTATGTCGTGCCAGCTATGTTGAGTGAGTTGTGAATGCGAAAACTTTGTGGTGTAAGCTACGTGGTGCAAGCTACGGCGTATAAGTTATGAGGTATGAGCTGGAGGTTCGAGCGGGGTGGTGGAAGCTATGTGTTGTAAGCTATGTAGTGGAAGCTCGTCCGTGTGCGCTATGGGGTGAAATCCATGCGGTGCAAGCTATGCAACAGAAGCTATGTGGTGTAAGCGATACTGCAGCGACATCTGTGTGGTGAAAACTGTGCGGTGTCAACTCTGCGGCGTAAACTTTGTGGTGCAGGCTTTGTGGTGCAGGCCTTGCGGTGTAAGCTGTGTGGAGTAAGTTCAGTCGTGTCAGCAATCAGGTGCAATTCGCGTGGTGGTGTGTGAACTTCGTGGTGTAAGCAATGTGTTGCGAGCTACGTGGTGCAGGCTATGTGGCGCAGGCTATGTGGCGCCCACAGAGCGCCCACGAGGCCTCACGGGCGGCGGCGTGGCGAAACCCCAACGCATCTCCCGAGCGCGGGGCGCCCCCGAGGCGCCCACGAGGCGGCACGGGCCCGCCTCGTGGCGCAGCTCCGTCGTGCCCGCGGGCACGCGGCGCCCACGAGGCGCCCACGAGGCGCGGCGCGGGGCCGCAGCGCGGCGAGGACCCCCCCCCCCTGCCCTGTCCAGTCCCCTGCGTAAGCGGAAGCCCTAAGGGCAAGAACTGTGGGGAGATGCTAAAACCTCCGTCTCGCCGTCGCTCGGGCGTCCATTCCCTGTGCTTTTTTTCGGTTTCGTGCCTGTTTTTTTTCGGCAAGTGATCAAAGATGCTCCTCGATGGTCCTCGCCGAGGAGAAAACGCACACGTCCGAGCGATGCCAGGCAGGTGGCCTTCCCATGGAGGAGGTCGCCGGGAGAGACCAGCTGCATCCCCATCCCCCAGCCAGAAGCCGTCGAGAACCCGTCCCCGGGCCCCTCCTGTGCACCATGCTGGTTGGGCCGTTCTCGAGTGGTATGCTGCGGTCTCAGCACCCTGGCGCCACCCCTTGCGGCGCCCCTTGGGCACTCCGCGCCCCAGGGACTGGGTGTTGAGGCCACCCTGGACTACCTGGGGGGCTTGCTCAGGCCAGCCAGGAGTTCCTGGGCCGTCTTCTCGCTGCCCGAAGCCTCACCAACAGGGCACCGGGGGAGGGACCAACTTCCTCGTGATCCTCGACTGCGTCGGGGGCATGCTGTTTTTCACCCTGGCCACCGAGCAGCTCCGCTGGTGCAGGGAGAACGCCGAGGCCCTGGACCGGGTCGAGCGCGTGAAGGAGAAGTTGAGGCTAGAGGACATCGGAGGGGGGGGGGGGGGGGGGGGGGGGGGGGGGGCGCCCCTCGAGGGGCCGCAGGCCAGTGAGAGGCAGGGCGAGGCTTCGATGCCGATCTCGATTCCGAGCCGCAGGAGGGGGCGCCGATTTCGAGTCGGTCCGATGTGTGGGGTTCTCATGTCGGCCTCGGTCTGGTCTGACTCGCGCAGCTCAGACCTTGGTCGGCTCGCCTGGTCGCCGATCCGATCCAGGGTTTCCGATCCGAGGCCAGAGGTGTGAAGGATGCACACCTCCGACGCCTCGTTGTTTCTGTTGTGTTTGCCACGTGGGCCCCCAGAGCTCTCGACCCCCTTTCTCCTGGCCAGCTTTCCATCCCTTGACGGGCCCGGATGAACCAGTTATCGGCCTCCACCCATGAAGCCCTACAATAAATCAAAACATGAAATTCATACAATACATAAAAACACGATCGCCTCCCCGGCATATTCCCGGCACATCCCCGGCATGTCACGACAACATGAAATGTCTCCATGAAAAAACATGAAAACCCCGGCATATGTAAAACCACTGCTTCAACATTTTATTTACAAATCATGAAATACAAACATGGAATACATCCCGTGCATCTTATTGCTGGTCCGGGGGGGCTTGGAACGGTGCCCAGACGCCGAAAGCCAACACACGTCGGTCATTGAAAGTATGTATTTCTGGACTCCCGGATCCCAATCTACTTCGAGCGCCTTCCTATCTCAATAATCGATATGCTTTGTTGCGTTTGTTTATTATCTGGGAGTGCCTGGACACGGTCTTCTCTATCCGCCTTCCTACCTCATGCTTTTACCAATTTCTTCCGACCGGCGTATAAAGACATCGTGTGCGTTCTTTTCGTCGAGGCGCTGGGGCGCTGGGTCGCCGGATCCTGCCAAAAGGTCCTTACCACGTCTGGAAGCATATGCCTGTGATCATTCCTCCTTCGTCGTCGTCCTCCTCCTCGTCCTCCTCCTCCCTCGCCCCCTCTCGCAGCAGGACGTCCTGGTCTATCCTGCTTCCGCCGCCCATGGCTCCGCGAAAGCCGCCAGGAACGGCAATGCCACACTCTTTGTGCTGACCTTGATTCTGGCCTGGGTTTGGGACCGTGGCTCGCAAACAGAAAACCACGACAAAGCTGCCGCTGAATTTTGTCGATGCCGACCTTGGTCACGGTCCATGTCGGCCGTCGCCGAGTTGCGAGAATTTCTTTCGGATCGACGCTGACCAATATCGACGTTGACCAAGATGAACACGGCATTTCTGCGTTCGGTATTGGTCATCGTCCCTGTTTGTGTTTTCCTGTCCATCCTTGTGAGCGAGCCTTATACTGAGCTATGGGCTCCGTCGCCAACTTGGGCCATGAGCGGAGAGCCCCCTCGTAGCTTTGGTTTGATCACCCGCCGTCGGAGTAAAACACTGCTACATCGCAGCGCGACGGATGCAGTCCGCACGCACGCTCGGGCAAGCTGGGCAACGGCATTGCCAATTAACCGGCAGCAGGAGTGGAAAAAGGGGTGGGGAAACAGCCGCGGGAGAGGGGGGAAAGGCCAGAACGCTTACGTGGCGGGGCTCGCTGCGGAGCGGCCAGGGCGGCCGGCCGGTGCTGCACCCCTGGCAGCGGGCGCGGGGCGGCGTCGTGGCCACATCCAGGGGCCGGGGCAGCGGCGGCACGCACCACGGGCCAGGCGGCACAGGGTCATGGCCGATGGGAGGCGCACAAGGCCCGGGCAGGCGCCATGCGAGCCACGCAGCTTCCGGCGGCAGCATCACCCCAGCAGGCGGTGGGAGGCAGCTCGGATCCAGGCGCAGTTGGGACGCACCTGATCGGTGCAGAAACAGGCGAGTCAGTGGCAACACCGCGGAAGGGCGGCGCCGCGGGGGAGGGGAACGCACCACCTGGGGTGGATGGCGCGCCCCAGAAGAGAGAGGAGGGCACACCACCAGGGGTGGATGGCGCGACCTAAAAGGGGGAGGAGGAACAATTGATCGGTGCACAAACAGGTATTTGAGCTAGGGCGCTGCCGCGGGTTGCATGCGCCGCGGCGGAGGGGAGGCGCACCACCTGGGGTGGATGACGCGCTAAGGAAGAGACAGCGGTGGATGGCGCGCCCATAGAGCTTGCCAGGTACTAGAGTTTTTGACCGCGCTGCCCCAGATTGCGCCGTTCGGGAGGCGATCGGAGCGGACATACCACGGCGCGCCCATGCGGCGGTAGCCGAATCTGTCGCCTCACCAGGGCGACTGCGCAGCCCGCGACCCCCCTCCCCCCAGCGATGCAAAGCTGAGCAACGAAGCGACGCGACGACATCACCGATGAGGTCCATTGCCGTCGTCTCTTGTCGGTCTCCTCAGCTTTGCATCAGGGGGTGGGGGGTGGGGAGGCTGGCGCGGCACTTGTTTTCGCGACTCCCCAGATACGGTTAAGATTATAGTACCGAACGTCGTGTTTACGTAAGCACTAGATAGTTGCACAAACAGGTGGGTAAAAAGGCAAGGCGCTTCTTGGATGAAGGCGCCGAGCCGCACTTTCAGAATTCTGCATGGGAACCATCACCGACCAGGTCCGACCAGGGCAGAGGGCGCACGGTGTCCGTCCTGCCCAGTGGGCAAACCCAGTCTGCGGTTACAAGCCTTACATCCGGGACTGGTCGCTGGAGGGCCATGAGGCACCTCTGGGCCGTTTGCCGCCTTGCCCTTTTCCCACATGCGGCCTGGGCTTGCTGGTCTTGCTGCTGCTGCTGCTGCTGCAGGACGTCATGTTCGTCGATTTCTTGGCGACAACAGCGACATAATGCACGAATGTCGTAGTAGGACCCGGCCAGGTTCTCCACGAATTCGCGGCAGTCGAAGCCACTGGGTTTCGTGCCAACCTTTGCCCTAGCCTTTGCCGCCCCTCTGGTCGCAGGCTCTGTTCCATCCTTCTACGGGCAGCGCGCCGCAGGTGCCCTTGAGACGCTTGCTGGTCTCTGGCCAGGTCTCGTCTCGGCGCTCGCTTGGGACCCCCAGTGGGCTCCAATGGACATCGCGCCTGGGTATCTTGCACAGGCGGTCGCGCGGGTCATCCCAGTCCCTCCGCTGGGCAGTGTCGTGCCCCTGCCAGCGGACTTCCCAAGTGGGCCCGCTATGCACTGGCTGTCCCTATTCCAGGAGTTCCATCGTGCACCGCCTGCGCTGCCGTCGGCCCGCCTTGACTGGGGTTTTGTAGCGTCGCGGAGAAACAGGCAGCGTTGATTCCGCCAGTTTCTCGCTCCCATTCCGCTGGGGGTCCTGCCTGCTGGAGTTGTGTGGGGCATTGTGGCCCTGTTTGGCGTGTCAGATGGTCCCGTTTCTGTCGGTTTGGATCCTCGTTCGCTCGCGTGCCGCAGCCTGTCAGTCGGTCCCTCGTTCGTTGCTGCTTCTCTTCCTTGGCATCGCTCGGACGTGTGCATTTGTTTCGGCGAGGGTCATCAAGGAGCATCCTGGATCACCGGATGCCAGCAAAAGACACGCGCGAAGTCGAATAATGCACGGGGAATGGACGCCCGAACGATGGCGAGCTTCTGAGGGCGTCGAAGCTATGCATCGGCCCACCTCCAAATGAGGCGCCGCTTCCTCGGCGGAGTGTCGGCGGAAGGCGGCGGTAGAACGGGGGCGACTCCGCTGGCGGAGTGCCGGCGGAAGCAAAGTATGTTTCCCCGCGCATTCCCCCAACAATGCTTGCACTCAAGGTTCTCAATTGTGTTGCGTAAGTAATTCTTCATTCACGCTTCGCGTATCCCCACCAGTTGGGCCGGTCACCTGCCGACGCTGTCCTGCGTCTCAATGAGGGGCATTTTGTCCCTGGCATGTGTATACGCCACTGCGGCCAATTTACACCGTACCGCGCCCCGGACGTTGTGCCCGCTCCCTGTCCGTCGCCTTGGAGCCGCGAACCAAAAAAGTATCCCCACCAGCCCGCTGGGCCGCTGCGTGAGGCCTCGGCTTGCCGCGTTAGTTGTAGCCCTTTCGCGCCGCCTCTGCCGAATTAGTTTCTGCGTAGCCCGCTTTGACCTGACTCGCCGCTGGCGCGCTGGCCCGCGGCCGCTGACTAAAAAGTATCCCCACCAGCTCATCCCAAAACCCTGCCCATGAGAGTTGACGCGAAACGGGATGAAGAGACACATGTAGTGAAACAAAGCGGGCAAGCAGGATGAACCGAGAGATCTCTGGGAGCAACGGGGTAGCCATGGAGGACCTCCCCGGGCCATACCGGGGGGGCCTTCGTGGGGGCGAGGGAGGATGAGGATGATGAGGAGGAGGAGGAAGACGACGACGACAACGATGACGAGGAGGAGGAGGAGGAGGAAGAGGATGAAAAGGAACTGGAAGACGAGAAGGACGAGGACGAGGAGGAGGAGGAGGAGGAGGAGGAGGAGGAGGAGGACAACAACAAGGACGATGACAGAGCCTTCGACCAATTGCTTCTTGGAGCCTTCTTGCGACTCTTTTAGGGGGACCCTTGGGTCCTCTCGGGGCTCTGTTGGGGGGGTCTTGAGGCCCTCTTGGAGCCGCCCTGGGAGCACCCTGGGAGGCCTGGAGGGCCTCTTGCGGCCATCGCTGAGGCCATGGATCAAAAAGAGGGGGGGTCCTAAATGTCCGTCCCCCCCCCAGGGGGCATCGGAATCGGCTCTCCGGGCCCTCTGGGGGGCACTCCTGGGCGCTCTTGGGGGCTGCCTGGGGGGCCCCTTGGGCCCACCTTCGGCCTCCGGTGGGGCCCTTTGGGGCCCCTCCTTGGGTCTCAAAGAGTATCGGAAACGAAAAAGTGAGCAGGCATGGATCGTTTGTTGTCCTTGGGTGTTTGAAAGATGTTTGCCTCTTCGGGGGGTCCTCAGGGGGCTCCGAGAGCACTTGGAACGGTCTTGTGGCCCTCGTTGGGCCTCTTGGAGGTATGTCGTCAGCCATCTGGAACCATCGTCGGCTATCTTGAGCCTCCTTGGAGGCCATCTTGGAGCATGAGAGGCCCTCTTGGAGCCATCGTGGGCCATCGTGGGCGCCCTGAGCCTCCGCGGCCCGCCCCCCCCAAAAAACTTCAGGGAGGGGAGGGGGAGGGTACCCCTCCCCGCAGGATCGAGGATTTCAGTGAGAGGAAAGGGAGGGGACTCGTTAGACCACCTTCGCCCGAATGGCTGGTGGGATCCGACCCGTTTCCCCGGCTTTCGCCGCGCCGTCGCCCGTGCCCTTCTCGGGAGCGCCTCGCGGCCGCCTCGTGCGCCCGGCAGGCTTGCCGAGGGTTCTCCTCGTGGGCGCCTCGCGGGCGGCCCCCCACCCCGTGCGCGGGGTGGGTGTCGTGAGGACTCCTGGCCACGCGCAGAAGGGGCTAGGGGAGGGGGGAAGGCTTCTTAGAAGCACCGCTGCTTCTTAGAAGGCGCTGGCCTTCTTTGTAGATGTAAGGCCGGCGCCTTCTAAGAAGCAGCCTCCTTCTAAGAAGCCTTCCCCCCTCCCCCTACCCCCTCGTGCGCGCCGCCAAGACTCGCCGCGCGGGCGCCCGTGCCGGCTCGTGGGGGCCTCGTGGGTGCTGCGTGTGCGGGCGGCTCGGTCTCCCGAGGAGGCGCGCCGCGGGGGCCCCGTGCTCGCCCGGCGCGCTCACGCAGCACGGCTCACACAACCTCCTCCTCCTCCTCCTCCTCCTCCTCCTCCTCCTCCTCCTCCTCCTCGTCCTCCTACGGTTTGCACCACACGGCTCGCAGCCCACAGCTCGCACACATCACAGCCCACGCCACGTGACTTGTGCAGCATAGCTCACATCGCATACGTTTGCATACACATGCATTCGAGTACTTCGCGCTCGCCACAGTGCGCACACCGCACAGATTGCACAACCTAGCCTGCACCATATGTATATGTGTGTGTACTTATGTATATATATAGAGGTGTATTCATATGTTCATGTATGGGCTGCGCCGTGACAGACGTTCGTGACGTTTTTTGAGTGCGTCACGGTGATATGGGTTTCGCCTGCTACTTCCACGCAAGCGGGCGGGCGGGGGCTGGCCCGTGTTCCACCGGGATGACCCTTTCATTTCCCTCCTACAATCTTGGCGGGTTGTGCCAAGTACATTCGGATCAATGATCCGGGATCTCTGAGTCCTGGATTTCATCATGCTATATGATACTATGTGTTCAGAACGGCGTATGTTGAAAACTCAGCGTGAAAACACATGGTTTTCGAAATCTCCCCAGACGGGATGCTTTCCCTGCCAATGCAAGGTGATAGTATTCCACGTCGTCCGGAAACTTTCGCAATGCCGCTGAGGGTTTCACGGCGACGCATCATCGTCATCGTACCTGCCACCGCACCCAACACCGCGCATCACCCGCCATGGTCGCACTCGTGCCCGCACATCGACTCCTACTTCGCCTGCCGCGCCAGATAGACAAGTCTTCGTCTACTAGGGAGGAACTTATGTTCGCTGCGCGGTGCCCGCAGTGCCGCGAGGCATCCACGATGGCGGCGCATCCATCATCGTTTCCTGCCATCGCACTCAACGTCGTGCATCACCCGCCATGGTTGCATTCATGCCAGAGCATCGACACCCTACTTCGCCTGCCGCCCCGCAAAAAACGAGGCTCGGCCTGCCACGCCAGATTAAGGAAGGCTCGATGTTCGCCGCACTGGGCCTGCGATACTGCTGACGGGTTCACGACGGCGACGCATCATCATCATCGTTCCTTGCCATCGCACTCAACGCCGCACATCGCCCGCCATGGCCGCACTGGTGCAGGCGCATCGACCCCCCTACTTCGCCGGCCGTGCCGAATAAGCAAGGCTTCGCCTGCCACGCCGGATGAAGAAAGAATTGGTGTCTGTCCCGCGGTGTCTGCAACGCCGCGAGGTGTCCACGGCGACGACTCATCATCATCGTCGTTCCTTGTCATCGCACCCACCGCCGCGCATCATCCGCAATGGTCGCGCTCGTGCCCGCGCATCGTCCCCCAACCTCGCCTGCTGCGCCGGATAAATAAGATTTCGCTTGTTACGCCAGATGAAGGAGGATTGGATGTTTGCGTGCGGTGTCTGCAATGCCGCTGAGGGATCCATGATGGCGGCGCTTCGTTGTCATCGTCTTTCGCATCGTACTCAACGCCGCGCATCTCCAGCCATGGTCGCACTCATGCCCGCACATGAACCTCCTACTTCGCCTGCCGCGCCAGATAGCCAAGTCTTCGTCTACCGCGCCGGGTTATGAAAGGGCTCGGCGTTCGCTGCGCGGTGCCTGCAATGCCGCGAGGGACCCACGATGGCGAGGCCTCAGAATCGTTCCCTGTCATCGCAGGCAGCGCCGCGCTTCATCCGCCACGGTCGCACTCGCGCCCGCGCATCGGCCCCCTTCTTCACATTCCGCAGCGGATAGACAAGGTGTCGCCTGCCACGCCGCAGAAAGAAGGGCTCGCTGTTCGCCGCGTATTGCATGAAATGCCGCAAGCGGCCCACCATGGCGACGCATCACCATCATCGTTCCTATCAGTCGCACCAGAAGCAGCGGATTATCCGCCAGGGTCGCGCGTCGCGCCTGCACATCGACCCCCTGCCTACTTCGACTGCTGCGCCAGATGAACAAGGCTCCGCTTGCCACGCTGGATTATGAAGGACTGGGTGTACTCCGGGCGTTGGTGCAATCCGCGTGGTGCTTCAATGCCGCTGAGGGACCCACGATGGCGACGCATCATTATCGATCCCTGTTATCGCAATCGGCGCCGCGCATCATCCGCCTTGGTCGCACTCGTGCCCGCGCATCGACCCCTTACTTCGCCTGTCGCGCCAGCTAAACAAGACTTCGCCTGCCACGCCAGCTGAAGAAAGGGCTCGGGGTTCGTTGCGCGGTGCTTGAAACATATCTACGCCGTGACAGAAGTTCGTGACGTTTGATGAGTGCGCCACGATGATATGAGTTCCGTCCGTCACTTCCACGCAAGCGGGCGGGCGGGGGCCGCTTCTTAGCGGGCGGTGCCAAGAGCCGCCGGATCACAAATCCGGGGTTTTCTGACTCCAGGATCTCATCGTATGACGTGATGTAAGATGTTAAAGTGGATATGTTGAAATCTTTGCGTGGAATCACCTGGTTTTGGACATCCCCTCGGGCAGGACGTTGCCCCTGCCAACACAGTATAGAAGCATGCCACTTCGCCGCACACTTTGTAGGAACGCCGATGTATGCCAACATACCAAGCCACGTAGCTTACGCAACATGACTTCCACCACATAGTTTGCACGTCATACCCTGCACCCCAAAGCTCTCGCAACCTGCAAAACGTCGGGGCTCTTTGACCGCCTCAATGGCTTTGCAAACCGCGAAGTTTGTTTTAGTTTTCGTATCGTTACACTTCATATGGCAAGGTGTGCCAGCTCAGACGATGGCGCAGAATTTGCGGGATAATGAAATACGTAGCTTGTTCCGCCGAGCTTAACCGCAAGCGTTCTACAACTGATTTTCGTACACAGTTTGCATCACATAGCTTGCACAGCGTAACTCCCACCTCCACAGTGCACCCACTCATTGTTTTGGGCCCATGCTGGCCGTCATTTGTGGATTCAGGGTTCCCACAAGACGTTCCAACGAAGCTCAAGGCCTGGGGAAAGGGGGTTCGGCACATCCACTGCCAGCAGGAGGCGCGGGGCGGCATCCTGAACGCGGTCGGGGGCTGGATGTTCTCGACCTACGAGCAGCTGGAGGATCAGGCGGGCCGACGGGGGGAGAGCGCCGCACATCAAGGAAAACACCACGGCATACATGGATTGTCGGACATGCGCGCGGCTCTGCCGCCCCTGACGCGGCCCACGCGCCGGGGAAGGGGGTCCACTGGCGGTCCGAGAAATGCGGTCAGACCTCCGATAGTTTATGTTAGGGTTGCTATTCTTCTTCGGCGGACGGAAGGTATTCTGCCCCTCCCCCCCCCTGCAGGGAAGCCCTGCCAGAACGGGGAGGGCATCATAATATCATACCATTTACAGGCTTCGTTCCACTGTGCAGCCATCCTCCCCTTCCATGCTGCTTCCTCCTTGCCTTCGTCGGCCCTTCCATGACAATGTATGATCGTCGTGGGACCGTCCTGTGCTTCCGTTTTCTTGCAACCTCCGTGCCCCGGTGGCCCCGCTAACCTCGTAACATCTTCATTTGGGGAACACCAGTAGCACAATTCTTCCACGTCAGACGGAGGAGGGGGATGAGCAGGCAGGCGATCAAGAACCGCAGGGCCCGGCAGCGCACTGCGCATTGGGCTTCGCCATCGGGGGGCCGAGAGGCTGACGTCCCTTCCGCGGCGACGCGCAGCCGCAGGCCGACGGAAGCCAGCGCAAGCAGAGCGAGGGTGGCTCCGCCAGCGGAAGCTGGCGGGCTGGCGGAATCTGGCGAAAGGGAAGTAATCGACCAAAAAGCAAACACCGCCGCCCGACCTACGGCCCGCCATGTTGCACTACCGCCCAGCGGGGGCCGTAGCGTATACCACGCAGAATCCCAAGCTGGAATTCATGGTATGTGCCAAAGCCTGTGGGGCCGTAGGTGGGGTGGTGTCGTTTGTTTCTCGGTCCAGTAAAGTGCCCAAGAGATGGCAAGTCCAGGGGGCTTCCAAACGGAACGTGGCCGGATCTGGGTGGCTTCAGTGGGCAGCCTCG
>CAUYUJ010015527.1:984577-1034577 GCA_963575745.1 Prorocentrum cordatum | reverse complement strand
TCTTGGAATCAGTTTGGGAGCCTCTTGGGTCGTCTTGGGGCGATCTTGGGGACCTCTGGGACCGTCTTGGAGCGTCGGGAAGCCGAAAAGGCGGGAAGGCCAGCATCCTTCTAAAACCATCGTAGGATTTATGATTTTGGCCTGTAAGGGTCCTCTTCTGAGGGCTCTTGGAGGTTTCTTGGAGCGTCTCGGCGGCCCCTTGGGCCGTCTGCAGGTCATCTTCGGCGTCTTGGAGCGCTCTTTGGGCGTATCGGGGGCTTCTGGGGCCGTCTTGGGGGGTCTTGGGGCCATCTTGGCCCGTCTTGGGGCCCTCGTGGGCCCGGAAAAGCCCCCCCCCCCGGAAAGCGCACCGCAACTCGTCCCCCCCCTTCCCCGGCAGAGCCCCCCCGCCCCCCCCCCTCCCAGCAGAGCTGAAGCTCAGGCTCTAGGCTGTAGGCTGTATGTATGTATGTATGTATGTATGTATGTATGTATGTATGTATGTAGGTAGGTAGGTAGGTAGGTATGTATGTATGTATGTATGTATGTATGTGTGTGTGTATGTATGTATGTATGTATGTATGTATGTATGTATGTGTGTGTGTGTATGTATGTATGTATGTATGTATGTATGTATGTATGTATGTATGTATGTATGTATGTATGTATGTATGTATGTAGGTATGCGTATAGGTATGCCTGTATGTATGTTTGTATATGTGTGTACGAAATATGTGTATGTTTAGTTATGTCTCGGAGTAGGCCAGGGGAGGGCCCAGGACTGCGACCACTGGTTCGCAAGGGTGGCCAGGGGCCTGGGGAACTCCAAGAAGGTTCAGAAGGGGCCCCAAACCCCCCCAGAGGCTCCCAAGCTGGCCCAAGAGGCGCCCAAAGTGTCCCAGGTTGTCTGGAAGGTGGCTGAAGAGCGCGCTGAGATGGCTTCTGGACGGGCCACGAGCGCTCGACGACAGTCCAAGACTGCTCCTGGTGCGACAAAGGCACTCAAGACGGTCTAAGAGGCCACCGAGAAGGCTCTCCAAGGACAATAATCAAGCATTTCCTACGGAAAAGCGTATATTTCCTGGATATTTGCTTTTCAGTCCTACCAGCGGCCGCGACGGCCCCAGAGGCTCCCAAAATGGGCCCCAGACGGCCCAAGAGGCCCCCGAGAGGGCCCCCAGACGGCCTGAAGAGAGCTTCAAGCAGCATAAGAAAGCTCCAACACGGCCCACGAGAGTACCCAGGAACCCCGAGGGGACCACAGGAGGATCCCTACATGGTTGGAGAGGGCCCCCGGAGGGACCCAAGACGGGCTCAGTTCCCCATGACGGGCGAAGAGGGACCCGGAACGGCCGAATTGGGCTCCCAGAGGGTCCACAAAAGGCCTACCATGATTCCCTGAAGACGGTCCAGGAGGCCGCTGAGAAGGCTCCCGGGTGCAAGAAGCTAGCATTTCCCATGGACAAAAATAAGACACTTCCATGCTATTCGCTTCTTATGTTGCATCAGCGGTCACGTCGGCCCCGAAGCCTCCCCAAATCGGCGCCACACGGTCCACGAGGCCCCCAAGAGGGCTCCAAGACAGCCTCAGGAGAACGTCGAGCAGCACAAGAGAGCTCCAAAACAGCTCGAGAGAGTCCCCAGGGTGCCCGAGGGAGCCACCGGAGGATCCCTACATGGTCGGAGAGGGCTCCATGAGGGCCCCAAGACGGCTCAGTTACCCATGACATGCCAAAAGGGGCTTGGGACAGCCGAAATGGGCTCCCAGACGGGCCACGAAGGACCCCAAATGACCCCCCCACGACTGTCCAAGAGGCCGTTGAGAAGGCCCTCCAGAGGCAAACATCGGGCACTTCCTATGGAACAAACGTGTATTTCAGCTCTGCTTTTCAGTTCTCTACCAGCGGTCGCGACGGCCCAAGACGTTACCAAAATGGGCCCCAGTCGGCCCCAGAGGCCCCAAAGAGGGTTCCAAGATGGGCTGAAGAGCTTCAAGCGGCACAGAAGAGCTACAACACGGCCCAAGAGAGGCCCCAGGAAGCCCGAGGGGGCCACCAGAGGATTCCTACATGGTCGGAGAGGACTCCAGGAGGGCCTCAAATCGGGCTGAGCTCCCCACGACGAGCCAAGAGAGACCCGGAACGGCCGAAATGGGCCCTCAGACGGGCCAGTGACGGTCCCAAAGGACTCCAAAGAAAGGCTCCAGAGAATGGGCCCTCAGACGGGCCAGTGACGGTCCCAAAGGACTCCAAAGAAAGGCTCCAGAGACTGCCACAATGTTTCCAAGAAGGCTCCCGGCACGCGTTCCAGTAGGCAACCGTGTACCCTGTGCGTTGAGAGGAGGAGGAGGAGGAGGAGGAGGAGGAGGAGGAGGATGCGGAGGAGGAGGAGGAAGGAGGAGGGAGGAGGAGGTAGGAGGAGGAGGACAAGCGGCGAGGACAAGGAGGCTGCCAAGGAGAAGGAGGAGGACAAGGGAGGAGGAGGAGGAGGAGGAGGAGGAGGAGGAGGAGGAGGAGGAGGGGAAGGGGAGGAGGAGGAGGAGGAGGAGGAGGAGGAGGACCCTCTGGGGCCGTCTTGGGCGCCTTTTGGGCCGTCTTGGGGCGATCTTGGGCTGTCTTGGGGTCCTCTTGGAGGCCTCTTGGGCCGTCTTGGTGGTCTTGGGGGCCTCTTGGGCCTTCTTGGAGCGTCGGAAAGCCGAACATCTGAGAACGCCCGAATCCTGCAAACACCTAAGGAACATCAGTGATGTTTGCTTCTTGGGGCCTTCTCGGAGGTCTCTTGTGGCGTCTCGGAGGCATCCTGGGCCATCTTGAGGCCATCTTGTATGTCTTGGAGCGATCGTTCGACGACTCGGGGCCCTCTTGGACTCATGGGGGGGTTCGGGAGGTCGCTCTGTGGGGGGCGCAGCGTCCAGTGGAAAGGCACGGATAACGAGTGGTCTGGTCTTTGAAAGACTTCCGTTTCTCGCTGCAGCAGCAGCAGCAGCACAGCGTCTACCTCTCAGTGCTGCATCAGCCTTGGGGCTCTCCACTTTGTACCAGGGGCACGGTTGCGGATATACATAACTACATGGTTATGTGTGTATACATACGTACAAGTTTCTACATGTACGTGTATTTACAGGTACATGTATATGTGTGAAGGTGTTTTTATATATGTATATATTCACTACATCTGTATACAGGTGTTTATACAGGTACATGTTCGCCAACGTGCACCCCGGGCAGTCTGTTCAAGCATACTATGTGGTGTAGGCGACGTTGTGCAGTATATGTGGTGTACGCTATGTGGTACAAGCTATGTTAAGCAATCTACGTGGTGCAATGTATGTGGTGCCAGCTAGGTGGTGCACTATAGTAGGTTGTGTGCGCTATGTTGTGCGATCTGCGTGGTGCATTTGATCACCAGCAACTTGGTTTGCAAAACCCACGCAGTGGCGATTGCGGTGCATGCTTGGCGTTGGCCGGTGCATGTCTGCGGCCGCGCAAGCCCAGTCCTAGCACGTGCGCGCAGCGGCCAGCTAGTTCGGTGCCATCAGCGCGGCCGCGGTGGCGCTGACCGCTGGGCGCTTCCCAGCGGGCACTTCACTGCGAGTCGGCGACTTGGGCGGGCGCGGTATCATGGCAACGCCGATAACGGTAGACACGATGATGATACTTGCGATGTTGGTGGCGATGTTCGCACCGACGAAGGCGCGGTCAGTGCGGGCGCCGATGCTGATCGCGCCGGCGACGATGACGGCGTCCTCGCGTCGGCGATGACGGTGTTCGACATGCGCGAGCGACCTATGCGCGAGAGTTGCCTGCATTGTATGATTTGAGACGGATCGTGCCCACCCATCACGCGAGCAAAAACGTGCGAATGATGTCGGAATGTGGCGCTAGAGGCCCTTTTGGCATAATGCCATGAACATGTTGAAACACCGATGGTTTTCCTGAGAATTCGCAAGAGCGCGCGCGCAAGTTTTTCCCAACCATCCTGTGGTGTTGGGTTCTCGTTTTGAAGAGACGGTCCCCGCGTCCTCCTTTCCTCTCCTCTCCCCTCCTCTCCTCCTCCTCCCCCTCCTCCTCCCTCCTCCCCCTCTTCCCTGCGTTTCACCCACCCAGTACAGCGTTTCGTAACCCCATAGGAGCTCCGCCGAAGGCCCCAGTGCTGCCGCCCGCATGCGTCACCCACACCCAATTCGGCACACCCCTCACACGTTTCGTGGCCCCATAGGAGCTCCGCCGAAGGCCTCACTGTTGCCGCCCGCATGCGTCACCCACACCCAATTCGGCACACCCCTCACACGTTTCGTGGCCCCATAGGATCTCCGCCGAAGGCCCCAGTGCTGCCGCCCGCATGCGTCACCCACATCCAATTCGGCACACTTCTCACACGTTTCGTGGCCCCAAAGGGAGCTCCGCCGAAGGCCCCAGTGCTGCCGCCCGCAAGCGTCCCGCACTCCCAATTCGGCACACCCCTCACACGTTTCGTGGCCCCATAGGAGCTCCGCCGAAGGCCCCAGTGCTGCCGCCCGCATGCGTCACCCACATCTAATTCGGCACACCCCTCACACGTTTCGTGGCCCCATAGGATCTCCGCCGAAGGCCCCAGTGCTGCCGCCCGCATGCGTCACCCACACCCAATTCGGCACACCCCTCACACGTTTCGTGGCCCCATAGGAGCTCCGCCGAAGGCCCCAGTGCTGCCTCCCGCATGCGTCACCCACACACAATTCGGCACGCTTCTCACACGTTCCGTGGCCCGTTGGAGCTCCGCCGAAGGCCCCAGTGCTGCCGCCCGCATGCGTCCCGCACTCCCAATTCGGCACACCCTTCACACGCTTCGTGGCCCCATAGGGAGCTCCGCCGAAGGCCCCAGTGCTGCCGCCCGCATGCGTCACGCACACCCAATGCGGCACACCCTCACACGTTTCGTGGCCCCAAAGGGAGCTCCGCCGAAGGCCCCAGTGCTGCCGCCCGCAAGCGTCCCGCACTCCCAATTCGGCACACCCTTCACACGCTTCGTGGCCCCATAGGGCGCCCCACCGAAGGCACCAGAGTGCTGCCGCCCGCATGCGTCCCGCACACCCATTTTGGCACACCCCTCACACGTTTCGTGGCCCCATAGGGAATGCGTCCCGCACACCCATGTCGGCATACCCTTCACACGTTTCGTGGCCCCATAGGGAGCTCCACCGAAGGCCCCAGTGGGTGTGCCCGCATGCGTCCCGCACATCCATTCCGGCACACCCCTCACGCGTTTCGTGACCCCTCACACGTTCCGTGGTCCCATACGGAGCTCCAACGAAGGCCCCAATGGGTGTGCCCGCATGCGTCCCGCACACCCATTTTGGCACACCCCTCGCACGTTTCGTGGCCCCGTAGAGGGGCTCCACCGAAAGTCCCAGTGCTGCCGCCCGCATGCGTCCCGCACACCCATTTCGGCATACCCTTCACACGCTTCGTGGCCCCAAAGGGAGCTCCGCCGAAGGCCCCAGTGGATGTGCCCGCATGCGCCCCGCACGTTCATGTCGGCACACCCTCACGCGTTTCGTGACCCCTCGCACGTTTTGTGGTCCAATAGGGAGCTCCACCGAAGGCCCCAGTGGGTGTGCCCGCATGCGTCCCGCACACCCATTTCGGCACACCCCTCGTACGTTTCGTGGCCCCGTAGGGGGCTCCACCGAAGAAGATATTCACAACCGCGGTACTCACACTTGCATATGGTTGGGTCCTTCGCCAGGATAAGTTTTTTTTTTTTTTTTTTTTTTTTTTTTTTTTTTTTTTTCGAAAATTGATGTTGCGAAACCATGTGTGTTTGTATGTGTGTTGGAAATTCGGTTTCGACATCCCTACGACACCGACAGGTATTTGAAGGATTTCGGCATGCGCGCGCGACGACGCGCGCGTGCAATTCGCAATCTTTTGTGCACGTGATTCTCGCGACGGCGCGCGCGCAAGGGCGTTCGAACGATTTCGGCATGCGCGCGCGCGATGCTCGTTTTGTAGTAGTTTCTAAAACTGTTAGAGAACTTTCTGGTTTTCTTAAGAATTCGCAAGGGCGCGCGCGTGCGTTTTTTGTTTTGAGCATCCGTGTTGCGAAACCATGTGCTTTCATATGGTTTTTCGGGCATTCGATTTTGAACACTCCTTGCGAAACCACAGGTTTTTTGGAAGGATGTCGGCATACGCGCGCGACGACGCGCGCGCGCGCACTTCGTCGCAATTTGTTGCAAGGGAACTGTTGGCAACTTATGAATTTTCCCAACCCTCCCTGGTTGGTTCTTCCTTTTGAATCGAGGATCGCGGTCGCGTGTTCCTCCTCCCGCCTCCTGTCTCCCGCCTCCCGCCCCCCCTCCTTCGTGTCTCCTCTTGCCTTGCCTGGGGGGCTGCGATCTACGAATCTGTCGCCACTTTCGAGGGCTGCTGATGGTCCAGCGGAGCGAAGCACCGTGCATACGCGCGCGACGACGCGCGCGCGTGCACTTCGTCGCAATCTTTTGCAAGGGATTTTTGACAACGTATGATTTGTTATAACCGAGTGCGCGCGCATATTTTTTTTGCAGAGGATGGCGGGGGGTCGAACCCGAGTGGGCTGCGATGCCACGAACTCATATTTAGGATGGGCGATACACTCATACGTAATTTGCAACACAAAAAGGTGCTCCGATAAAGCCGGGGGGATCCTGATTCTTTCTCAGTCAAGGAGAACCTTTGTGTTACAAACTACGTCGTGCAATCTGTTATGTGCAGTTAAATTCTGGTCGCGGTGAGTTGTCCACCCACTGCTGGCGCAATCATCCCACCCACCCACTCGCAACTTGGTTTGCAAAACCCATGCGGCGGCGGTTTGCAAAACCCATGCGGCGGCGATTGCGATGAGTGCTTGGCGTTAGCTGGTGCATCTCTGCTTCCGCGCTGGCCCGCGCGTGCTCGCGTGCGCAGCGGCCAGCTAGTTTGGCGCGGCCGACGGGGCCGCGGCGGCGCTGACTGCAGGGCACTTCCCATCGGGCACTTCAGTGTGTGTCGGCGACTTGGGCGGGCGCGGTACCATGGCGACGTCGACGATGACAGACGCGATGATGATGGTAGCGATGTTGGTGACGATGGTGGCAACGACGACGGCAAAACTAGGACGGCGCCGACGCCGACGGCGTCCTCGCGTTTGTGATGAAGGTTTTGGAGGGAGTTCGGCGTGCGCGCGCGGCCGACGCGCGAACGTGGCCCACGTGGTTTTTCTTTGGCACGTATCGTGTCCCCCCCACCCCCCGGCGCGCGCGCAACGGCGTGCGAATGATGTCGGATTGTGGCGCCAGGGCCCCTGTGGGCAGAACTTCAAAAACACGTTGAAACACCTTTGTTTTTATTTCCCAACCATCCTGTGGTGTTGGGTCCTCGTTTTGAAGAGACGGTGCCCCGCGTCTCCTTCCTCCTTCCTCCTCCTCCGCCTCCTCCCCCTCTTCCTTGCGTTTCACCCGCCCAGTACAGCGTTTCGTAGCCACATAGGGAGCTCCGCCGAAGGCCCCAGTGCTGCCGCCCGCATGCGTCCCGCACACCCAATTCGGCACACCCCTCACACGTTTCGTGGCCCCATAGGGAGCCCCACCGAAGGCCCCAGTGCTGCCGCCCGCATGCGTCCCGCACACCCAATTCGGCACACCCCTCACACGTTTCGTGGCCCCATAGGAGCCCCACCGAAGGCCCCAGTGCTGCCGCCCGCATGCGTCACGCACACCCAATTCGGCACACCCCTCACACGTTTCGTGGCCCCATAGGGAGCTCCACCGAAGGCGCCAATACTGCCGCCCGCATGCGTCACGCACACCCAATTCGGCACACCCCTCACACGTTTCGTGGCCCCATAGGGAGCTCCGCCGAAGGCCCCAGTGCTGCCGCCCGCATGCTTCACGCACACCCCATTCGGCACACCCCTCACACGTTTCGTGGCCCCAAAGGAAGCTCCACCGAAGGCCCCAGTGCTGCCGCCCGCATTTGCGTCCCCAGCACACAACACCTTCGGCACACCATCACACGTTTCGTGGCCCCATAGGGAGCCCCACCGAAGGCCCCAGTGCTGCCGCCCGCATGCGTCCCGCACACCCCATTCGGCACACCCCTCACACGTTTCGTGGCCCCATAGGGAGCCCCACCGAAGGCCCCAGTGCTGCCGCCCGCATGCGTCCCGCACACCCAATTCGGCACACCCCTCACACGTTCGTGGCCCCATAGGGAGCCCCACCGAAGGCCCCAGTGCTGCCGCCCGCATGCGTCCCGCACACCCAATTCGGCACACCCCTCACACGTTCGTGGCCCCAGCAGCAACAGGCTCGAGGCCTAGTGCTGCCGCCCGCATGCGTCCCGCACACCCAATTTCGGCACACCCCTCACCACGCTTCGTGGCCCATAGGGAGCCCACCGAAGGCCCAGTGCTGCGCCCGCATCGCGCCGCACGCCCAATTCGGCACACCCCTCTCACGTTTCGTGGCCCCATAGGAGCTCCGCCGAAGGCCCCAGTGATGCCGCCCGCATGCGTCACCCACTCACAATTCAGCACACCCCTCACACGTTTCGTGGCCCCCTAGGAGCTCCGCCGAAGGCCCCAGTGCTGCCGCCCGCATGCGTCACCCACACCCAATTCGGCACACCCCTCACACGCTTCGTAGCCCCATAAGGATCTCCGCCGAAGGCCCCAGAGCTGCCGCCCGCATGCGCGCATGCTGTTCCCCGCACACCCAATTCGGCACACACCTCACGCGTTCGTGGAATCATCAACACTAGGAAGCTTTTTCCACTCATTACTACTGATTCGGGCCGCCCGCATGCGTCCGCACACCCAATTCGGCACACCCCTCACACGTTTCGTGGCCCCATAGGGAGTTCCACCGAAGGCCCCAGTGGCGGCGCTCACATGCGCATGCGTCCCGCGCACCCATTTGGGCACATCCCTGACAGGTTTCGTGGCCCCATCCACCGGAGGCCCCAGTGGCGGCGCTCACATGCGTCACCCACACCTACCCAATTCGGCACACCCCTCACACGCTTCGTGGCCCCATAGGGAGCTCCACCGAAGGCTCCAGCGGCCGCGCTCACATGCGTACCCGCCACCCATCCCAGCACGCCCCTCACAACAACAGGTTTCGTGGCCCCATAGGGAGCTCCACCGAAGGCCCCAGTGGCACCGCCTGCATGCGTCACCACCCGCACCTAATTCGGCACACCCCTCACACGTTTCGTGGCCCCATAGAGAGCTGCACCGAAGGCCCCAGTGGCGGCGCTCACATGCGTCCCCGCCACACATCCCAGTACACCCCTCACGCGCTTCGTGGCCCCATAGGGAGCTCCACCGAAGGCCCCAGTAGCGGCGCTTACATGCGTCTCCGCCACCCATCCCGCCCCCCCCCCCCCGCAGCAACATCATGTTTCGGGGACCCATAGGGAGCTCCACTGGAGGCCCCAGTGGCGGCCCGCACATGCGTTTCCGCCACCCATGTCGGCACGCCCCGCGCGTGTTTCATGTCCCCATAGGGAGTTTTTACTTTTTTATTTATCTTTTTATATTTATTTTTTTTTGTTCGGCCGAAGGCCCCAGTGGCACCCATCTCGGCACACCCCTCACACGTTCCGTAGTCCTATGGGGAGTTCCATTGAAGATGAAACCCGCAGCTGCGGTACTGACAACTGCATATGGTTGGGTTCTTCGCCAGGCTAATTTAACAAAAAATCGCAGGAACGCGCGCGCAAGTTTTTCGGAAGCGGATGTTGCAAAACCGCGTGTTGTTGCACATTTTTTTGGGACATTTGATTTGGACATCCATGCGCAACCTAAAGTGTTCGAGCGATTTCTGCATTCTCGCGCGAAGGCGCGCGCTCGAATTTAGTCACGTTTACTGCCAAGGATTCTTGGCAACGTGTGGTTTGTGTTCAACGAGTACGCGCGCATAGTTTTTTGCATTAGGATGACGTGGGGGGCTGATATCGGCCTGCCAACCATGGTACGGACTAATGCTTAGCATGGGCGATGGGGCACAACCGCTTGTACAGTGCAGGACGAACAGGGAAACCGTGGGGTACTGCTAGTTTTGTCCTAACCATCCTGTGGTGTTGGGTCCTCGTTTTGAAGAGACGGTCCCCGCGTCCTCCTCTCCTTTCCTCTCCTCTCCTCTCCTCCTCTCCTCTCCTCCTCTCCTCTTCACCCACCCAGTACACCGTTTCGTGGCCCCATAGGGAGCTCCGCCGAAGGCCCCAGTGCTGCCGCCCGCATGCGTCACGCACACCCAATTCGGCACACCCCTCACACGTTTCGTGGCCCCATAGGGAGCTCCGCCGAAGGCCCCAGTGCTGCCGCCCGCACGCGTCACGCACACCCAATTCGGCACACCCCTCACACGTTTCGTGGCCCCATAGGGAGCTCCGCCGAAGGCCCCCGTGCTGCCGCCCGCATGCGTCACGCACACCCAATTCGGCACACCCCTCACACGTCTCGTGGCCCCATAGGGAGCTCCACCGAAGGCCACAGTTTGACTGCCGCTCCGCATGCGTCACGCACCAACCCAATTCGGCACACCCCTCACCACGTTTCGTGGCCCCAATAATGGGCCCAATAATGGAGCTCCACCGAAGGCGCCAGTACTGGCCCCGCCCGCATTGCGTCCCGCACACCCAATCGGCAACCTCCACGTTTGCGGGCCCCATAGGGAGCTCCGCCGAAGGCCCCAGTGCTGCCGCCCGCATGGCGTCACGCACACCCAATTCGGCCACACCCCTCACACGTTTCGTAGCCCCATGGGAGCTCCGCCGAAGGCCCCAGTGCTGCCGCCCGCATGCGTCCCGCACACCCAATTCGGCACACCCCTCACACGTTTCGTGGCCACATAGGGAGCCCCACCGAAGGCCCCAGTGCTGCCGCCCGCATGCGTCCCGCACACCCAATTCGGCACACCCCTTACACGTTTCGTGGCCCCATAGGGAACCCCACCAAAGGCCCCAGTGCTGCCGCCCGCATGCGTCCCGCACACCCAATTCGGCACACCCCTCACACGTTTCGTGGCCCCATAGGGAGCCCCACAGAAGGCCCCAGTGCTGCCGCCGCTATCGGTCACGCACACCCCAATTCGGCAACCCTAACCACGTCTCGTGGCCCCATAGGGGCTCCGCCGAACGGCCCCAGTGCTGCCGCCCCCGCATGCGTCTCGCAACACCCAATTCGGCAACCCCTCACACGTTTTCGTGGCCCCACGGGAGTCCGCCGAAGGCCCCAGTAGTGCGACCGCTACTATGCGCACGCACACACAATTCGGCACACCCTCACAGTTTCGTGGCCCCCATAGGGAGCTTCCGCCGATAGGCGCCCAGTGCTGCTGCCGCATTGCGTTACGCACACCCAATTGGCACACCCCTCACACGTTTCGTGGCCCCATAGGGAGCTCCGCCGAAGGCCCCCGTGTTGCCGCCCGCATGCGTCACGCACACCCAATTCGGCACACCCCTCACACGTTTCGTGGCCCCATAGGGAGCTCCGCCGAAGGCCCCAGTGCTGCCGCCCAGATGCGTCACGCCCGCCCAATTCGGCACACCCCTCACACGTTTCGTGGCCCCATAGGGGGCTCCGCCGAAGGCCCCAATGCTGCCGCCCGCATGCGTCACGCACACCCAATTCGGCACACCCCTCACACGTTTCGCCGCCACCCATCCCGGCACGCCCCTCACAACAACAGGTTTCGTGGCCCCATAGGGAGCTCCACCGAAGGCCCCGGTGGCACCGCCCGCATGCGTCACCACCCGCACCCAATTCGGCACACCCCTCACACGTTTCGTGGCCCCATAAGGAGCTGCACCGAAGGCCCCAGTGGCGGCGCTCACATGCGTCCCCGCCACACATCCCAGTACATCCCTCACGCGCTTCGTGGCCCCATAGGGAACTCCACCGAAGGCCCCAGTAGCGGCGCTTACATGCGTCTCCGCCACCCCTCCCGGCACCCCCCCCGCAGCAGCATCATGTTTCGGGGACCCATAGGGAGCTCCACTGGAGGCCCCAGTGGCGGCCCTCACATGCGTTTCCGCCACCCATGTCGGCACGCCCCGCGCGTGTTTCATGTCCCCATAGGGAGCTTCACCGAATGCCCCAGTGGCACCCATCTCGGCACACCCCTCACACGTTCCGTGGTCCTATGGGGAGTTCCACTGAAGATGAAACCCGCAGCTGCGGTACTGACAACTGCATATGGTTGGGTTCTTCGCCAGGCTAATTTCTCAACCAACCTGTGTTGTTGGGTCCTCGTTTTGAAGAGACGGTGGCCCGCGTCTCCTCCTCTTCTCCTCTCCTCCTCTCCTCCTCCTCCCCCTCCTCCTCCGCACACCCATTTCGGCACACCCCTCACATGTTTCGTGGCCCCATAGGGAATTCCGCCGAAGGTCCCAGTGGGTGTGCCCGCATGCGTCCCGCACACCCATTTCGGCACACCCCTCACACGTTTCGTGGCCCCATAGGGAGCTCCACCGAAGGCCCCAGTGCTGCCGTCCGCATGCGTCCCGCACACCATTTCGGCACACCCCTCACACGTTTCGTGGCCCCATAGGGAGCTCCACCGAAGGCCCCATGGGTGCCGTCCGCATGCGTCCCGCACACCCATTTCGGCACACCCCTCACACGTTTCGTGGCCCCATAGGGAGCTCCACCGAAGGCCCCATGGCTGCCGTCCGCATGCGTCCCGCACACCTATTTCGGCACACCCCTCACACGTTTCGTGGCCCCATAGGGAGCTCCACCGAAGGCCCCAGTGCTGCCGTCCGCATGCGTCCCGCACACCCATTTCGGCACACCCCTCACACGTTTCGTGGCCCCATAGGGAGCTCCGCCGAAGGCCCCAGTGCCCGCGCCCGCATGCGTCAGCCACACCCATTTCGGCACGCCCCTCACGCGTTCCGTGGCCCCATAAGGAGCTCCGCCGAAGGTCCCAGTGGGTGTGCCCGCATGCGTCCCGCACACCCATTTCGGCACACCCCTCACACGTTTCGTGGCCCCATAGGGAGCTCCGCCGAAGGCCCGGCCTGGGGTGCACCCGCATGCTCCCGCCACACGCCTATTTTGGCACAACCCCTTCACACGTTCCGTGGCCCCCATAGGGAGCCCCACCGAAGGCCCAGTGGGGTGCCCGCATTGGTTCTCGCACACGCCATTTAGGGCACACCCTCACACGCTTCGTGGCCCCAATAGGGCAGCTCCACCGAGGTCACAGGGGTGTGCCCCGCATGCGTCCCGCACACCATTATTCGGCACACCCTTCACACGTTCCGTGGCCCCATACGGGGCGCCACCGAAGGTCCCAGTGGGTGTGCCCGCATGCGTCCCGCACACCCATTCGGCACACCCTTCACACGT
Organism: Prorocentrum cordatum; assembly: GCA_963575745.1. Classification (NCBI taxonomy): domain Eukaryota; class Dinophyceae; order Prorocentrales; family Prorocentraceae; genus Prorocentrum; species Prorocentrum cordatum. Next base: position 1,021,236 of record CAUYUJ010015527.1, on the reverse strand, counting down.
TTCGTGGCCCCATAGGGAGCTCCACCGAAGGTCCCGTGGGTGTGCCCGCATGCGTCCCGCACACCCATTCGGCGTGGCCCCGCACCGAAGGTCCCAGCGGGTGTGCCCGCATGCGTCCCGCACGGTCACACGTTTCGTGGCCCCATAGGGAGCTCCACCGAAGGTCCCAGTGGGTGTGCCCGCATGCGTCCCGCACACCCATTTCGGCACACCCCTCACACGTTTCGTGGCCCCATAGGGAGCTCCACCGAAGGTCCCAGTGGGTGTGCCCGCATGCGTCCCGCACACCCATTTCGGCACACCCTTCACACGTTTCGTGGCCCCATAGGGAGCTCCACCGAAGGTCCCAGTGGGTGTGCCCGCATGCGTCCCGCACACCCATGTTGGCACACCCCTCACACCTTTCGTGGCCCCATACGGAGCTCCACCGAAGGTCCGAGTGGGTGTGCCCGCATTCGTCCCGCACGCCAATTTCGGCACACCCTTCACGCGTTTCGTGGCCCCATAGGGAGCTCCACCGAAGGTCCCCGTGGCGCAGTCCGCACGCGTCTCCCCCACCCAGTACACCTCCGTCGGAGGCCGTCGGAGTTCCGCGCCTCCCTCGCCCGTCGTCGCTCTGCCCAGCGGCAAGAGCCTTGCCCGCTCAGCCAGCCAGCTAGCTCTCTTTGCTGCGCGCAGCGGGCGACCCGCGCGCGTCGCTGGGACCCCTCCGGGGCGACCTGCGCGCGTCGATGAGACTCCGCGCTGCGCTGCGCCCGCAGCTTTGGACTTTTGAGAGCGCGGGCAGAGAGGGAGTAAAAGAAGGGAAGGAAGCGGGCGCGATCCTCGCGGTGGCGTCGCGGCGCGCGGGCGATGCCGTCGGGGAGTCCCGGGGAAGCTCCTTGCGGCGGCCACGCCCAGCGTCACGAGTACTCAGAGGCAGTCATTCACAAACTATGCATTCATATACAATTGCACCATGCGTTGGCATACTCGCACTCGTGCACGTAGACTCGCTCGCGCGCAGATTCATTCACAGTCAGACGCACTCGCGCTCAGATTCACCCGCGCTCAGTCTCCCTACGTACTCAGATCAATCGTTTTCGTTCGCGTTGTGTACCACGCCATTCATTTCGGCACACCACTAGCACGGTTCTTTGCCCCATAGGGATCACCACCGGAAAAAGGAATCACAATTGCGGTACTCACACCTGCATATGGTTGGGTCCTTCGTCTGGCTAATTTAGGAATGAGACTGTATGTGGTACACTGTTTGCGGTATAGTTTATGTGGTGCAGCCAATCAATTGCTCAACTTGAAGCGGTCCGCCCGTGCAAACATCCCGCCCCCCCACCCGCAACTTGGCCGCAATACCTCTTAAAACCGTGACGGTAGAAAACGAATGGCACTTGGCAGCGGCACCGACGCCGACGACGGCAGCGACAACGACGACTTGGACGACGCCGACGACGACGCCGACAACGATTACGACCACGGCGTCTCCAACAACTTCGACGACGACGACGACGACGACGACGACGACACCGACGACGACGACGCCGACGACGACGACGACGACAACGACGACGATGACGACGACGCCGACGACGACGGCGTCGGCGACGGGCGGCGACAAACCTGCAGGCCTAGTTCCTTAAACGAGAAGTGAGACCCCGCAATGTTTACATTTTCCCCTGCGTCCTCCTCCTCTCCACCCTCCCTTTCAAGGAAGGGCGACAATGTCAGACTATGGGGAGGGGGAAGGGGATGTGGGGGGGAGAGGGAAAGGCAGGGACGCGCTATAGTCGAGACTGGACCATCAACACATGCCTGTTCCTGCGAACGACTGTGGGGCACATCGCGCACCGAAGGCCAGGCACAGTGACTGTCAACGACCCTGTCGACAGGTCTCACAGGGGGGACATCGAGGTTTCGTTTTGCAATGGTGCGTCCTCGTCTTTGCCTTCCTGGTTTCCCTTGACCTTTTGCTGTCGTCGTCCTCCTCCTCCTCCTCCTCCTCCTCCTCCTCCTCCTCCTCTTCTTCCTCCTCCTCCATGAAACGGGGGAATCGGGGAGAGTCTCGGAGCTGTTGACGCGAAGCTGCACGCCAGCGCCTGCTGGGGCCAGGTGGCGTCGGAGATCAACGCGCGCAACCAGATCAGTGACCCCGCGTGGAAGTCCGAGCCTCGGCCTCTCGGCGGGGCGATCTCGACATCCGGCGGCCCGCCTCCCCCCCCCTCCGTGAGGCGCGCCATCCCAAGACCTCCTGGTCGATTGCCGTGCCTCTTTAGGCCGAGTTTGCTCTTGGAGGGTGGGGCCCAGCGGGGGTGAAGATCCGAGGCTCGGAGGAGGAAAAGGTACCGATACAGCTACAACATTGACTCGTTTTCGCGTTTCCAAGGGCTGGATGCTCGTCGAGATTCTGGTCAGAACGCACCCCACGGGAGGTCCGTGGCGCAGCGGTATGGGTGTTTCTTCGCACTCCCATCCATAGCCACCGCCTTGGGGGATCGATCTTCTTCGGGGACCTCGGCAGGCGGCGGATGTGGCCCTTGGCCGAACATCATATCCACGTCCGACGCCTTCCAGGGTCCCGCGAAGAGCGGTCTCCCAGGGTGGTCATATCCGATACAGTCACAGGCAATAAGTTGGGGGGGCTTTCCCTCCTCTCCTGCTTCTTGCCTCCAGTCTCCAGTCTCCCGCTCCTCCTCCTCCTCCTCCTCCACCTCCTCCTCATCCTCCTCCTCATCCTCAACTCCTCCTCCTCCTCCTCCTCGCCGTCCTCCTCCTCTTCCTCCTCCCCGGACCGAGCAGGCAGCCGCCGCCCGGGCTGTCGCCCCTCTTTTTGCAGTTTCCCCGCCCCCCCCCCGTCCCCTCGCCCCCTCCCTCGGTCCGTGTTCTCCCCCGCGGGGGGCTTTCGCCCGAGCATCGGGCCAGTGCTCCCCCGCCGCCTCTCGCCGTAGCGGCTGCGGGTTCGGCCCATGAGGCCCACCCGCACTCGCGGGCAGGCCCCCCAAAGGGAACCCTGCTTTCCACGTGTTCCGTAGGGAGGTTTGAAGTGCTAAGCCGCAGCCGCCTGCCGCCAGCCGCCGCCCAGCACGACTCCCCGAGCGCCTTTACCTCTACCTCCTCCCTGGAGGTTAGCAGGCTGCCTGACCGCATTGGAGTTCTGGATGAGACGACGCCTCGGACCGGTGGCCCGCTCATGGGGAAGGCAGACGGGCAGGTCTGCTCACAAGGCTCACAGAGGACCCCGCCGTTGAGATGCTTTCCGGGCTTTCTCCGAAGACAGGTACGGCCTTGCAGAAAGCCTTATGCTGAGAAGGCGTGCTCCCTCTCACTCGCCCCCCTGGCGTGCCCCCGATTTCTGCATCCCGCAGCACTGGCGGACGCCCAGCGCGGCCAGAGCGGCAGACTGGGCAGCAGAGCCGAGGGTGAGAGTGGAGGTTGGACGCAGGGTCCCGGCAATGGTGTCTTTATGGGCCTTGAATGGGCGATACATCCTCGATTGCTGTGTTCGGCGGGGGAACCAATGGAAGCTCCCCGCCTGCACCCATGCGCGAGACTTAAGGGGAAACGCAGCAAAGGGGCGGTGAGGGCGCAAAAAGCAAAGGTTGGAATAAACGAAAGTGGTGAGGTGAGTGTCAAAATCTCCCCAGCCAATCTGACATGCGGAACACTGCGCCTCAGTTTTGGGAGTCTTGAAGGCCAGGGCAAAATGTGAATTCACATTGTGGGGAAAAGCAACATGTGAATTCACATTATCGGAAAAAGGAAAATGTGAATTCACATTTTGGAAAAACTCAAAGTGTGAATTCACATTTCGGAATTTTGGCGTAGGAATCTTTATGACGGGGCCAATGTGTGAATTCACATGTTGGGAGAGGGAAAATGTGAATTCATATTTTGGGAGAATGGAACATGTGAATTCACATGTTGGGAGAATCGCGGGACCCGTTCCAAATCTGTGTTGGGAGTTGCTGCCGTGTGCCCTGGCCATGTGCCGTGTGCCCTGGCCATGTGCCGTGCCCCTCGCAGATTGGCGTGGTTACAGGCCACGTCTTACTCGGTCGCCGTTGATCAGGGTGTGTTACCAGGTTGCAAGTTCGCCATGGTCTTCGCGCAGCTACTGATGATGTCAGCGCTTGACGAGTGCCTGGTCCAGGCCGGCGCCATCGCCGACGCCAGCATCCGCGCCTCGCGCGCCCTGGGCGTCTTCGCCGACGACCTCACCTCGGAGGTTATTGCATCCACTGCAGGTGTTGAAGGGGCAGGCCTTCGACATCATCGGCCTGCTCTGCGACCCCCTGCAGGGCTTGGGCCTCCCCGTGGCCAAGCCCAAGGAAATGTTGGCCGAGTCTCACGGCCGCGCCGCCCCCCGCGTCTCTCGCAGGTTCCGGAGATCCTCGGGTTAGTTTTTTTGGCTGGCGCCGATGCGTGGTCTCTTGCGCGCTGGACGGAAAGTGAAGAGGTGGCTCTTTGATCCAGTTGCCAATGTCGATCTCGGATCGGTTCGTCGATCGAGGATCGCATCTTTTCCCGGGAGGGCGCCCTGGCTCAAGGGCCCTAAACGGCAGCGGGGCGCAAGAGCATCAGAGAAGATGGGGGACAAGGAGAAACAAGGCGAGAAGGATGAAGCGAGAAGTGACACACCTAAATGGTGAAGGGCATACGGTTGACAACCTCACCATTCTTTCTTTTGTTTCTGTACAAAAAGAAAAGGCAGCCAGGAAAAGGAAAAGCTCAGTTCAGTTCAGGAAGTGGCTGTCTTTGCGGCCTTCTTTGCTTCCGCCTTCGCCTGTTTCTTTGCCTTCCGCTTGTCAGAGCGCTTCCTGCGCCTGGCCTGGGTCGGGGGCTTGCGCTTCAGGTTCCGGTCTGTGGAGAGCCTCAGCTTGGGGCAGTCCGTGGTCTGCGAGAAGAGCCCGTGCCAGTCCTTCGCCTCGTTGTCGGAGGCCGCTTTGGCAGCACGATTATCTTCGCGCCTGCTCGGGGCGCTCCCCTTGTCGTTGCCGTCGCAGCTGAGGGTCTCCGCGTCGCTGTCACTGCTCGGAGAGGGAGACACATCGACCTGCGGAGGTCCTGGTTTCGCCTGTCTCGCCGGGGCCTGGCTTGAAGCAGGGGGGTCTGCCTCGGCAGGCGACCCGGGCGGGCTGGAAGCGGGCTCTGGGGACAGAGCTCTCTTCTCCCTGGCCCTCGCTGCTTCCTCCAGCCTGATCTGGGCACGCTGTCTCTTGGATCTCTCGCGGTCCCGGAGCAAGCGGGCAGACATCCAGTGTCCACAGAGGTCAACGTCTCGGCGGTACAAGACATTAAGATGCTTCTGCTTACGCCGCGGCGGAGGCGCGCCAGCTTCTCGAAGCTGCTTGTCCTGATCGAGCATGTCTGTCAACATGTTGTCCTTCTGCTGCGCGTGCACCTGCTGCCTCAAGAGGCTCACCGCCCTCTCTGCCTGCTCTGGCCGATCGAGATCTTGGTGGCCCTGCATGCGGCGAAGCGCCGGCACTTCGGAGCGGAAGCTCCGGAGGCTCTCTGTGACCAAATGCCGCTCGATCGCATTGAGCCTGCGGGCAGGCACAGCGGCCAGCTGCTCCTCCGCCGGCGGCGTCGGCACTGTAGGTGGCGGCCGGCGCGGCGGAGGTGCTGGAGGCGTCCGGCTCGGAGGCGGCGCCGGAGCAGACGCCTTGCTCGTGGTCCCTGGCGCTGCGGCAGGCCGGGGCCGAGCACCAATGACAGTTGTTGCAACCATCGCGAACTCAAGCTTTCCGCCGGCCGGGAGGCCACAGCACGGCGGTCCGCTTTGAGCCACAACAGATTGCGACATGTAGCACGAAGCAGCGCTTGTCGGTCTTGCCGACGAACGCAAATCGATCGAACACGACCTGATCGGATCGAGGATTTTCGATGGATTGCTGTTTGGCTTGGTGAGCGGATCCGCGACCATACTGGCATCAGGCACCCAAGACAAATCACTAGGAAGAACTTTGCTGTTTACTGTTCTCTGCCAACCAACACACGCCTCTCTGATACGACTCAAAGACGGTATCAAATCTTCTTCTGTGATGTGTGGCGTGGTGGAGTACGTATTCGTGACAAGAGACCACGAATCTGTCAGCAGGAGTCCAGCAGGCGGCTCTTCTAGATTCAGTGCCTCTTGAATCCTCCTCCGCGTCGCGTACTGCACATCAAGGGCGCTTTCGGCAGCGAGGCTTTCAGTGGCCATCGTGGAGCTAATCGACCTGGTTTGCTTCTTCGAAGCCCAACGGTAAAGATACGCACGCACAATGGGACAAACACCCTCTGGGATCGTTTCTCCTATGAAGGTGGTCATGCCTCGCTGCGGTGGTTTGCCTTTGGACGAGTCGCCGTACGTGTAAACGCAGATTTTTGAAATATCCATGGGCCCAAAATACAAAACCACATCCTCCCCCCTAAGTCTTCTAGCGTTCTTGTTGGCTTCAAGGAGGGTGGATACTGTTGCAGACTGTACTTTGGAAGCAAGGGAACTGCAAGCAAAAGCGCCGTGAGGACAGCTCTGATCAGTACACCAGATCTGCTCGCCGAGGGCAGCTCGCAATGCAGCGCGTTCCTGCTCTGTCACGGGGGCGCCGGGGTGTCTGGAACGGTGGGGCGGCGCGGAGATCAGCGTCAAGGAGCGACAATACTCCTTCTGATCTAAAGAAATCCATGGAAGTTTTACTGAGATGTGCAACCCGCAGAACGTAAAGTCGTCCTTCTGCTGGGTGCCCCATTGGAGGGGTAATGAATCGATGACATCCCAGAACTTCCCTGCCCCTGCCAGCAACGCGTCGTCGACGTGGAGCCCGACGAAACCTGTGAGACGGCCGTCTTCGAAGTAAAGAAACACGCAGGGGTCCCAAATGGACTGCTGGAAGCCGCGTTCCAAAAGAAGACGGCGCATGTGGAAGAACCACGCACGCGGCGCCCTGCGGAGACCGTGCAACGTCTTCCCCCTGTGCAACCTCCATACGAATCCAGGCCGGATCGATACGCTCTTGGGTGGCACAACGAAGACGGGAGAACTGTCGTAGTGTGGATCGGCGTCGGTCTCGGCCTGCAGGAACGCTTTGCGGACGTCCCAAGCTTCTGGCGCCCATCCGTGCTCGGCTGCTAACCACAACAGGAATCTGACAGAGTTTCTGTTGAGCGTTGGGGAATCAACGACATGATTCTCAGCCCCTGGTTCAAAACAGCCCTGCACCACCAAACGTGCTTTAGCCTCTCCTTCCTTGGCGGTGTGCACAAACCTGGAAGGAACGGCGGCAGTCCCTGGCGGCAGGCGTACCTCGTCGAAGTTTTTGGAGACGGCGTTGAGTTCCTTCAGACGTGGTGCTTCGAAAGAAGGGTCTGACTCAGCGATTCGAGAAGGAATCTCTTTCGCACGCTTCATGGTTTTTGCTACCACGAGAGCGCCCAGGACCGACTCTCCTACGACAGCGGCGTCTGCCGGGCAGGAACGGCACACCTCGTGGGCGGCAGCGTAGCCACACCACTGCTCAGGCACTGTGAAAAACGAATCGTCTAAATCATTTTGGGCCGAGGCTAACAGCTCGTCGTCCGAATTGGGAAGCATCGGCGACTTGTGCGCTGGCTGGTCGTCAGTGATTTCGGAGGACGCTTCACGCTTCGCTCCTGTATGCCTGGCCGCTGATGAAGATGACGTTCCTCCTGTGCCTCTTCCTTTTCCTGGTCCCCCTCCTTCTCCTCCTTTGCCTTTGCCTGCTCCCCCTGCTCCTGGTGCAGACTTCGTCCTGTGTCGGCGCAGAGGTTCGTAAGCAGTTTGTGCCGGGGGGGGCGCGGAAGCGGCGCCGAACGGCGGCGCTGGCTGCTGTGGAAACATTGGCGGCGCGGAGGGAGGCGGCGGCAGCACGCCCGTAGACGCTGGAATCCCATTTCCCGCGGCCGGGAAGCCCAAGCTCGCAGGTCCTGGAAAACCGGCAGGGGCCGGACGAGCCCCGGCAGCAGGAGGGAGGTACGGAGGTGGAGCTTGTGGTGGAGGCGTTGGCGCAGAATCGTCGTCCTGCGGCTCTTCTTTCACGCGCGCTGTTGGTGGCGCACTGTCTTCCTGCTTTGGTGCAGGTGGTTGTTGTGGTGGCCCTGGTGGTTGTAGTTGTGGTCCCGCTTGCGCTCGTAATTCCAAAAGCCCTCTGTTTTCTTTTGGTCGTGCCCGGTGCCTGTGGACAGCTATGGCTTTGCCATCGGGGGTTCTGAGCCACACTTTCTGGTTCCCTTCCATGCCGAGCACTACGGCAGGTCCTTTCCAAGCTGTTCCGGCTGTTTTTGCCTTCGGGGTGTCATCTGCGATGTAATCGACTTCTGTTCCCGAGTCGAGAGGGCCAGTGGTGCCCGCAAGACGGGAGTTGAAGAGATCACGAAGCTCGGAACATGTCTGGATCTGCACAGCGACAGCCTGAGCAGCACGACGGAGAGACAACCTGGCATGAGCGTGGGCAGCGGCGTCCGTTCTGAACGCCTGCAGCTGTGGCGGCTCACACTCATCGATCTGGTCGAAGAAATGGTTGTTTCCGAGAGCGAGGAACTGAGCGGAAAAAACACACCTACGAACGAGGCTGTTCTTGGCAGCGCACGCCTGGAGCATGACGTCCGTCGGCGTCAGAGTGCCACTGCTCAATTCCGTCTTGAAGTTTTCGGCGAGCTTGTAGAAAACCATTTTGAGCACGCCGTTGTGGCGCTCTACTAAGCCTGCAGAGGCGGGAGTATGAGGAGGAATCCAAAAATGCCTTGTGCCGTGATGCATCAAAAACGTTTCTACCTCCTTGTTCTGATACTCGCCGCCGTTGTCCGTGAGAACGCTGCGCGGGAGACATCCGTAGACCGACTGCCACCTTGAGAGGGTAGCAAGTGTTCCAGAAGGTTCACGGGTGCGCGTATACTCCGCGAGCGACCACTTCGAGAAAGAATCGACCATGTGGTGAAAGATGTACTTGCTTCCGCACACTGACACTTCAAAGGAATCAATACACGCAAGGTCGTTTACATTTCTCGCAGACATGCCAGAAGTCTTTGGGTGCGCGTGTGGTTTACGGAACTTGTCACAGATCTTACAACACTTCGTGACTTTTTCGGCAAGCTTTCTGACCTGCGGCACTGTCTCGGGAAGCAAGGCAGGAGTGATACGTCGCATCAACTGGTCCACGGTCGGGTGCGCGAGCTTGTCGTGCATCCGTTTGAGACCAGCTTCCGTCTGAAGGTCGGCGCGAAGTTGCTCCAGACGCGGCGGAAGAGACACCGCGAAGGCTCTCGGGTGCTCTTGAACGGTCACAGTCTCGAAAGCTGTTGCGTCACTAAGAGGCGCAAAATCGCAGTCATGTGCCTCTGTTGCTACCGCGGCAACGCTGTTGAGCAACATGAGAGGGAACAGGTAATGTCCCGCACTCGAAGTTTTCAGTTGGACAGTGGTGCCTGTGGTTTTCGAGTGCATGGTGTCCTTCTCGAAGTCGATCACTGCTTTCAGATTCTTTAGCTGCGGCTTTCCCAACAAGAAAGGCGTGGCCTTTGTCTGTTCGGGGCCAGTGTTCAGCACTTCGAACTCTGTGGTGGCATTCAGGTGTTGGACAGGTACGGTTGCAACGGCTTCCGCCGTCTTCGGGTCGCCGCCAGCGAACCGATACTTCGTGTTCGACGGCCTTTCGCTCACGTAGAGCTCGGGGAACTCCTGTTGAAGCAAGGCTTTGAAGTTTTCCAGGCGTTTCTTGCTGACCATGCCCTTGGAGCAACCAGAGTCTACGATGGCCTCGTGGTCACCAATGTCTGCGTGCATGCTGTCTTCTAACACGGTCGCAGGCAAAGCTGCTGCTGTTCCGCCCTTTTCTTCTTCCAGCGTGGTGTCGCGACCGTCGTCGTTGTCGTCGCTGTCGTGCTCAGAGTCGTCTTCGTTTTCGTCGTCGTAACCGCCGTTTCCGCGCTTCTCTGGGGCAAGGCCCAAGCACCAGCACGGCTCGCAGAGGCCCATGTCCACTGGGGTGCACGGCTCGCACGCGAAGAACGCGTTGCCGCACTCGGCGTGGTACATGCACTTGTACTGCGACATCACTTTGCCGCAGCAGCTGACCTGAACGACACGGCGCGGACAACCGTCGCTGTGGGCAGCCACAGGCGGCACTACGGACGAGGCGCAAGCGTCATCCTTTCCACCAGCCGGGAAGCTCCAGCACGGCGGTCCAGAAGACGTTGCCTGGCTGCTGTCTTTTCCACCAGCCGGGAAACTCCAGCGCAGCGGTCCAGACGAAGGGGCAGCCGTGGACGACGACGCTGGTTGCCTGTTGCCTTTTCCACCGGCTGGGAAGCCCGAGCACGGCGGTCCAGACAAGGAGGCTGACGACGACGCTGGTTGGCTGCTGCCTTTTCCACCGGCTGGGAAGCCCGAGCACGGCGGTCCAGACGCAGAAGCAGCCATAAACGACCACGCGAGGACTGCGGACGCATCCCGGTCCTGGTGCTGCGTGTAGGTCCAGTCCGTTGCGGCCCAGTCAGGGCTCTCGGACCAACCGCCAATCCAGCTTTCCCATTCGTCGGCGGCGAAAGCGAATGACGATTTTCCTTTTGCTTGGCTCTTCCCTGCCTGGGATTTGCCCTTGCTCTTGTTGCTTTTGGTTTTGCTCGTCGCGGGCTTCGGCTGTCCGCTCGAATAGCCCTTGGACCAGCTTCCTTTGCCTTTTCCCAAAGGCGTTTTGCCAGTCTTGCCCTTGTCAATGCCCTTGCCTTTTCCTTTCGGTGGGTGTGGGCAATTGTCGACCCAGTGGCTTGGACTGCCACGCCGCAAACAGCCTTTTTGGCCGTAGTTTGCTTCTTCTGTCCAACTAGCTTCCTGCCAGCTCTGTTCGTCCCAGTCTTGTTCAAAGCCCTCTGAGGGCCAGTCTTCCCAGGCTTCGTAGCCTTGGTGCTCCGCCGTTTTGGCTAAAGGGTTGTCTCCTAGTACTTTAAGGATCGCACTCTTGGTCTTAGCTAAAGTCAGAGTGGCGTCCAAGTCGAGTCTCGTCGACAAGTTGCCCAGTTGTTGTTGCGTGAGTTGTGCGTTGATGATCAAAATCAACGATTTCACAAAACCCTCTAAGACAACGAACCTATCCTGGTCTACTTCCTGTAGCAGGCGGAACGACTCGTTCACGTAGTCTTCTACTTTCTGGCTACCCCGTTTCAACTCCAGCCAGGAAGCAAAACGGATGATCTTAGCTACGTCGTCTTTTGTTCTGTTTTCTGTTTGCATGAACTCTACCAAGTAATCGAAACCTAACTTCCCAGTTGCTCCGGTTTCGCCTGCAGGGTCGCTGCTAAGACGGCTCATGTCTAACAGCTTGGCTTGGTTTTTCAACGTGTTGTTCGCAGAAAAACCTCTGGACTTTACGTGGGGGCCGATAGTCGTAGCTTTCAGCTCGGTGCTCAGATGCCATGCTTGCAGGTCTTCTTCATAGCTTTCCCAGCTTTGCGATGGACCGGCTATTGGGCAGGCTTTCACACCAGATCCCTCGAAGATGGCGGATGTCATGGCCGATGACGATCTGCCGATCTGGGACCCCCGCGCGCGCTAGTCCGTGGAGCCGTAGCTCCGCTACCAACTATGTCGATCTCGGATCGGTTCGTCGATCGAGGATCGCATCTTTTCCCGGGAGGGCGCCCTGGCTCAAGGGCCCTAAACGGCAGCGGGGCGCAAGAGCATCAGAGAAGATGGGGGACAAGGAGAAACAAGGCGAGAAGGATGAAGCGAGAAGTGACACACCTAAATGGTGAAGGGCATACGGTTGACAGCCAAAGCCGCAGTTCGTGCAGCTGTGCCGGGAGGGCATTTCTCGCAGCAGAGGCTATATCAGCACGCTTATGCGACCTCCCCACATTGTCTGTTGTGCGAAGGTGTCCCAGGGACCTTGCAACATCGGCGCTGGCGCTGCCCGCGTGTGTCTGAATTTCGGGAGTGTGCTGTCGACCTTGATGCGTTGGAACTGGCGAGGGGCACTGTGCCTGGGGATTTGTTTTTTTTCGAGAGCCATGTTCCCGATTTCTGGACTGCCTGCTTCGCCTCGGAACGACTCGAGACAGTGGCAATGCGACAAGGCTGCTCGGGCTGAACCCTTTGTTGCTACTGGTGACGTCTTCGCGGGTAGCTCGTGCAGGAGGCTTCTGCGTTGGGGGGCAGCTTCCAGATCTGGATGGGGTTTCGGTTGTTTTCTCGGTGCATCGGCGCTGCGTTCGGACCGCTGCCCGGCTGTCGCCGGACTTCGGGCAGTGCCGGGCTATGCGCGATACTTCAGGTACTGACGGTGTGAGTGGCCCCTCTGCGAATCGACACTGGCTACCAGCCGCTCATCTACGGGCTGACGAGAGGACGCCGCTGGCGCACCTGCCCGCGGCGGGAAACCGTCGACCCTTGGATGCAGTTGTTCCGCTGCGTCGACGACCACGGTGGTGCCAGCTGTCGTGGGCGAAGCGCTCCGATCACATTCACCTACGTGAAAACAGGGCATAGGGAAGATTGCTGGGAGAAGCGGTGCAATGACCTAGCGGATCAGGCTGCCAAGCGAGGTCGTAATTTGCATGGCGCGCCGCAGAATGCGGTGGACCGCTACTCCCTCGCGCGGCTGAAGGCGCGGCAGGTGGCGGCGTGGATCGGCACCGCGTCGAGGCTCCAGTTCGCGGGTGTCGTCCCCTCCGATCGGGTCGCGCCTCCGCGACGGCGGAGCGTTGTGCTGCGCGGCGCCTGGGCCGCCCGCGGCGCCGCCCCTGGCGGGGGGCAGACGGCTGCAGGAGGCCTGGGCGGCCGCCCTGCGGCGCCTCCGCCGCCGCCGCCGCGGGCGCCTGCGGAACATCCGCATCGCGTGAGGAGATCGGGTCAAAATTATGCTTGCGATCGCTGCAAGGCCTTCGCCTTGACCGCCCGGGGTGCGAGGGCTCTCGGCTCCGCGCGCGCGCGGTAGCCGAGGCGGCGGCCCTCTGGGGCCTCGAGGGTTGTTCGCCCAGCGTCGCGGGCCCTGAGGCGTCGACGCGGCGGCGGGTCGCATCGGGGCGCGCGCGCGGAGGGCCCCCCTGGAGGCCCATCGTTTCGAGGCCGCGGAAGTTTGAGAGGATTCTAGGGGGCCGCCGCCCTCGGAGTTTGGCGTCCTTGAGCGGTCCCTGGCCTTTAAGAGGGCGCGTTTTCAGACGGGCAAGGGGGGGGGGGTGCGACCTGGGGGGGGCTGCAGGCAGGCCAAGGTCGCGAGGCCCTCGCTCCCCGCCCCCCCCCGCCCCCGTTCCCCACCTCCGCCGTCCGCCGCCCCCGTCGCCAGGCAGGAGGAGGGCGGTCGCGGGGGGTCGCGGGCCCTTGAGGGGCCGCGCCCGAAGGCGCCGCGCCTGTCCCTCGGCCCCCTGGAAGGCGCCGGCGGGTCTCCTGCCGCCAGCTGTGCTGACGGGCCTCCGCCCGTCAAGCGCAGTCGTGCCTCGGGGGGCTCCGCGCAGCGGGACTCCTGGGCTGCGCGGGGCGCCCCCCTCCTGACCGCCCCCTCCCCGCTCAAGGCCCCGTGGGGCCTGGCAGCGCTGTTTTGTCCTTGTCAAGCCCTCCCTTGTCTACTGCCGCCGTTGCGGCGCCCGGGCCCAGCCGTCGGCCGCGGGCTCGCGGCTGCGGGGGCCCTGTGCGAGATCAGCGACCAGCTGGGACGTGGCGTATATGAAGGCCCTCGAGCAGGGCAAGGAACCCATTTCGGGGGGGTGGAAGGGTCACCCCCGCCCTCTCCTCGCTTCCGACGATGCCACCTTTTGGCTTCGTCTTCGGTAATTCGCTATGTTTTTATTTTTTTCTTTCGTCGAGCCGCGCTCGCTCTTCTTTTCCGCGCGTCTTCGTACTTCCTCGGCCGTGTCTCGGCGCGCTCGGATTCATCGAGTTGGCGCGCTTCCTCCTCCTCCTCCTCCTCCTCCTCCGCTATTTCCGCTATTTGCCGCGCCATGAAGGGTTTGATCCCTGAAGCGCATCGCGGCGGCTGCTGCCGCCGACCGAGGCGCCTCCGCGCCCGAGCCTAGCCGCACACGCGGCCGACGCGCGGGCGCCTTCGGCGCCGGGGGGGGGGGGAGGGATCCCCGCCCAGGGGAGAGGAAGGGGCCTCCAGGATCTCTCGGGGCAAAGGAAGAGCGGGGGGGCGAGGCCCTAAAGATGGGAAAGGCCAGGCACCAGAGGACCCCGCAAGGAGGGAGGAAACAGGCCGACGGGGGCCCCAAAACGCGGGCCCCAAGAAGGGGAGCGGGGTCCAATGGTCTACTACTCGCCCCCAGGCCCGGCGCGCTGCCACCCAGGATATCAGCCGGGCAGCTGCAACACCTGTCCTGGGCGGCAGTGCCCAGGCCTTGGGGCACGGTGGGCCAGGGCTCGCCTGGCGTGCCACCCCCTTTACCCCCCCAGCACAGGGCCCGAACCAGGAAACCAAAAGTGGAAGATGAGGCGGCTGGGGGTAAGGGGGGCGGCACCAAATTATGTCCCTCGGGACCCCGACGGCTCAGCCCCCTCACTGGGCCACCTCGGTGGTCGGTGGTGTAGTAGTAGAGCATGATTCTGTCGCCCTCGAGCTTGTGGTACTCGACTCAGTCCTGCTGGTCGAAATCGTGTGATGAGCCTTCTCCATTTGCTCCATTCACTCCATTCAACTCAGCATCGCTGATCCAGTGGTCGTCTGTCTCGATGATGGTAGGCTCTTTGTACTTGGCTCGGTCGCCTTGGTCGAGTAGCACTGTTTGACTGTGTTGGGCTCAGGCTCTGGTACTCGTCTCAGCCGATGAGGTAATTGTCGTGCTGGTTAGGGTCGATGGGGGCCGGCTTGTTGCTGGTAGGTGGAATAGATTGTGGGCGCACTCAGGCCTCCATGCACCGACTTCAAGTAGGGTTCGTGGCGGCCCTACCTCGTCCCGCTATGGCTAGGGGTCACGGTGCCCTCGGTGGGGGCGAACCCCAGGCCAAGTGATTCTTGCTGTCGATGAGGAAGATCAACGCTGCCTATGCTTCGCCCTTGGGCGCTCGGGAGCTCCGTCTCCGCCATGGGAATGGTGGGGGTGGCGAGCTAGGGCGGACCGCGGGGGCGCGGGCAGTACTCGTCCTGCCCCCCCCCTGCCCCTCACCATCCCCCCTGGTAGGCGCGGGCAGTCCTCGTCCTGCCCCCCCGCCCTTCGAGCCCGTCTCGAAGTTTGATCCTTGCCTCACCAGGGCAGCGTTGACTCGTACTTGGTGCAGTTGGGGTAATCTGGCTGGTACCTCTGAGCCCTGACTGAACGGCGGCCGTGTCCGTCAAGTGCAAAACGTGGCGACGTGTGCCTGGGGTGTTCCCTCGCATTCGGGGCTTCCCCAGGACTTGCGTCCTGATGACTTGTGCAAAACTTGACGACGTAGCCTGAGGTGTTCCCACGCACTCGGGGCTTCCTCAGGACTTGCGTTCTGATTCTTTTGTACTTGTCGTCAGGGCGCATCGACGCGATCCGCGTTGTCAGCCTGTGCCCGAACAGCTCCTGTCGAGGTGGTGGCCCTGCCGATTGCCTTGCCGGGTCGGTCCTGCCGGGCCCGCTCCCTTGCCTCTTCCAACCAGGTCGGTGAGCCACTCCGCCTCGCTGGGCCCCGATGGTAGTCCTGACCCATCTCCCTGGTCTTGTAGCGGTCGAGCGGCTGGAAGAAGTGGGCCACGTCGTCGTCGATGTGCCACCCCTGGACGTCGTTAGGCGACTCGCCAAAGCGCCACCTTATCTGCTTCGCCAGTGCGGTCGCGATGGCCTGGCACATCCTGTTCGGGTACTCCTTGGCCGCCGCGGTGCGCCACTGGCCGTCGTCGTTGATGCCTGCCAGCTCCGCGTGGTAGGAGGCCGTGTGAAAGCACCTCCCGCTTCCAGGCAGTCTACTGATTTCTGCTCGGAGGGTTGGTAGGGATACCGCCATCAGGCTTGTGGACTTCCTCGAACGCGCTCCACAGGTGCACTGGTCGAATGTGATCAGCTCGACTCCCTGCTGGTTCAGGAGGTGGCGCGTCTCGGGAAGCTTCCAGGAGCTGGCGAAGTGCTCCTCGGTGGGCTCGGACGGGTGCTCGAGCATGCCTGGGACTCCCAGGTTGAGGCACATGTACATGAGCTCCAGCTGTGTCCTGTATAGGCGGTTGCCTGTCGCTACTTGCTCCATCTCTGGGCGGGAAAGGTAGCGAAGGCCCCACAGGCTGCTGCTGCTCCTTAGGGGTCTTGGTGGCCGACCCCTGCAGTCATTGGGGGGCAAGTGGCGCGCTCGGCTCCAGGTCTCGCACGGCGGTCCGCCGATGACTCCTGCAATTCTTCCTGCTTGTGCCATGTCTCGCCACTTGCTGACTGCGACTTCTGATGTCAGGTCGCCGAAGGTCGGGTCGTTGGCGATGTCCAGGCTGAGCATGTGTATGTCGCAAGCAGCCCGACTGCTGAGGCGGTCGAACCAGTCCTGAACATCTCCCTCTCGGCGACGGCCGCTGAATAGATGCAGCACGTATAGCGTCCGAGCTGGTCTGGGCCTCGGTACAGCAGCTGGCGGCGGTGGCGGCTCCTCGATGAAGGGGAGCTCTAGGCTCTCGTAGTGGCCGCCGTTGCTGTCGTCGCTGTCCTCGTCCGTATGTATTTCTGGAGGACGAGCAGGAACTGCAGGCTTCTCTGCCCAGTCGATGGGTCTGCCCGCCCTTCGGTTCGCCTGCTGCTGGTCGCGGACAATTTGCTGGTTGTGCTGCAGCTCGGCTCTACTTAGGATTGCTGGACGCGTCTTTCGCCAATGTCGAGCGCACCTGCGCACTCTCAGCAAGTGTTTGACCAGCCTGTTTGTAGTATGGTAATCCATGCCGCATCCGTAGCAGACCGAACCAGTTGCCCACGAGATAGGATGACCCGACGAGGTGTGGTCCTTGGTGATGTGTGCTCGTAGCACTGCTGCACTGGCTTCGGTACGTCCGCAGTGGTAGCATAGGTACTTGCGCTGCTGCTCGAAGTGCTGGTCTGGGAAGGGCGAGATGGCTTCCGTGTTGGTTCACCGTTGGAGTCGAAGCCGCCATCGAGCTTGGTAGTCGTGATCGTACTGGCGAGCTTTGCCACGTTGGCAAGCTTTCTGTACTGCGCTGAGGTAGCTTTGGTAGTCGTTCCTGGCCCAGTCCTTCCAGTCCTCGAGCGTGTATGCTCCACCACGCTCGTCAGGTCCTGTGTGGTCGCGGACCCAGTCTAGGTCGCGGCGGAGCAGTGCCACCCAGCCGCAACTACCATCCCATGCTTGGCTAAGTAGCCGGCGGAGGTGCAGGGGTCCCCAGTTGAGGCATCTGCCAAATAGTCGTAGCCTCTCAAGTCGCAGGACTATCTCTGGGGGCAGCTTGTCGACCCCTTCGAGAATCTGGGTGTTCGTTACCTCCTTTTTCTGTCGTACTTTCCAAGTGATCCTTTGCGCGGCAGCGTAGTTGACGATATACTGCTTGTTGAAATTCCTGGCCTGGCCTGCGGTGGGTTCGGGCCAGGTAGACGCATTGTATAGTAGCTGGGATAGCACCACACTGTCGGCTAAGTAGGCCTTGTCTTTGATGGCCAGCTCTGATCGCCGGTGGACTTCGCGATGGAGAGGCCTCGTGGATGTCGCTGCAGTGGCTACCTTCACTGCGACATCCACCCCAGGGGATGCATTGTCGGTCACGTAGGTCCCGAGGAGCTTGTGGTGACGAACCACCTCGACGTAACTCTCTGCAAGGGGGACCTCGATCCTCGGCACTCCCTCGGAGTAGAAACTGGCCCGCGCTTGCCGGCTCCCAGGCCCACTGAAGTCGATCATCACCTTGGTCTTGGTGAGTTGCAGCTGGAGGCCGAAGGTGCTGGCGGCGCAGTAGACGGCTTCGCAGAACCCGGTGGCCTCATGCTGAATGTGGTCGGGGCTGGTGAACACGTGCATGCCCGTTAGGTCGTCGACGAACGATAGGCCATGTGGTTCATGCTCCTGGAGTGGCCCATCTGTGGGGTCGGTGTCGCATGCGAAGCTGCTGTCAAGAGGCTTGCCCTGAGGTCGTAGCCCTCGCTGCGCAAGGTAGCTGTCAATCATGCGGTGGACTCGGCCGAATAGCAGATTGAAGTCCGCGTCGGCCAGGGGCACGCCAGGCCTCGTGCCCTTGTGCGGCGCCATAAGGTTCTGGGAGAACCTGTGTGATGTCCACCTGTTGCGGTATCCTTCTGCAATGAGGGCAGCCAAGTGGGAGCCGTCCAACACTGTGTCGAGTATCCCTGGGTTGGCCATGAGGTGCTCCAGCTGCGGCTGGGCCCACAGGGGAACCTCGAGGTTCTCTAGCACCTCCTTGACTTCGTCCTCCTCTCCTGGGATGCCATGAACCAGCTGGACTACAACCGAATAGAAGGCCTCCTTTAAGTCGTAGCAGCTTATCATGGAGCACTTCCCTTGGGCCTGACTTCTCTCTGTGAAGAGGCGTGCTGCTAGGACCGCCATGTCCGCCCCTCGCTTGGGCCGGCCGCCAACCTGGATGTCCTCCAGCGCTATGGCGAGGGTAGTGTTGAGCATGGCCCTTAGGTATTTGTGGTGGTGCTTGCCCAGGACGTTGTTTAAGAGGATCTCGCGGTAGGCTTGGAGGTACCTTGGGTCGCCTTTTCCTTTGGGAATTGCGACCAGGTCTCCACCCTTGAAGCTCAGCGGCTCTCTCACGGTGGTCGCCACCTTGGTGAAGAGGGGGTGCAGTAGCCTCGCTGCCTCTGTGGGGGCCGCCCTGAGGACAGCGTTCGTGAGCCCGTCGGGGCCTCCTTGCGTCCCAGCCTTGGCCGCGGCGAACTGGGCCTGGCAGACGGCCAGGGGCATCACCATGGAGAGATCCAGCATGCCGTCGAAGGGCCTGATCTTGCTGTCGTGATTGTACTTGTTAGCAAGATCATCCGCTGTCACGATCTTGCCCGCCTGTATCTTCGCGAAATGGTTAAGCTCCTGGTCCGCCATTTCCTGGGAGTTGTGGATCACCTCTCCATCCTTGTCGAGCCGCATAGGCTTTCCTGCTGGGAATTTCGCCTTCCTCCCTCCATACCTTAGTAGGTCTCGGTAAGCCTTCCACTGGACCGCAGCGTCGTTCGCAGCGGAGGCGGAGGACGCTGTCGAGGCAAGCCGACTGAGGAATGCGCTGCGGTCCTTCTCGACGGCCGCGGCAACTATGGGCCCAGACCTGGTGAGGAAGGAAAGGATGGCCATGGCGTAGACCATGGGCGAGATTGTCCAGTTCAGGAGGAGGTGCGCGTAGTGGTGGATGTCGTGGATGGTGCCATCGTCATCGCCACGCTCTCTGCTCCAAAGGGAGAGTGAGTCCCCTACTTCGCCTGCACGAAGAGAATGGGCGTGGGCTACTAGTCGTCCAGGTCGGTCGTCGTGGGCTTCTCCTCTGAGCACTGCGCGGTGGACTCGGAGTGTGAGGCGCCTGGCTCGGATCAGGCCCATGGTAGTCTTGGTGACGTAGGGCTTCCTCGTTGCCTTGGAGGCCTTGCCGAAGGCCTGGATGGCCGCGTCGTTGACGACCCTGATGACCTCCTCGCAGTGGGTGTTGACGTCCACCTCCCAGGGGATGATCGGGGCCTGCTTGAGAATCTCCTTGAAGCTGGCCTTGGCGACGTCATTGTTCAAGTTGGTCAGGTCGGGCCTCGGTCCTGAGGCCTTGGTGGTCTTGCAGACGGCCCACTTGAGGGTGGCTAGTACTGGTATGTGGTCTTGTGCAGCTGTGCCTCGGTCCAGACCTGGCTCCGTGCTGCAGCTCGCGACGTACGGGGCGATCGAGGAGCTCAGCAGGATGTAGTCTATCCTGTGGTGCTGCCCCTTCGATCCGACGTGCGTATATGAGTTGTTGCCTGGATCCCTCG
Source organism: Prorocentrum cordatum (assembly GCA_963575745.1). Taxonomy (NCBI): domain Eukaryota; class Dinophyceae; order Prorocentrales; family Prorocentraceae; genus Prorocentrum; species Prorocentrum cordatum. The sequence continues at coordinate 1,001,400 of CAUYUJ010015527.1, read as the reverse complement.
TGGTGTTGATGACCTCCATGTTGGTGTCGGCAGCGAAGCTGATGATGTGCTTGCCATTGCCGTTGGTCGCTTCTGGGTACCCACTGGTGCCAACTCCTGGGGACTCGTAGTCGCCAAGACGCCCGTTCAGGTCCCCCATGAAGATGTCCACTCGGTACTTGTCAGACAATCGCTGAGCAGACTCCCAGAATTTTCTCTTCTCCGCCGCGTGGGAGTCTTCGTGGGGTGCGTATGCTGACGCGATAACCATGTCTGTGCCTGCAACGCGGGTCTTGATGATCAAGAGCCTGTCGTGCTGGTGGAGGACGAGGGTGTCTTTGGCACTTAAGTACTTCGCTGCCCCACTCGCGCTGATTGGTTGGGAGACGTTGAGCCAGATGTCGCATCCTCTGTTCTGCTGCGTGTGGCCTGATGAGTAGCAAACGTATTCACCTACATTGCGGACGTCTCCTTCGCTCTGCGTCTCCTGCAGGGCGACGACGTGCAGGCCCATGTCAGCAAACTGTGCTGCTAGGTGCGTGACCTTGGAGAGGCTCTGCTTGCTTTTGCCGGCCGCCTTGCCTTTGCCCGACTTGAAGCTAACGGTGGCCTTGAGTGATCTGCAGTTGTAGGTGCACAAATTCACGTTGAGGTCGGCCTTGATGGTGGTGGTGCTGATGGGCCTCTGGATCGCTCCTGGGGCTGCCTGCGGCTGGGTGGCCTCGATGATGAAGTCTTTGTTCCGCAGGGGCGGGTATGCGGCCTTGACCGCATCTGGCTCTGATCGCAGCCATTCCCAGGAAAGGAACTTGTTGTGGGCGATCGCCTGTGCAGCTGCAATGTTCGGGTCCATCAGGTCGCTGGCCGAGGCTTGATCTGCTATCCCATCTGCGAGCTCGTTCCAAGGGTGCCCGATGTGCGAGTTAATATGGTGCCACTGGATAGGTCGGGCTTGTTGGAGGAGGCCTGCAAGTGTGCGAATGACGGCCCCCAACCTCGGATGTACGTGGCATTGGGCTTCGCCTTTGGCCAGGTTGATGACGTTGAGGGCGTCGGGCGTAATCTCGATGGGCGCGTCGGTGTCTTGACCAAGGGCCCACATCAGTGCCCAGAGTACTGCCGTGAGCTCAGCTGTGTATGCCGTCACCTTCTCGTTGTTTGCCATGTCGTCTAGGGTCTCGGTGACCTTGCCAGCAATGAAACCCCGAAAGCCGAACGGGCCTCGTCAGTTGCGCCCGTCGTCGTACTCGTCGACAATGACAACTGCCCAGGCGGCTGTATGTGGGATGCCGTTGTAGCTGCCGTCCGTGTAGATGTGTGTCCGCCTGGTCGGCAGCTCGCGTGATGGGCACATCTCCAGCGCCATCCTTGCCATGCTGTGCAGGGTCGTAGTGTCGACGTCGTCGCAGACGTTGACGCGGCCTCGGCCGCGAAGGGTCTCGGCTACTGGGTCTTGGCTGAGAACTGGCAGCACTGTCGCTTGGCCTCTTTCTCGTGCTGTCGTGGTGGGGATCTGCCGTCGCCTTCGGCCACGCCTGGCCCTCTCTGCATTGACGTACTCGGGGGAGTACTCGATGTCGTCGCCTGGCGCCAGCCCCATGCCCTGTAGAATGGGACCTGGTGTGGTGGTGATGTGGGCTGGAGGTGGCCGTGGTGTCGGAGAACGTGTGGGTGGGGCTAGTGATATGGCCCCAGCCTGAGGCGCACTCCGCTTCACGGGTGGTAGTGATGGCATTTGGCTCCCCTCATCGTAGTTCAAGTTGTCCGATCCAGCCCGCGCGGCCTGACTGAACAGGGGCTCGCGTGATTGGGCGTGGAGCATGCTGTCACGTAGACGATGAGGTTCGCCATCCAGGGCGTCTGGGTGGTTGGTAGCACCCGTGCCGTGGTGGGAGCGCGCTGATGCCGAGGGGAGCGTTGGCTTCCACCTGCTGGACCGTGGTGAGCTGCTTGGGTCCGTCGGGACTGGGGCCACTGGTGCTGCTGGTTGAGCTGCTGAGTCCGACGGATCTGGATCCACCGCCAGGGCATGGTATTTGTTGTGGCTGCTGCTGTTGTCCCGACGACTGTGGCTCTCCGCAGCGCGCCGTGCGCGGCGTGCACTCCGCTGGGCTGATCGGAAGGCTGCGACTGCGCACGCTTGCCTCCACTTCTCGTAGCACTGCTCCATGCCATCCTCTGCCTCGCTGCCAGCCGAGTTTTGACCGTCGAGAAAGGTCCTTTCCACGTTCTCGATCTCGTGGACTCGGATGGCGGAGGGGGACACACTGAGTGCAAGGGCAGCCGGTAGCGCATCCTTGCAGCCATCTTGGTGGCTTGTGACCTGGAGTGCTGACAGATTGGCGGATGCATCACTCATCCCTGGTAGTGTGCCTCCTTGGTTGCCGCCTAGCGCCCCTCGAGACGCGGCGGGCGGCCCTCGTGTCGGCCGTGGTGGTGTCACGTTGGCCCCTCGAGACCCAGGTGACTGATACCGCTGTTGATGCTGGCTGCTGCGATTGGGAGTGGCCCTCCCACTGCCAATGCCCGTTGCGGTAGCACATCTGTTTGGAGTCGTGGCCCCTCGGGACCCTGGACTCCTGGGAGTACCTGATCTGGTGCGTGAGATTGTCGGAATCTCCGCTGGTCTATTTGTTACAAGACGGCTGTCGCAATTACCCCCAGGGCCCGCCGTGCTTTCAAGCCTCTGGTGGTGGGTAGGTCGAGCATCGTAGTGGAGGACCCCACTGCCGTGCTGCGGGCTTTGGGCCCCAGCTGCTCTCCCCGATGCTGCCCAGGAGATCGATGCTGTCGAACTGATCGGAGAGCGTGACGAGATCCCACATCCGTCGTGCTCTGCCCTGTTGGACTCATCGGCCGCCTCCTGGCGGTGAATTCTGTCATGCATGACCTGAAGCCTGGCGGCGCTGCTAGGCCCCCTCCCCCCTTCGGGGGGATTCAGCGGGCGCTGCTGCTGCCTGCTCCTCGGCTCCAGGAGTTGCAGGAGGGGAGGGGGTTGCTGTGCCCCTTGTCTCGTCCCTCCTGCGGGCCACTCGGCCACGAAAACGTGCTATGCCTGACTCTCCAGAGTCTACCCGCTGACCCTTGTGGGCCTGGCTGATGTCTTCTCCTGGAAATGCGGGCGCGGGTCCAAACGCCTCTTCGAGGGCTGCAGCTGCGGCGGCGGCTGAGGTGTGCTGGCGCGTCATGATGTCAATGCCCTCGTACTGCCTCTCGATGCTGGCCGCTGCCGCCTCCGCGTTCTGCTGGGACGCAGGGGGAGGGGTCAATACGAAGCTGTCGGCTCCCTCTCCACCTCCATGGCCACGCTGCTCATCATGCCCGAATGGAACTGTGGGCGTGAGTGACCTCTCGCTGAGTGGCGCTGGCGATGCTGGGATGAAGATTACCTGAGATGCTGTCGGGGTAGGAGGGTCGCCTTGCTCTGCTGGTACCGAGCTAGCCCTTGACGTGGATGCCAGGTCTGTGTCTGCCTCGTGCTGCGTGATCCCCCTCATCTCCTCACCCTCCTCGGGTGTGGGGTGATCCTGGCTCCAGGGCGGCCACCTGGCGGGGTAGATCATCGGCGCGTGCTCCGAGCCGTCATCCTCCACTCGAGAGTCCTGCGTGCCCGCTGTGCCGAACTGGGTCAAGGGGGCCTCCTCGTAGTAGCGCCTTTGGATCTCCTTCGCCTCGTGGTCCCTCACTACGGACTCCAGCTCCTCCTCCATCTGTACGGCTTCCCATTGTGCTTTCTCCTCAGCAGCTTGTCTGCGAAACTCATCTTGTTCGCGCTCGTATCTTTCTGCCTCCTCGTGCGGGTCTGGCCTGTCGGGGCTCCTGGACCTGTCACGCTCTATGAGGGGGGCATCGCCTTCGTCGGTCTGGCGGGCTGCTGACCTGGCTGGCCTGGTTGATGCTGGCCTCCGAGGAGAGGAGCTGCTCTGCCTGCGGCCCCTGTTGGCTGGGCGCTCCTCGGCTGCACCAGTTTGGAGATTGGTCGCAACGGGGGGCTCCGCTCTGGCGGTCGCTGCCTCGGCTGCTCCTCTGGCTTCCTCGTGCAGGTCAGCGGCCTCCTGGTAGTCGTCCATGGACTCTTGGGACGTTGGGAGGTGGCCCCCCTGGACGAGGTGATGAGCTGCCCTCTTGGTGAAGTCGTAGCCCTCCTGCCCGTGTTGCCTCATCTCGGCGTACAGGTTGACCATGGCCTTGCGTTCACGTTCCCTGCTGGCTGCAATGGCTTCCAGGCTCTGCATCCTCAGCTTTAGCTCCTCTGTCTCCGACGCGCCCTGCTGCTCCTTCTTTGCGATGGCGTCTAGCTCGGTGTGCAGCGTGCTGGAGCGCTGGAGGCTTTCTTGCAGCGCGAGGTGGATGGCCTCCTCCCTGCCCGTCCTCTGCTGGCTGGCGAAGTCTTCCATGGCGGAGGCCTCCTCCATGCTGGCGATCCTGAAGGTGAGGGCCTGGGCGAGCTCCTCCTCCAGCGCCTGCTCCTGCACCTCTGCGTTGGACCTTTGCTCGCTCAGCTGCACCGCGTAGCTGCTCAGTTCCTGTCGCAGGCTCTCTGTGTGCAGCTGCAAGTCATGTGCGTTCGCCTCTTCTATCATGACTTGGCGGGTGAGACTCGACCTTATTCGCTCAGCACTGCCTTCGAGCTCTGCCCGCATTGCCTCCTTGTCCTTCAGGCTGGCCTTCGCGATCTCCTCCTCCTCTGCTCTAGTCCTTAGCAGGGCGAACTGCAATGCCTGCACCTCGTGCGGGATTTGCCGCTCCTTGTTGGCGCTTCTCAGCTCCGCTGCTTCATGGTATGCCACTTGTACTGCACGCTGCGCAGCGCCCGCCTCAAGCTTGGAGTACTGCTGGAGCTCGTGTATGCGGGCTTCAGCTGCCTCGAGCTCGCTTTTGGTCTGCTTGAGCCGCTCCTGCTGCCGTGCTGCTGTCTGGACGATCCCTTGCAGCCTGGCCGCCTCTGCCGGCGGGAGGGCCCCTTTTCCCTTGGCATTGGCAACCACTTGGGCCTGGGCGATTGCCTGGACCCTGGCTGATTCGGCGGCAGCTTCAATCTCGAGGGCGTGGTTCTTTTTGGCCTCCTGGAACTTCTCTTCCATGACCAGCTCCTGCCTGGCGAGCTGCTGCTTGAGAGTGCCCGCTGTAGCTGTCGCTTGGGCGCTCTCGTGCTGGGCCCGTCGCAGTGCCTCTTGCGCCTCGGCTCTTGCCCGCAGCAGGTCTTGGTAGACCCTGTCCTGGGGTTGCGGCTTCTCCCGGTGCTCCGCTCGAACTTGCTCAAGCTGCTCATGCAGGTGATTTGCCCGGTGGGTCGCGGCTTCGGCCTCTGCTTTGGCTTGACTGAAGGCTGTGTCATGGCTGATTATCCTGGCCTCCATCTGCGTCGCGAACTCGAGCTGCTCGGCTTGTTGCTTCTTGATTTCATGGCGGAGGGCCTTGTGTTGCTGCTGCTGCTGCTGGGCTGCGCTCTCCGCTGCGGTGATGCGCTGCAGCTGCTCTGACTCCTCCTTGAGTGCCAGCCTGAGTTTCGCCTGCTCGCCGTTGTGGCGGAGTGCTTGTTCTCGGGCGACCCTCCTGACTTCCGCCAGCTCGGCAGCAAACTCTTGCTCGGCTTCGGCATGGCGCTGCTGCTGGTGGGCCCGCTCCGCATTCGCCTTGGCCACCTGATCTGCGAAGCCTCTGGTTGCGCTGCCTGCCGAGCTGGCTCTTGAGCGTGGCGATCGCCCCACCACTCCCGCTGGCCAAGCTGGGAATCCGTCACCAGGTGCTTCGCTGTTCAGGCGCCTGTCGATCACGGCCTTGTGGAAGGCATCCCAGCTCGGTGCCAAGCCGAACCCGTCCGTGTCCCAGTCGCCCTCGTCGTCCGCCGCGCCGCCGTCGGCGAGCACGGCCCGCGCGTCGGCGATGTTGGACTCGAGCTGCCTCAACTCCTGCTGCTTGGCCTTGAGGTCGTCCCGCAGCTCGTTCGTCTTGGCCTCGAGGGCGATGACTTCGAGTTTGACGGCCTTGCGCCTCTTGCTGAGCACCTGCAGCTGGTCATTCGGCCTCCTCGTGACCAGCTTCTGATACTTGATGACCGCGATCTCCATCAACTGCTCCTTCGTGCTGTCCCCCGCGGCCTGCTTGGCAATGACCAGGTCGCCAAGCTTCCTCAGCCTCTGGTCGGCGGTGCTCAGAAACTTCTGGATGCCTGCACGGTCGGCCGGGGGCGCCTGCCACTTTGGGTGGGTGGTGGCCTCGTCCAGCGTGCAGGCCGCCACTGAGTCGATGACCTTTTGAGCTCGCTGGTCCGCTTTGCTGGAGCTGGCCTGGCCACCCTTGCCCGCCCTGGGCTGCTGCTGCTGCTGCCAGGGAGGCTGACTGGGCTGCTGCTGCTGCTGCTGCTGCCATTGGCGAGGGCTGGCCTGGCCAGAGCGTCGTGGCCGCGACGGCTCCCTGCGCCAGGGCGGGTCCTCACCTGCTGGCTCGGCGTGCCAGTGCTGCTCTCGCCAGCCAGCGCCATGCCACCTCTCCTGGCGCCATGGGGGCGCTGCTGGCGGTGCTGCTTCCTCCTGGGCCTGGCCCTTGCCGCTGCGGCCACCACTGCCTCTGCCCTTACCGTCACGGGCCATCGCTGGCTGGGCAGAGTGGTGGGCGGCCAGGCGCTCGGCCGCTGCCCGCAGGCGGAGCAGGAGCCTGTCCTGGGCTCTCTGCTGCCGCTCGCGGCGGTGGGCAGCGCCCTCTGGACCTCCTCCTCGGCGATGTCGCGGCGTCCCGCCGCTGGGCCGCAGCGCGGCCGCGAGCGCCGCGGCCTGCGGCAGGGGACAGGGAGGCACGGGTGGCCCCCTGCCGCAGAATATGGCGCGCGGCGCGCGTGAGCCCGGCCTCGGGGGCTGGCCGTTGCGCGATGCGCCCTGCCACCGCGATCGATCGGGCGGCAGGCGCCGACCGACCCCGATGGATCGATCGGGATCGGCTGGCCCGCAAGAGGCCAAATGGCTTCCTCCTCCTCCTCCTCCTCCTCCTCCTCCTCCTCCTCCTCCTCCTCCTCCTCCTCCTCCTCCTCTTCCTCCTCCTAGGCGAACGTGAGGCGCGCGGTGGCGTGCTCACGAGAAGACTGTCCTCCTACGTTTGCAGGGCCATGGTGGGGCCCGCTCGACCCGAAGACGCGTGTTCCGTATGGATGGGAGATTCGTTAAGGCATGGGTGAGGAGTGGACCAAGTTCGCGGAGAATGCGATGAACGCGCACGAGTTGGACACCCTCCCAACAAAAATTGAGCCCAATCGTATTGTTTGTGTTTTTCTGTTCCAGCGGCACTCTGGGTTTCTTGAATTCGCCGCGTCCCCATTTAATTCGTCTTGTCGTTGTCGTGTCTCTATTCTCCCTCCTCCGAATGGACAGTCGGGCCTCGGGTGATGCCGCTGAACTTCATGGCCGCCCCAGCGGCCGCGCTGGCTTCCATGCTCCCCCTTCCTACGTCGTGAGGGCGTCCGTGTCGTCGTGCCCCCTCTGAGCCGTGGGCGCGCCGCTGCCTGTCCATCGGCTCCGCGCCACCTGGTGCCAGACAGGGATCGCCCCTGCTAATGGAGACCTAGATGGCCTAGCGCCCGTAGGCCGTCTAGGTCCTCCCGCGCAGGTCCTCTGATGAGGCCGCCGGTGCTCACGCTGCGGAGGAAACGAGATGCTCTACAGGCTAATGTTCTGGTTTGGCTTGCTCGGAGTCGTTCCCGACCGTCTTTGTTTTTTGTCCTTAGTCCTTCGTCCTCTTCATCCTCCTCTTCCTCCTCCTCCCCCCATCCACCTCGCCCTTTCCCTCTCGTTTTTCTCCTCCACCTCCTCGTCGTCGTCGTCCTCCTCCTCCTCCTCCTCTTCCTCTTCCGCCTCCTCCCTATCTCTCTCTCTCTCTCCCACTCTCTCTCTCTCTCTCTTGTTTGTTCTCTCTCTCTCTCTCCCTCCCTCCCTCCCTCCCTCCCTCCCTCCCTCCCTCCCCCCCCCTCCCTCTCCTCTTGCTCCTCTTGCTCCTCTTGCTCCTCCTCCTCCTCCTCAATCTCCTCCTCCTCTTCTTCCTCCTCTCGTTCCTCCTCCTGTTCCTGCCCCTCATCTCTCTCCTTCTTCCTCTCCCTCTACTCGTGCCCCTCTTTCTCCTCTTCCTCCTCCTCCTCCTCCTCCTCCTCCTCCTCCTCCTCCTCCTCCCTGGTCGGGCAAGTCTCGCGTGATCCGGTCTGGTCGGGTTTTTCGCTCCGTTCGGCCTCCAGGGCGAAAGCGGGACGCCCCGTTCCATTGTTTGAGGGTTGGAGTTTCGCACCCCGATGATGGCCAGAAGTGCGAAGCGAGCGCGGCGGCTCGGAACTTCATCTTGCGTGTCCCGAGCTGTTTGGGAGCCGCCGGCGTCGAGGGTCGTATTCGGATAAAGGCCTTCCCTCGGGCGTCCTGGGCCAGCCTGGGAGCCCTGGGAAAAGGGGGCCCTGCCGGAGAAGGACGAGCTTCCGAGGCCAGTCATCGTCAACGGAGGTTCCCTACATTGGTCGCGCCACAGGTTCTTGATGCAGCGTCGGCCGCGCATTTCGGACCCTGAGCTGCGCCGGGTGTAGCTCTGAGTCGTTTCCAATGTTCCTGCCGAGATTGCCAATTATATCACGCGTTCTTTTTCTTTCTTGTCTTTTGTTCCCCCCTTCTCTCTCTCTCTCTGCTTGTGTGCCAGCCTCGTCGTGATCCCTCGTGGGTGGATTTTTTGGGCTTGGCGCCGAGCAATTACTGGCTTGGGGCCGAGGGGGCTTGGGCCGCCTTTCAGTGCCCGTTGGGGCTTCGCTCGGCGGAGTCTTTCAGGCTGCGTCCCTGTTGGCGCCAGGGAGGCCGTGTTCCTTAGAGCCTCGCGCCGGCGCACTTGCGGCGGGCGCAGCCCCGACACGTCATGACACTTCCTCCTCTTCTTGATCCCCCTCCCCCTGCCTTGCCATGCTTTGAACGGCGTGCAAGCCTCTCGCTAAGCTTTGCAAAAACGAAAACAGGATACGGCTCGGCAGAGGTTCTCACCCCAGGAAGATGCGGGTCTTAGTCGAGCCGATCTCGTTTACCCCTCCTAGGTGGAGTTGGGGCCGTTGATGTCAAATCCTTACTCTCCTTCACCCTCCCCATTCCAGGGGCCCATGAGAGGGGGGCCCCTGAGACCAGGGGCGCTTCCGTGGCGGGCTCAGCCTCGACATCCTTTTCCCCCTCTTCCTCCAGATTCCCCTCCCCCTGCCCTTCCCGCTCCCTCCTCTCCCTCCCCCTCCCAATCCCGGGGACTCCCCCATGGGAGGGGGCGCCCCCGAGATCAGAGGCTCCCTCCGGTCTCCCTCGCCGTTCTCGCTGATGGTTTTGCGGGTTGAAATCGAGACTCGAGAGCAGCTACAGCGCTCGTCCCCCTTCCTCCAGGTTCGGAGCGATAGAAGGAAACACATGTGTGCAACCACGAGCACGCCAATACCAGCGCACAAAAAGTTTGTTCTAATGAAAGAGCGAGGTCGATATTGCACGATTCGAAGAAATGGAATAATAACCATAAGTATAATACGAGACAGATAATACGAATACGAATACGACATATAATACGAATATGAATTCGAAGAAAAGAATGATAATAACCATATAATTGCAGCATGCGAATACGAACATGAATAAATAGAGAAAGCACAATCATTTCTAATACTACGATTGATACGAATAGTTCGTAGTATTCTCAATCATATCAAGAATAGTATTTCTATACGAATCGCACTACTAATCATCACACAATTCCTACTATTAACACTTGTACGACTAATAATGCGAATGTTAATAATAATAATAATAATGCGAACGGCAAGATCCATATCTTTATAATGATAGCAAGGATAACAATGAGATTATTCATGCGAATAATAATAACCATAATGCGACTTATACTAAGCAGCACCGCACCATACACACACACTCGCGGAGCTCCGCGCGATCCTTCATAAGCCTCTGCTTCTGGCTTTTTTCGTTCTTCTAATTGTTCCCTCTTCTCTCCCTCCCCCCCTTCTTGGCTCAGGGGGCTGGGCCGGTTCCCTCAACCGCGCAGGCCGCGGTGCCGTCCGCCAGACGGGGCTGGATGAGCCGGCGGTGTCCCCCAAGCCGTGGGGCCTCCGAGGGCTCTCGGCGAAGAGCCTCTGCGCCGCGCTGGCTGGAGCTGCCGCAGGATATGAGCGTAGGAGGACGAGGAGGGGGAGGAGGGGGAGGAGGGGGAGGAGGAGGAGGAGGAGGAGGAGGAGAGGGGGAGGAGTAGGAGGAGGAGGAGGGAGGAGGAGGAGGAGGAGGAGGAGGAGGAGGAGAGGGAGGAGGAGGGGGGCGGGAGGAGGAGGAGGAGGGAGGAGAGGAGGAGGAGGAGGAGGAGGAGGAGGGGAGGAGGAGGAGGGAGGAGGAGGAGGAGGAGGAGGAGGAGGAGGAGGAGGAGGAGGAGGAGGGAGGAGGAAGGAGGGAGGCAGGAGGAGGGAGGAGGGGTGTTTTTTGGGGAATTGCGACGCTGATTGAGCTGGGAGCCTGTCAGCAGAGGCCGACGCTCAACTCGCAGAACATGAGTGATGTTAGCAGTATCTGCTGAGGCGCCAAGGTTGACAGTGCAGAACGGCAGTAAGCCAAAGGCACAGCACCTGTCAGGGCAGTCAAGCAAATTGCAGCCTGAGCGCGGCACGAAACGAGACGACGCCAGAAACAATGTGGTTATCCGTACGCTGGGGGAGAGGGCAGGAGTATATCTCCACGGCTCTCTGGTGCAGGCCAAAATTGCGCCAAGCCCTAGCGTACACATCCGACGGTGAACAATTGTTGTTTTGTAGCCAATCTGCTTCGGTGGACGGGATGCGATGGTGGCAGATAATCAAACAGCATTGGAGGTCTTGTGTGCGTCTCGCATATGTGCCTGCCCCGCAGCAAAATCAGACAGTACGAGTCAGAAACAGTCTTGCATACTGCCTTGCAGGGAGACAGACAACCTTGTGCGGCCGTTCGTTGCGTACCTGAGTGGGCATAGTTGTCTTCGGCCCTAGCACGACACGAAACGAGACGGCGGCGGACACAAGGCGGCTATCCGTACGCTGGGAGAGATGGTATGAGAATCTCACCACGGCTTTCGGGCGCAGGCCAAACTGGCGCACTGACCCCCTGGCATTCGAATCCAGCACTGAGCATCGCTGGACAAGATGGGCCGAGAGCGAAGAAGCACGCAACTTCGACAGCCCAAGTGTGACGCTTGCGTAGGTCAGGGGAGGGAGGGGGGGAAGCGGAGGGAAGATTGTTGGCTTGCGTGAAGCCTGCTGCCACAGTCTCACATGGCTGTGAAAGACCTAAGAATTGCAGTTCATATAAGTATTCCTGCTCGTCGTTGGCCTATGGGGCCCCACTTGGACGTAGTGTCGCCGTGGGGTCTGCCACCGAGTCTGGTGGGATCTGGGGTTATACAACTGGTGTCAAAGGCTTCGATGGGTCCAGTTCGGGGTCTGTCTGACGGGTGCCATGGGACCTCGAAACGAACTCTGGGGTCCAACCCTCCTCGACACCTTGGTATGGATCCCAGGGAACGTAAAACACGCAGCAACGCAGCACGGAGGTCCTCGGAGTCAGACATATCCCCAGGGAAAGCATTTGAATGTAACGGGTCCCATATTGCTTGCACTGTCGCAATTCTAGAGTCTGCCAGACACTTGCACAACCGTGACGGGTACGTTTTCTTCTTGGCCGTCCTCCAGTTCTTGGTAGCATCATAGCCCAGTAGTGTGTTGTGTCCCTTTCTACGGTGCGAGTCACGCAGCAGTTAGGCCGGAATGCAGGCTCGATATTCGTAAGGCAAGGCTGCGTGCGGGTGCCTTGGATGTTTGCCCATGTTCACATTGGTCAAAATCAGTGCGTGTGGCCGCCGGCGACGGTGTGATAGCACGCAATGGTGCGATGTGAACCAACTGGTTGCTTGCAGCCTCCAGTCGCACGGTTGTGGATGCTCCATCCAGCATGATGTATCGACCACCATGTCTTCTGCGAATCGTTCTGCCGTGACGCATGGCGGTGCGTTTTTTACTCGTAGTTGTTCCCTATGACGTGGTGCCAACGACGACTTGCCCCAGAACTCGCCATGTGTACGAAAGGGGGGAGTCCCTGCCCCCTCAGCCCACCTGGAGGCCGGCCATGTCTCGCAGGGCGGTCTGCCCCCCGAAATCACAACGCGTCCATCCCTGGTATGACGCTTCCAAATGTCCAGCGTAGGTCTGTCCCTCACGTCACTCAGTGTGTCATGTGTCGCAGTATCTGCTGACACTATGACTACAGAACACGACGGCAAGTAATGAGCCCACTCCACCTGCGCCTGCGCGTCGCCTGCCCCCCTGCGTCCTGAGTGCGTAGTCAAGATCAAGTATTCTACTCCGCCGCCAGCAGCCTGTGTCGGGCATTCGCCTGCGACATCGATCGTGCAACGTCCGTGGCATACTCAGTCAATGGATCTTCAGTTCGAATGGCCAGAACGACTACTTGATGTTTTCTACGGGCCACTGCATGGGCCCTGTCGCCGTTGGAAGCTGCAACGTTCGGATCTTACATATGGTATGTTTGGCATACTCTTGTATTCGTTGACGTCGGAACCGAACAGCTCATAATAGGATCGCTTGGTAGGATTTGCAAGCACCACGGGGAATTCGCAAGATGGTCCACCAAGTGCTGCCTGTTGTGAGATCTGGCTACGCATGCATGACATCCTCCCGTTGGGGGCCGCCCACGCCTTAGCTTGTGCTGCCTGCTGCCCATGGCTGCTAGCAATGCGAGGTCTGAGAACAGCTTGCTTCTTATACTGCCTCCATGCACCATTGACACACGCGCGGTCGGGCATGACAGGCTGGACAGGAGGGTCCACTAGCATGCCGCGACCATCTGTATGTACACGACCGGGTGCGCCACACTGTCGGACTGCGTCAAAAGAAGGCTCGAGGAGGGGACGAGGAGAGAAGAGGGAGGAGGGAGGAGGGATCGGATCGGCCTTCTACGAAACAAGGCGCACGACCTTGACAGCCCGGGGTGTGCGAGGCTACATGCAGCTCCACGGCCCAGGGCGCCCGCCGTGCGGGCTCCTTGCCCTCCGAACCTGAGCCAGGGGGTTGAAGAAAGAAGAGGAGGAGGAGGAGGAGGAGGAGGAGGAGGAGGAGGAGGAGGAGGAGGAGGAGGAGGAGGAGGGGGGAGGAGGAGGAGGAGGAGGGGGGAGGAGGAGGAGGAGGAGGAGGAACAGAGGGGACCCAGAGCCCCTCATCTACAGAAGAGCGGGCACCTCCCAAGGGTACAGCGCCACCCACGCCCTGCACAAGGAGCAGCAGGCGCGGACACCTCTTGAAGATACACTGCCGCCACGCCCTGTACACGGACATAGGCGGAGGGCTGATGGGGCCCAGCCCACCGCCTGCACAGCCTCGCAGAGGCCAAAAGATGTGGACCAGGTGCGGGCATTTCCACGGGCACAGTGCCACTACACCCTATGCATGGGGGAGCGGGGTGGACGACCGAGGCGGCCTACCACCCGCCTCGAGCAGAGCAGACAGTGAGCCAGCTCCAGGCAGACCGAGATGACACAAAGGGGAAACAGGCGCGCAAGACACACATGAGGCTCCGGAGGCCATCGACAAGACAGGCGAAAGCCGTTCGCAAGACGGACGTGAGGCTGCAGGTGCCATCAACAGAACAAACGTCAGACGTTCACCCTAGCCGCAAGTATGTGTTCGTTGTGTTAATCGTATTTCTCTTTTTCCTCGTCTTCCTCTTCTTCTTCCTCCCCCTCCTCAGAAAAAAAAACCCGAGCCTGCGACCCAAGCGGGGGGGGAACCACGGCGGGATTGGGATCCCCAAGGGAGGGGAGGGGCCCAGTTCCACCACGGCTTGCCCCCTCCCCCGGAGGAGGCGCCCCAAGCTTTGAGAAAGAGGGCCCCGCCTCCGCCAGTCCTTGGGGATGTCACCACCCACCAAACCACCCCGACCCAACCCGAAGGCCTCCATTTCCAAGGGAGGGGGGGGGGTCGGGGAACATTGAAAAAACACATGGAACCCGTACCCCCCCAACCCGAAGTTCGGGCGAAATTCGGGTCTTCGGGTTGGGTTGGGATGTTTTGGTAGCTAATCAGGATGGTCACCCGTGTACTTACCCCCCGCCCATCCAGCGGCACCGACCACCCAGTCAGCCTCCAACCGGCGGGGGGGGGGCCCCGGCTATCTCCGAGTCCTTCACGGGGCCTTACTATCCAAGCAGGGGGGGCAGGGAGGAGGGAGGAGGGATGAGGAGGGAGGAAGAGGAGGGAGAAGGAGGAGGAGGAGGAGGAGGAGGAGGGAGAAGGAGGAGAAGGAGGAACATGAGGGAGGGAACATGAGGAGGAAGAGGTGGAGGAGGAGGAGGAGGAGGAGGAGGAGGAGGACGACGACGAGGAGGAGGAGGAGATGGAGGGACATGAGGGAGGGAACAGGAGGAGCAGAAGGAGGCGGAGGTGGAGGAGGAGGAGGAGGAGGAGGAGGAAGAGTAACGTGAGGGAGGGAACATGAGGAGGTGGAGGAGGAGGAGGAGGATGACAAGGAGGACGAGGAGGTGGAGCGACATGAGGGAGGGAACATGAGGTGGAGGAGGTGGAGGAGGAGGAGGAGGAGGACCAGTGTGAACTCAAGACGCATCAACGATGTTGTAGTAAACCCTCCCTCCAAGCCCCCCCTTCATGTGCCCCTTCAAAAATTATTCCTCTCGCTTTGCGGGGTGCACGTCCGGAGGACGTACAGTCCAGTCGTTGTCAGGCCTCTGATGGGAGCTTCTTGGGGGCCCCTTGGAGGCCTCTTTGGGGCCTCTTGGGTCCTCGCGGGGGCGTCTGGGAGGCCTCTTGGGGGCCTTTGGGAGGCCTCTTCGGGGCCTCTCGGAGCCCCGTGTGGGCGTCTTGGGGGCGCTCTTGCGCTGTCTGGTCCCTTCAGAGACTGTCTTGGGGTACTCTTGGGCCGTCTTGGGGGCTTCTTGGAGCATCTCGGCGGCCTCTTTGGGCTGTCTGGGGACCCTCTTTGGCAGTTTTGGGGCCCCCTTGAGGGCTTCTTTGGCCGTCTGGGGGGCACTTCGGAGGCTGTTTCGGCCGTCCTGGACCTCTGAGAGTCGAAATAGGCGGGAACGTTGAAATCTTCAAACAACCAGAGGCAAATACGATGCCGCTGCCCTTCCCACATCGCCACGGCTGGATTCGCTTCGAAATCCGGGTCAGGACGCACCCCGCGAGAGGTTCAAGGAGTAGCGGTATGGGCGTCCTTTTGCTTCCCTAGATGGGAGAAGGAGGGACGAGGCGGAAGAGGAAAAATCATATGGCATGTGCTTGAGAAGGGGCAGGGGGACGAGGAAATGGGGGAGAGGATGGGGCAAGGGGGAAGAGGAAGGGGAAGAGGGAGACGAGGAAAAGGGGGAGGGAAATGATAAGGGGAGAGGAGAAAGGGGGAGAAGGTGGAGGAGGAGGAGGAAGTTGTCTGGGTCAGCATGAGTATCTCGTGTTGCTGGCCTGTTTTTCTGATGCACGGTCATCTTGGAAGAGGAGGATGAGGATGAGGAGGATGTGAAAGAAGATGAGGAAGAGGGGGAGGGGATCGATAAGGAGGAGGAGGAGGAGGAGGAGGAGGAGGAGGAGGCGGATCAGCTGAAGGAGGAGGAGGAAGAGGAGGAGGAGGAGGAGGAGGAGGAGGAGGAGGAGGGGGGAGAGTGGGAGAAGCAGGATCAGTAGCAGGAGTGAAAGGAGGTCGGCCCAATCGCCGTTTGCAGGAGTAGCCAGGGAGGCGGGAGGAGATCACGTCGGGGGGACGATGGCCTCAGGACGTGAGCATACTGATCTGCCAGTTTGCGGGTCCCTGCTGCGTCGACAGGTTGGGCTGTGCAGGTCTCCCTCCTCCTCTCCGCTGCCCCGCCCCCCGCCTCCTCCCCCGTCCCCCCTCCCGCTGCCCCTGCCTTTACCCCTGCCTCAACCCCCCTCGCCCCTCCCCCTGCCATTGTCCCTGCCTCCACGCCTGCCACTCCCCATCATCTCTGCCCATCCCCCTTGTCTCTTCCCTCCCCCGCTCTCCTGGAGGCTTCAGAGGCCTCGAAGGCCCCAGAGGTTCCGGAGCTCCCTGAGGACCCAGAGGCCCAGAAGGAGGAGAATGATGAGGCGGAGGAGCAGCAGGAGGAGGAGAAAGAGGAGTTGGATGATGATGACGACGCCGACGATGATGATGATGGTGATGACGATGACGATGACGATGCTGCTGCTGCTGATAATGATGATGATGATGATGATGATGATGATGATGATGATGATGATGATGATGATGATGATGATGATAATGATGATGCTGACGATGATGATGAAGCTGTTGCTGATGCTGATGATGAGAAAGAGGATGATCATGATGATGATTATGCTGATAATGATGCTAATCATGATGATGGTGATGAAGATGATGCTGCTGCTGATGATGACCATGAGGACCATGACACTGACGATGCTGATTCTGATGATGATGATGACTATGCTTATGTTCAAGATGAGTATATTACTGCTACTGGTGATCATGGTGGTGAGGATGATTATGATGACGATGATGAGGCTGATGACGATGACTCTGATTATGATGATGATGCTGATGATGATGGTGATGATGGTGACGATGATGATGGTGATGTTGCTGATGATGATGCTGATGATGATGAAGCTGATGCTGATGCTGCTGATGATGAAGAGGATGATGATGATGATGATGCCGATTATGCTGATGATGCTGCTGATGATGATGATGATGATGATGATGATGATGGTGATGCTGATGCTGATTATGGTGATGATGATGCTGATGATGTTGTTGATAATG